>OX183132.1:49108891-49715101 GCA_945261195.1 Cryptosula pallasiana | reverse complement strand
GGATAAAAAGTTACAAGCTGTAGGCGGTATCATGCAATATTTCAGCAGATTCAATTGACCCAAGGGTTCTCCAACTCCATCTAAGTATCTATGAGAGTAAGAGTAATTGACCGTGGAACTTGACTAAGGAAGCATGAATGCGTAATATGGATGTCTGGCCTCCCTCCCCTCCGATTAGTTGAAGGAAGTGCGGGAACTGTTGTGCCAAATGCAAAGCCTGCGATAACAAAATGATTGGACCGTTAATGTTATTGTGTGTTTGTATTGCCTTGCTTTATTGCTAAATTAGATGTATCATTGTATATGATTGACTCACCCTAATAAGGTGGTCAGTGTTCCTCTTTTTTCTCCTATAAAAGAAGCTTGTGTACTGTTTTACACTCAGAAGCCTTGTGGATCTCGTGCAGTAACTATATTATATTGCTAAATAGAATTGTTTAATAAAGTGTTTACTCTTCACCATTTGTGTAGTCCGTCTGGGGTCTGAGTCGTAAGCGCCTATTTTGGTGTAGAACTTTGGTGGTCGAGAGAAAAAGAGGAGTGTGTACAAGGAGTGTACACGAAGTGTTAGCCAATGTGGTGGTATTGGAGGAAGCAAATCTATTAAATATTGTAATGGATTTCACTGTCCACTACTGGACACAGCTACTGCCGGCTGTGCAAGGACTTAACTCCTGCCTTGCAAGCCCTGTACAATCTCCTAGTTACCCAGTCAACACTGGCATAACAGGGTAAGACCTGCTTCAAATTTCCTGACAGGTATACAAGCCTGCCAGAGACTACTGCAACTCCAAGTATTCCAAGTAAATAGAGAGGTGTTTGCAAGTATAGCATTTTAAGTTGGCTAGACTACACAGCACGAGCTGACAGAGATTGCGGTGAACTTCACAGGTGATGTAATATGATAATAGTAGTATATTTTACACCGTGAAGTCTAAAACAGTGACAAATGCACTAAATTTCTACACTAGTGTGAATATGAAGGCAGGATGAGATGTCAGACCACAAAGTAAAGCAATGTAGAAAGGTACAATTACTAAAGCAAAATGTGGTTGACAGCATGTTACTTTATACATGTCTAGGTTACTTTTTGGCTTCCTGTAGCTCGTGCATTTGAACATAAGTGAGTAACTAACAAGAAAGAGTAATAATAATAAAAGCAAGAAGTTGACAAAAGTTTAATGTGCTGTCACAGCTGTGAGCCAAGTACTGAGCAGCAAAAACAGCACCCTCCCCAACTACAAAGTTTTAAAATATGTAGAGCTCGCTTTCATTGGCTGTTCAGATCACCCCACACCACCAGCGCCAATCGCTAATAGCTGCCCAGGCCAGCCAGCTGTATCGGTCACGTGATGAGCATAGCGCATACCGCCGTCCAGGCCATTTTTGTTAGAGATGGGTTTTTGAAGCTATAGTAGTAGGATGCAACATTTCATTACAGCAAGTGTAAGGGTTATTTACTGTAAAAGAAGAAATACTTGCGGGCATAAAATCAGGCAATTTTGTTGAAAAGTCTGCCAAACGTAATAAATTCAAGCGTCTCAGTAAACTCATCAACAATAATTAAGCGACACATAAAGTGGGCGGAAATAAATCAAGCAACCTTTAAGTCTAGGTGGATTAAAACAGTGCGATTCTCCATTAACATTGTTATAAAATCATTATTATGTAGTATTTATTATGTTTCATAATTGGTAACAAAAAATTCTTGAAACATCGATTTATTTAATTAATATTTATATCATAATAATAATTTATTATTGTAATCAGTAATAATATTTATTTATTATTTATTAAAAATTATTATTCCTATTTATTTATTCTATTATCATTATATAATAAATTATTATTATTATAAAAATTCACTGTTGCATGTCATCCTCATAGTATTGACATCAATTTTTAGTAGACATTAATTTTAGTATAGTATTCCCACCTTCTCAGTTTCTGCTGAATTAGTACTACTACTACTACTGGAAGACGCAGAGGTTGGCAATGGTAATACATAGCGGTCCATCTTGACTTGCCTACTTTTTTCTATCACACACTTGCCTAACCACATATACTTTATGCATGCAGGGTTGCTGACAGTGTTTCTTCATTGGGCCTAATTGGTGTGCAGTTGCTAAAGCAAGTATAAATGTGTAGCCTCTATTCACGCAAACAAAACTCGGGCGTCTGCATTCCCACCCGAACATAAAATCTACTATAAGACTCAGCACACTGTACTTTTACAAAGCGATTGCAAGGGTCAATCAAGGAAATGCATGCGTTATTTTTCACCCGCGCAAATCGCGGGAGTTATGTCCTCGCGGCTTTTTCTTCTTTTACAGTATATCTGAGCTCTCTGGCTCCAACATCACAATTTATAACAACATAAGCATCTCAATACATCATAACATGATCAATCAAGCGTGCACACAATTAGCCAATGTTATAACTAGAAATGTTCATTGTCCAATCAATGGAATCAAGGTGATTAATGGGCGGAGTCTTTGTCACCGCCTTTGTTTACAATGGTCTGTTGTCTGCTCCTTGAGTAAGGGTGCACAACTGTTGTATCTTGTTGTAAGTGCTCAGAGGCTGATAACTACGAAATTCCCCCACAATGCCACTTTCAAAAATGGTGTCTCAAACAACTAAAGAATTATTGGTTTACAAATTTTAGACACAGAAAGTGACAGCTCTGAGAATGGAAACAACTCTTCTGATACAGGTTTGTCAGCGTACATAAATTCTCTGCATTATTTCATCTATTACGTTATTCATTTTATTTTAACTGTTGAGACTACTTTGACAAAAAATATCATTTAATCGTTTTATTTTAGAACCAGCGAATGGCTCCTTAGCCAGCGAAAGTGAAGAAGACACTACTGGTAACTTGTTTTAAAAATCTTATGATGATTGTTCATCGGTTATCAGTTACTGTGTTTTAATGAAATCAAATATTTAACTTCTAATATGTAAAAGTTCTCTCATGCTCTCTGCATTTCATTGATTAAGATACCTTGCTGCCAAAAACTCCTACGCTATTAAACAGACAGTTTGGCTTGTTGAATCCGTAAAATGTCACTCTATCTTGATCCAATCTTGGCTCATCCTGCCAACAAACTACCCAATGCAACCGGAAACCAACCAATCAACCAACTGATATCGAAAGCATAAATGTACAAACATAAAAGTGTAATGGTGTAATGATACAAAAAATACATACAAGACGTTTCCACCAAAAAGTGAACTACCAACTGAATACAATAAGTAAAACAATCCTGGTTATAAAGTTCAGGGGTGGTGGAAAATACTGTCCTCCTACTGGCTGTCCAATAAGCAGTCTGATTGCAACGATTCTCTATCTTACGTCACAATGTACCGGTTGGTAAAAAATATCCTGTAACGGATTTTTATGTCGCACTATTTTCCGCTAGGGGTTGCCACCACACATACTGCCCATCTGCCAGTAAAACCAAACAGTCAGCCTTCCTAGGCCTGACAAACAACAGTCTACCTCTCCCCTGAGGTGGACCCTGCCGGGGTGGCACAAACAACTTGTTTTAAAGCAAACAATCAAATTTAGCAACAATAATGGGCTCTCGACTCAGACATATACACTGTGCTTTCAAGTGAAATATAGTAACCTTTATTCATATCAGAATACAAGGTGGCAATCCAATGCAAAGCTGAGAGGTAATGCAATGATATGAAAACAGGCTCAGCCTTTTATAGGCAGAGTTACAGGAAGTCACATGAAGTACTCTGGAACTTTTCCATCATGCACAGGAAGCATTATAATTAACCAATACAAAATATACAGAATAACATGGTCAAGTAAAATGTGAATAAATAGATTAAAGTAAACTGGCTCCCAGAAGTGAGGGGCGAAGTCTATGGCTAGCTGTCCAGTAATAAGTTGATACCTCCTTTAGGTATGGTCTTCGATCTTTGTAAGCCTTTGGTTCCACTTTTCCAACATCTAAGGTTAGCCAGCTCCTGGCTATGGTCTCTGGAGGTTCTTGAGCTATGTTTTCTCCCTCAGGCTATGGCAGCCATCTTGATGCCGGCCCGGGATAGCTACTCAGGGCCGGGGTAGTAAATACCCTGTATCGGTATGATTAATTATTAATGTTTATTGCCTAAATATAGCAATACGTTTATTACAACAGAACCCAGTCTTGTCAATTGTGTCTAAGGGAGGGAGGCATGCCTGTAGTTGCCACCATCAGGGGGACCTCTGCACAGTAGCGGTCACTGTTAGTGTTCAGTAAAATCCACTACACACCTCTTGCCATTAAAGACAACCAGTTTTTAAGAACAAAATAATTCAGAGCAATTAAAAGGGAAGTGTCTTTGCATTCAGGAGTATATATATTCAAGGATATATATATGTAAAAACACTTACAAGTATGAAACAGAGTAAAACATAGAAACGTCTCTAAAAGAGGTCTCCTCTGAGACTGTTAGCTTGGATTCTTAGACATTCTATCTCTACAGTGACCAGTCGCGCTTCGGATTGGGCTAAAACTATGTCTTCTTCAGTCAATCGTCCTCTAACCAAGAGCTACTGTAGGGATTGCAAGCTCTGGTTTAGTCCATTTGAAATAGCCTCTATTGCTTCTTCTAGTCGGTTGTTTTCCTGCAGGAAGAGCAACGAGGCTGGTATTTCAGCAATACTATCTACCAGACGGGTCGAACTTCTGCATTCTTCTGTAGGTGCCAAGCTAGTACTGGCAGCTGGCTTTTTGGACTCGTTTGGGATGGTGTATCTCTGGAGAGGCTCGCCCACACCTGGCGGTGTCTCATGCCTCCTCTTCTTTGGATTGTGAGCGGATGGGCTCCTATGCTTCTTGGGAGCAGGTTCAGCGGCTGGGCTTTCTCCGTACTGAGTTGGCCGGCACTTTCTGAACTTAAGTGGGTCTGTCCATTGTACAAAGTGGCAGAGTCTTGAGTAACTGGGTCTATTGACCAGTTAAATAATACCAGTCTTTTGGTAGTGGATGCTATCCCCAGGTGCATCGAACTTGGCTTGGTGCGACTACACCGTGTCTCTACTCTTGTTAGAGTACTTACCCTGGCAGTATTACCGTGCCACATGCATACGTAGTTGCCGCGGATTGCGGGCTTTGAAGTGACACTTTGAACATACGGTATTCCTGGCCTCTGTCACCATTGAGGTGATTTTGTCCCCCGTGGCCTTAGCCACCCACCAGAGCATTTGCTGAATCATCCTTGACTTTTAAAAGTCTGGAACTTGCGAATAGTGAATAGTACATAACTAATTACTGATTTTGAAAGCAAATAATCAAATTTAAATTGTTCTTTTTTTCCTGTAGCATGCCTATCACCTCTATATTATAACCAACTTGTAGTATCACCTTATCCACAGGGTGTTTGGTATAAATTTTAACTGGTTTTCATCAGTCACCGCAGTGAATGCAGCTAATGCACCTTTGATAACACAATATATGATCATTGATAGCTGACTTATTTATTTGTTAGCTCACAAACCTTGAATCAAATTGGAACTCCATGGGTATTTTTTTCTTCACTTTTTAATAATCACTTAGTTATTTTTTCCATCCTTGTGGGCCTTAATTGTGCTACCTCTGGAAACATTCCTGCCGAATTTCAAAGTGTTCAGTTATTTTATTGATATTGTAATAGATTTCAACATAAGTGGCCTCTCTAATTGATGCTATGCCTGCCAGTATGTAGTGTGTAAACATACATTAGCTATACGCATAAGAAGATAGACTCAGCTACGCCTGACTGCCCTTAGTACAGAGATGCATGCGTGCCGCAGTAGAGAGAAGAGTAAAGAACTCAAGCAGGGGATTTCCCGCCTTACTAAAAAAATTGACTGGCGCGTTATTGTTGTGCTTATTGTATGTTTATATATTTTCATTGCGCCTGCTTGTTTATGCTATTTTGTATGACCTAATTATTATTATAGACCAATCATTTTATGTTATATTTGGATTGCTTGTTTGCATATTTAACTGCATAACTCTGGCAACATGTGGCCCAGTGGGCAGATTGGATTGTGCGCTTACAAAGAGAAGTACTCTGAGTAAGCTTTTGTCTCTTGAAGCAATAAAGTGTTAGCTATTGTAACCCGGTGTGTTCAGTTGGCAGGTAGCCAAATAGTATTAGTATACTTGTACACGGCACAACACAACACGGAGCTTATTGACTCATAGCTCATCTATAGATAGAGCCACTACTAGCAAACAAGTAGCTCTCATTAGCAATTATTGTTACATTGCTAAACAAGTACACTTATCTAGTAGCTGTTAGGTGAAGGTGCGACAAAACCCTTTACATTGGTGGCAGCAGTGGGATAATCAGCGAACGATAGACACTACTAGAGAAGCTGTACACGGCCAAACACCACCTCTATTCATTCCCCCCTTTCCCCGAGTATTGGTGCTTCCTATAACGTAACAGTTGCCTGGTAGCAGCCAAACTACCACCCCACGGACACTGTTGCACCCCTTTCTCTGACCCGGTGGTACCCCCCACCCGACAGAACACCCCCTCTCCTTGCTGTGTTTGATAAGAGAACGACAGTCACCCTGCTCGGTGAACTCAGTAGTCGCTGTACTGCTCACGCGAGATCGCACAGGCTCCTCTTTCGAAACCTGGGTACCCCTCTCCACGCAGGGTACCCCTCTCAGCTCTGCAGTGTACCCTGCGTAAGCTGTACCGAGTGATTTAGAAACTGTCCTGCCTATAAACTGCCAGAGTTTCTCACCCCGTGTTGACACGGCATTGACACAGTGCGCTGTCCGCCTTCCACTGTTCATCTGACACGCTGAGTTGTCTCCTCCCGTGCTGACAGACCCTGCTGATTGTGGAAGCTATACCCTACCTTGATGGCTGCACAGAGAGCCAGGAGTGCTGGGCGGTTGCCAGCAGGCACGGCAGAAGCTGAAGCATTAGATAGACTAACACAGACCCTGCAAGGAGTGTTGCAACACCCTGCACCTCCCCCTGCTCCTACACTGAACTTCAAATCTCCTAAGTTCAATGGGCAAGGTGATGTAGAGTATTTCATCACACGGTTTCTAGAGATCGCTGAAGCCAATGAGTGGAATGCCCACCAAACCCTGCTCCATGTGAGAGAGGCACTTCGTGATGAAGCACTGGAATGTGGTAGACCCAACACCCTGCAAGCAGTGTTCACAGCACTCTGTGGTCGCTTTGGCCTTACACACCGTGAGGCACTACAGAGTGTGGCACACTTGAAGAAGGCATCAAAGACTTCCCTCCAAGAACATGCTAGCGAGGTAGAAAGACTAGTTCGAATAGCCTATGAAGATTTGCCAGACAGACACATAGAACGCCTGATACTAGAGACGTTCTCCTCCACCCTGGGTAACCCATATCTGCAACGCCATTTGTTAGCAGTGGATCCACAGAGTCTGGAAGACGCAGTTCGTGCTGGAGGCGAGTTCCTCCACATCAAGGCAGTTCCTGACTCGAAACCATCCAGGATACGAGTTGTAGAAAGTGATGAAGAGGAAAAAGAACCCTGTAAGCCTTCCATGAAACCATTCCATCATTATCAGACTGCTGCCATGATGTCGCAGGCTCCAGGAGAGATGGCTCACCCGTGTCCAGTTACTAACAACTACCCTACAGTGAGCTACTCTCCTCCACCCCAGCAGCCAGCACCCACGTTGGGAGACGTGATGACTCACCTACTCCAGACAGTGCAGAACATGGCTATAGAGTTGCAACAAATGAAGCAGTGGCCACAACCGGTGCATACACCCCCTTCAGTGCCCCCGGGTTCCTTTCCTGTGGGACACACCCCTTCTTTTGTGATGTATGCACCCCCTGTTGGTGTGTACCCTGCTCCTGCAGTGATGCAACCTCCTGCCCGGGCACTCCACCACACGCCTAATGTGGTGCAAAACCTTTCACCCGCTACACCTGTCATCCCTGTCATGGAACAGATCTCTCCACACATGGTGTCACAGCCCGCTACGGCGCAGTTGGTTCCCCCTCAGTGTTGGGGCTGTGGACAGACAGGTTACTACAGTAGAGGTTGTCCGTCTAAACCTAAGACAACCATCGTACTCAGAGCACAAAACTCTTGTCGGGAAACAACCAGCGCCCGCAGTAGTCCCCCCTTTGACTAGCTGTAACAGGGCACCAAGGAAAGAACTGGAAAGGGTAAAGAAACACAACCCTGTGTCTCCAACCCCTTCAACCGGGTCCTCTGGACCACCGCACAGAAAGAATGCGTCGCCTTCTCCACCTAAGTGGCAGCTGCCAGCCTCTAACAGGTATGCAGTGCTACCAGATGACGCAGACAGCACAAAGCATTATGAAACCTCTGCCGCCGTACACTCCTTGCTCGACCTGTCTCCTTTGGAGCTTTTAGGTCCTCTGAAGAACCAGCCTGCCCCAGCTCAGAGACATAAACCAGTAGTTGCACCAGTCAGCCCGTCAGTGGAGTGCCCTTCACGCCCTAGAAATAGAGCGTCGCCTCCCCCCTCCCGAGCTGCAAAGGTTCAACCTACCCGCCTTTCTAACATTGAGATAGAACGGTCATACCGGGCAAGCTACTTCCTCTCAGGGAAACTTGAAGGCAAGTCAGTCACCCTTCTAGTCGATATCCAAGCACGTCTTTAACCAGTTACCTGTGTCAGTAAGACAGTCAGTACAGGAGAGTGAGCCACATGGTATCCTAGCCGACGGTACCCAGATCCCTTTCTATGGCACGGTGAGAGCTACCCTCCGTCTCCGTGATGTGAAAACTGAAGCTACATTTGTTATCAGTCACATAAACAAGGACGCTATCTTGGGGATGCCCTTCCTCACCGACCATGATTGCTGGATGAAGTTCAGTGAGTGTTCCATTGCCGTAGCAGGAAGAGAGATGCGCTGTACTAACAAGGACGGTACACTGCTAATGAACAACGTTCAGGTCCTTCGTACCACACAGAGCTACCTACCCCTTGGGTTAGTAGAGCCCCGACACGGAGGCCCTCCAATTGCTGCTAGTCTGAACGAGCCAGATAGCAAAGGACATGTAGTAGTGAAGTGTACGAACCTGACTGCTCAGCCAGTAGAACTGAAGGCGGGAAGCACGGTAGGCCACTACAGAGGAGCGAACCCTGAAGAGGTTGAGCAAACCGAGGCGGTCGCCATGCCCGCTTCCACCCCCCTGTTCAATCTTCTCCACCCCTGTCTCCCCTGCCTGCGCCCCCTCTGTTCGAACCACCACCATTAGAAACTAATTTGCCTCTTTCACCAGAAAGGAGAGTGCCAAATTCGGAGCGGCCAGTAGCAAGAAAGCCTGCCACTCCCCCCATTGTTCCCTCCAAATCGGGTGAACATCGGACAAGCGGTTCAACTGGAAATAGCCAAAACATGCAGGAGTTGTCTCCCTCAGTAGCTGAGACACCCTCACCCCTTGCACAGGCTGAGAACCAACCACCAGCTGTGTCATCACAATGGCCACGAAGGAACGTCGGCCCACCCATGCACTATGAACAGCCACTATGCCATCTGATTGCAACTTTAAAAGAAGTAGATAGTATGTCCGAAAATGCCTGAGATTCAAACGGCTCTCCTGGGTAGAGTTCTTACAGAAACCCCCACAAACTGGGTATCGGCAGGAAGGCCAGGCTCTAACGCTGCTGCCTGCTAAGATTTAAATTGCTGGCAGCAAAACTTATTAAGCACTGAGGCCCCAAAGTTGACCCGTTTTCCACCTAGGGGTAATGATTTACAAAAACGGTTAGTGCCGCCCGGAAAGAAGAATAGCTCCGGACGAGATGTAGCCATCCCCCCCATACTGGGTGTCGTTGGAAAGAAGACACTCTAGCAAAGATGCCAGAAAATATCCAGGAGAATATCCCTTTCCATCAGAGAACTATGGCCGGTCAAAATTTGAGTTGAACCACCAGTCAGCCTTTGCGCATCCACCCCTGCCAGTAGTTTACACTGCTTCTAGTCAAGATCAAACAGGCCTGCCGCGCGCGGGAACAGGCATTTCTAAGCAAGTACCCAAAGTGACTGGATGTGCCAACCACTACATGGATTCCTCTACCAGTGTGTTACCTCAGGAAGGAGATGAATACCTTCAACTGCAAGTTGAAGAACAGTTCGAAGACGAGATCACCTCTGCTGCTTCACAGCTGCCTCCCTCCTCTTCTTCACGGGACTGTCCCACTTCCCAGTCCACCCCTTCTGCACAGATGGTTGTTGCTACCCACCGGGTATCCTGCACAGAGGAGATGAAGAAAGAGATAAAGAGAGAGAACGAGCTCTTAGGAGTCGCTAGTCAGACCGAGCTGATGGAAAATTGGGTTCGTCGCCATAGCTCCTCCCGTGACTCCTTGGCACTCAGGCAGACACCTCCTCTTCAATGGCAGTCCACAGAGCTTCCACCACTCCCCACTGCCTCCCCACCCTCCAGTGTACCCGCAGTGCCGGCAGCGAACACTCTCACCTATAGCCAGAGTGTTGCGAAACTTTTTGCCATTTCTTCCCCCTCTCGTGGGCCCCCCACCCCCTCCCGGGTGTTGAACACTTCACCCCCGACCCGGGGCCCCCTCCCCCGACCCGGGATGACCTGGGGCTAAGTCTGAGTACAGTAGTGGTACAGGAAAAGCCACCTGTAGGTACTAGACTGCCTCACGCGGTCACCAGGGAGCGTATGCAGACGCTGGGGAAGATCATCCCTAGTAAGAGGAGAGGAGCAGAGCTCTTGGCTGGACCTTCTAAGCGGTGCAATCCCCTTCTTACAGTCATCCCCTCCTCTACACTAGTTTCTCCTCCACTGACCGTGAGAGCCGTTTCCACCTTGCCTGGCCGCACGACGTCCAGTGGACAGATCCCTCTCCTCGACCTGATTCCCACACGGAGGAAGGTGAGGACTCCTGCTTTGCCCCCAGCACCTGTACCCACCTCCCCTTTGCCAGTAGACGAACCACCTCTTTCTGTGTCTACGCATGTAGTCAAGTTAGTTGACATTGCTGCCTCCCTTCCTCACCAACCGTAGAGGAAGAGGTGGTAGCTCCTCACCTGGTAGGCAAGAAACCTCCTATTGCCCGGCGGTTCTTACAGTGGGTTGCCCCTAATACGGAGAAAGCTATCCAGAGAGATTTGAAAAGGGCACGGCGTAGTACCTGTCCAAGTTGTAAGTTCGCAGCAAAGAAAATGAGACAACTGTCGGTGTACGTCCACCAGCATCACGTACGCTACTTTTGCCGCTGTAGATACTCGAGTAGCAGTAGAGACAGCGTATACTGTCACCAGAGGGCGCGTGGGGGTCCAGAAGATCCTGATCACCACCAGCGCCTCGGCTATATTTATGCTGTAGACCGAGAGAGTTACTCAGCTTTCTGCAGGTACCAGAAATGGACTAATCCAGCGCCTTTTGGTACCTGCCAACCCACCCAAACTGGAAAGATCCAGTCTCCTCCCACAGCACCTTTGCGGTGTGATGCAGTCACCGCTCCCCCCTCCCAGGACCATCCTCTACACCACCTGGCATTGCGCCTCTGATGGCTTTACCCCTAACCGGGTACAAGATACCGAAGAAGCCGCGCACGGTGGTCGTACCAAGTCCTGAGGCCATGATTGTCTCCCCGGGCCCCTCCTTCTACACCCCCTGCTCCCCTTGCAGTATGCCGGACCTCAGCACCCAGTGTTCCCCCTGCACTCTCACCAGCGGAACCTCCAGTCTGTGAGGTAGATCTGCCAGTACGGTTTATGCAGAACAGGGCACGATGGGCTGCTGCGATCGAGCAGGGCGCCGCTGAACTGGTCTCCCAGTTGCAGGGCCTTCGGATGAAGGTGGTCACGGGCACCCTCTCTGAGATGGAAGTCGCCAGGCTCAAGTTGCGAGCAGAACTCCTAAAGGGAGAGATAGTTGAGCTCAAGCAAGTCGCACAGACAGTGCGAGGCCAACTGTTCTAGGAAAGGTGTTCCTCCCCTCCCTTCGTCAGTCACACGGGTTGTGTGCACCCCTCCCTCCGTCAGTCACACTGGTTGTGTGCAACTCTCTCCTCCCTTAATCGGTCACACTGGTTGTGTGTACCTTCTACCTTATCAACCCCTGGGTGATGTGCTATCCTTCTCACCCCCTTTTTATTAGCCCACTGGTTGTGGGCCCCCTTACACTCCCTCTGCCAACTATGCAGGGTGTGATCTCTCCTTCCCCACCTGATTCGGCCCCTGTGATTCGCAGCCACCTCATGATTAGTTAACTATGAGTACGGCGATACTTAATAGTTGAAGCGGCCTATGTAATAAATTTCAACATAAGTGGCCTCTCTAATTGATGCTATGCCTGCCAGTATGTAGTGTGTAAACATACATTAGCTATACGCATAAGAAGATAGACTCAGCTACGCCTGACTGCCCTTAGTACAGAGATGCATGCGTGCCGCAGTAGAGAGAAGAGTAAAGAACTCAAGCAGGGGATTTCCCTCCTTACTAAAGAAATTGACTGGCGCGTTATTGTTATGCTTATTGTATGTTTATATATTTTCATTGAGCCTGCTTGTTTATGCTATTTTGTATGACCTAATTATTATTATAGACCGATCATTTTATGTTATATTTGGATTGCTTGTTTGCATATTTAACTGCATAACTCTGGCAACATGTGGCCCAGTGGGCAGATTGGATTGTGCGCTTACAAAGAGAAGTACTCTGAGTAAGCTTTTGTCTCTTGAAGCAATAAAGTGTTAGCTATTGTAACCCGGTGTGTTCAGTTGGCAGTTGGCCAAATAGTATTAGTATACTTGCACACGGCACAACACAACACGGAGCTTATTGACTCATAGCTCATCTATAGATAGAGCCACTACTAGCAAACAAGTAGCTCTCATTAGCAATTGCTGTTACATTGCTAAACAAGTACACTTCTCTTGTAGCTGTTAGGTAAAGGTGCGACAAAATCCTTTACAATATAGCAGAAACCTATTAGCTAAGTCTTAATTTTTTTACAAATAGAATATTTCTGAACAGTAGTGGTAAGCATATTTTTGAGTTGACTGTTATAAATTACAGGTGTCAACAACCAACATTTTCTCACTATTGGAGGATTGAATGTTCAATCTTTGCTAGTACAAGATGAAATTAAAGGCCGAGACAAGAAAGGGGTAGTAGAACAGTTGATTACAGATCATCATCTTGATATTGCAGTTCTTGGAGAGAGTCAATTGCCAGGAGGTAGAACAAATAATGTAGTTACTGAAAGACTACCCATAGAAAACTTTTCATATGTGAGACAAGATAGAGTTGAGAAACGTGGTGGTGGTCTAGTCGTGTATATCAAAAACAACATAACGTACACAGTTGGTAATTTTTGGGAATGGCCAGAAAGCCATGTGCAGTTCTTAGAAATTTCTATAACAGAACCCGAAAGGTTCGACTTGGTAGCTATATATAGCCCACATAAAATTTATGCGCAGTATGTTATGGATTTGATGAAATATTTCCTAAATCGCAACGATGAAAGAGATGTACATGTACCTGTAATGTTTGTTGGTGACTTGAATATTGACCCACAAAGAAGGGATGGTCAGAGGTTTGCAGAGTTTGTAAGGGAATGTGGCACTCAATGTCTGATTACACAAGTGACACACCAGATCAAACCTGCACACAGGGGAAGTTGTATTGATCATATCATTACAAACATACCACACCATGACTTGGTCCCAATCAACCCTAATGTAATTGAAACTAGTAAAACACATCGTGGCGTAAAGTTTATTTCAAATCACAATCTTGTTTTGTGTAGAGTAAGAATCGAAAATGAGAGACTCGCAAATCGTGCGAACAGTTGTAATATAACATTAAACTGTCCTTACTGTGAACCTGCTCAAAGGGAACGTCATAGAATCTTGGCAGATTTATTGAACCACATAGATAACAACCACGATGTGTGTGTAAGGTGCCGAGCTCCAACTCACCGAATAGAGTGTCAACCAATAGCACTAGGAGGTAACCAATGTCCCATATGTGAGGTCCACTTTCGCACTGAACGGGAGCTTAAAGATCACATTTGCATTTTTCATCGATGTGACATTTGTCAACAGCCTTGCAAAAACAAATATGGGGTGGCAATTCACAAAGGAAAGATGCACAAAAAAACTCGGTGAGTGGTGAACTAGCTTGACTGCATTAGATGGCACTTGCTTGAACCCATTCATAGACAAAACAGAAAACAGTAAAATTGTAAAAAAACAGCCTTTATTTCTGTCACAAATCACAAATATAAGACTTACAGACGCATCAAGTGTACACATAACTTGAGTTAAGAAATAATGTTATTAACATTTGTTTTATGACTGAAAAAACTTCTTACAGTTCATGTAGATATTCTAAAACTTGCACAGCACTTTTTATTTTCTCCAAGTTTGTTAATTTACTTGCACAGTGTTAACATAAATTACTGAGGATTTTTGTCAGTTTGCTTGTTTTTTGGGCACCGGATGATGTACTGTAAAAACAGTTAAACGTGAATTGTTTGTTTTGTAGTACGAATTTTGGCTTTACCAGTATGGTGTAAAATGTTTTAGAGATGCTCTGCAATTCCTAACTGTATTACACTGTATCAGAGCAGGTTTTTGGAGTGTTGCACAGTGGAGGGGCTGGTGATATAAAAATAAACACGATAGTTTTCTCCAGTTTTGCAATCGGCAGGTTTTTAAAACACCGATTTTAGATGTAGCCTCTACTAGACCAAAACTTGACCAAAGTATGACCTCGACTCAACCTCAACTCCACCTCAACCCCACCTGGACTCAACTTCGACTCGACATCGGTTCGACCTTGACCTGTGATGTTTAGCTTTAAATTGAATTGAAAGGCTTGATTTATTGTTATATGCATGTAATTGTCTGTTTTCTTATTGGTTTCTGGGTTATATGAAGTCCATGTTTGTAAACCTATTGCTTGCAGATTTCTCTATATTGTTTGGATTTTTGGGTTTGTTTCTCTTATTGTACTACAGCCGATATATCGCTGTACAAGCAAGCATTGTGTCCATGTTCTGTTGTTACACATACAACAGAGTCTGCTGTGTTTATACTTTTAGTAACTTATGTTTTTAATAGTTGTAGAAAGTCATTTGTAGTAAAATTTTAACATCAACACTGAATTTCTATTTTCTAGTTTTAATAAACCTTATTTACATAGACTTTGTTGCTTGTATGAAGTTGAAATAGTGGGATGAACAAAACACGACCAGAGAGTAAAAGAATCAGATACTGTTAGATACTTGAGCTCATTATATAATCCTCTCCCACTGGTTTATCAACGACTGTATAAAACAGATGCCTTTGTGAAGTATAAAAAACTGTGCATAAAGTCAATGTTTTCCCATGAATTAATCTGCTGTTGCTAGAGATGCCGTATCACCATAAAAAGTCTATTGAAATGACAAATGAACAATACCTCCAGTGGCGGTAAGGATTGTAATATACAAATAACTTCCAACAATTTCAATAGTTGATGTTACTCCGGAAGCTTAGCTTAGCTTTTGATGTTATGAAGAGATTTTTATGCAATCATTGAGTGAACAATAGAAGTCATGCAGTTTTGTTAGTGATTGCGTATTAATAAAAAAATATTAAAACAATGAGGACACAACTCCGCATGCATCAGCTGACAAAGGACATTGCTGAATCTATAACTTTGACAAAAAAGTTTGAGAAGCGAACAAAATGATTTTTGTAACAATCTTGTTCATACTGCTCCTTTTGAATGCTTGAAAGTAAATACAAATGCTTTTGCTAATGCTAATACTAATGCTTTTGAAAGTAAATACAAATGTTTATTTTACTGAGTGAGTTAGTTGTAGTGAGAGAAGTCTTAGTAGTCAGCTTTTTTGTTTCATTTTATCTGTTTAGTTTTTTTTTTTATACAGTATATCTGTTTATTTGTGGCTAGGGAAGAATTGATGGATTTGGTTTGTGTGGACCAATGAGAAAAGAAGATTTAGGCTACACTCATTTCCGTTTTATGACCGTTTTTTTTTAAATTGACTAATGAGAGGGCTGGAAACTTGAATAGACCAATCAGTATTAAGAAAGCGTTTTTTAGGAGCACTTTGATTGGTTAGTCTGTGAATAGGGCCAGAAGTAACAAGATTGCGGTGCCAATCTTGTTACTCAATTCCAGGCAATATACTACTTAAATGTGCTAGAGGAGAGACCAAATGTTAGATATAGAGAAGACAATAGTAGAACCGGGAGGATTAACTCTAATAACTTTTTTGCTGACTATAACACTTTAGACCATGCCACAAAGGAATAATATTCTATGAATAAAAATTTCCCTAAAAAATCATAACAAAATTCAAATACTTGAATCATATTGGAGTTTGTTGATAGTCATGTCATCAGTCTAAGCATGGCATTCAACAAAAATTGACTAACCACCAGATTCGTTAATGCTTGATGGTTGGCACATCACGAAGCAGGATTAAATAATGAACACTCAGACCTTAAAGTTTAGTTTGCATTCAGGTAAATAATTTTGCTCTATTTTTCTGGAAATATTCTCTATTTGCTCTCAAAAGTCTATTTGACAACTCTCATGGTGCCCTGGAACCTTTCTCTTGCAACGTCAAGAATTACTCAACAAACGCTACAAAACAAAGGAGAAAAAACTACCAACAACTTCTTTGATAGGAAAGGAGCATTGTTGGAAGCTGAAGATGCGCTGGAAAAAGGCAGACAATACTGAAGAGAAAGTAAATAGATCACAAAACACAAATCAGTGCTGAATTGAATGATGCCAATAGGCTTTATGGGCTTTACACAACCATAAAAGCACAGCACTTAGTTATTTCTCCATGAGTCCATCATCATAGGCAAACAAATGCTTGCATTTACCATACACTCTGGATCAATATATACATGTGGTACTGGTGTGGTACTCAGTGCAATACATGCAGTTGAATACCATATGATTTCGCTAGTGCAGGCGTCCTGTGCAAGGTAATTTGTCAGCTGCTGCATGCAGAGGTGTGTTTGCCTTGGGCTACTATTTTCTTATCAATTTTCAATCACCACTAATTGTTAATCGTTTGTGTTAATCGTCTGATACTCATCAACTTTGAATCATGTCATGTGACTCTTGCTGTTCCCTACCAAGTTGTTTTAGCCTCCCTAGTTCTCCATGTTTGCTAATAGATCAATCAGGTAGCTGACACACCTCAGAATGCTTAGAGAGCAATCTGTAAGACCCAGAGGTCAGTTTTCCTCTCTCTGTCAATGTCGCTTAGTAGATAGGAAGTTGTAATAACCCAACCGACAAATTCATGATAGTCCTGACTCAACTTAATTGCTGGCATGTAAAATGGAAAATGATATTATTCTCCACAGAATCATACTTTATTTCCATCTATAAAAAAGGATGGTTTAGCACCATAAAAAGCCGTAACGCCAATTTATCCGTCAATGTTGACCCAAATGGTCAGAGGAATTTAGGTCCATTTCAATTACAACATTTAATGACTCTTGTTTTACCAATTTAGGTTACATCCTGTACCCCACTCTTGTGGTCTCAGAAAGGTGCTCAGCAATGGTTTTACATGTTTTAATGAGCTGAAATACTAATGTACAGAAATTGAAAAAATTGAAAAAAAGTACTGTCTTGTTGAAAGTTGAATACATGTATAGTTAATGAAAGGAAACTTGAGAAAAAATAATTATTTGAATATCTAATTATGGTCTAAAACAATATTTATGGCAGTAGTTTCTTTTAAGAAAGTTTTTGGCACTTTCATTATTATCTTGCTTGCATTAGCATTGGAATTCATCGATCAAATGATCACAAAAAGTTAATACTATTTATAGCAGCATTGTTAAAAGATGAAGAGCTTGGATGTACTAATTAGTAAATAACTTTCAAAACAATAATTGGAATAATAAGTAAATTAAGTTTCATATTAGTCAATTCTAGGAAATTTTTTTAGCGATTGCATTGATCTACCAGCATTGGAGTAATAATTGGATCGAGCAGTAGCAACAATATTGCGCGCACTAATTTAATCTATTGTCTATTAAACAATGTTCATCTGTAGTTAATATTTATCAGCTATTGATGGTCTAACTCAGCGTCAGCAACCATCAAATTGCATCAAGAATAGTTTGGGCAGAGGTATGTCATGAAACTTTTGTTTATCAGTGATAGGACAACTTCCAATTGACACCGCCCCTTGGAGTATATGTCTGTTTCAACAGTAGCTCATTCGACAGTTCTTCCTGCTAAATTAAAAGTTGCTATTATAAAAATTATGAGAAAAAAGTTGTCGCTGAAATTTTCGTAATGTTTGTCACCAATTTTTTTTATTTTCATTCATTTTTGATTTGATAATAAAATTTTGTCTCAATAATGTCTTTAAACACCATGAAAGTCTCCTTATTTTGGAAGTTTTGCATAAATTGGCACTTGAAACAACTCACCTAATTTACTACTTACTTACTATTGGCTGATTGTACTTGATCCGTATCAAACAATATTATTCCCACAGCATTCCATACACCTAAAATGTTAGTGATGTGTACAAACTGTGTCCCCTCCTGTACTCTGATGTCTATGCTTTGTAGGAGGAAATACATCTGGGCATGTACGACTGGACTGCCAATACAGCATAATATTGCCAAGTTTAATTTATATACTAGTCCCTGTGTGCATGGCCAACAATTTTCTGTAGAAGTTTTCGCCTCATTGTATTTGGCTCTTCTAAAACTGAGACACCACTACCTATGCATTGCATCTAACCAGAGATGGACATGGTCATGAGCAGCATGCGATGGACTTGATGAAATTCCTTTTAGTACGCAACAGAGCATAAAACACTCAAGTTATGTTTGTGGGTGACCAAAACATAAACTTAAACGATACAAAAAAAATATTAGGAGCCAGATGGAAGAGTTTAACCATCTTTATCTAACCAGATCATTGGTTACGGCTCCAATTCATGGTAAACACTACCTAGATCATATCATCACAAACATTGCCGAGAAAAACACGATACCAGTCACACCCAATATAATTGATGCCAGCGACATTGCTGACCATCACCTTGTTTGGTGCAGAGCAAAATACCCAGAACATGGGTTCAAATGTATAAACATCAGTTTCATGAAAAGCTGGAGAGACCTAAACATAACACCTGACACTATAAAAGAACTGATTATACCTGAAAAACAAAAGTGTGCTGTTACAAAGTTATGTAACTTTGACAATCCAGTTAAAAAAATTGAATCTTTTCTTGAAAAAACATGTCTTTAAAGCAGAGACAATGGTGGACAAACCAATTCATTTAAAGGTGTGTGAACAGTGCATGCGAAGAGCTTCTGTTTGTTTAGTATTTGATTAGAGAGAAACCGTGAATGAAATTACAAAGTTACGCACAGACTACAAAACATCGCCAATGCTAAGAATGTAGGTTTGGAGATAACTTTGGCTATCTTACACCCAGGTCCCTTGTCTCAATGTTCAAGCGCAGACTATCTTGGTGGGGATAAAATATTTTAGAAGTGTACACCTAAACAGCTGTTTTTAGGAGACATGTTCGTGCATGGATTTTGGGAGATTTATTGTATAAGAATTGTTAATGCTATGCTTATGACTCAACTAAGAAACTGCCTGAGCATTTAAACTATCAGTTTAACAATAACTTTCGTACATACATGCACGTACATATTTTTTGGATACACTAATCATTGCATCGCACATCACAGCAGACTCAAATCTAAATCCAGCGTAAATACGTAAATAGATGAATATGCAGATATAAAATTATTTTTGCTTTTGCTAGATGCCTGAATACATGACCCTCATTTTGTTTTCTTTGCTTTATTTTTTTTAACCGGTAGATGGATAGGCTTTTTGTTCTAGTTTTACTGATAGAATTTCTAAAAATGATGGTTTTTGTGAGTAAAAATCTCAATACATTGGTACCCTAAGCACATTATTTTGTTCTTGATTGCACTACTAATTCCATGCAATAAAACTCGACTGAAATCTGAGTCAGCTCGTCCAACAACCAAATTATTCAATACCCCTCTGAGTCACTCTACCTCGGCCTACAGCCAATTGCTGGACCTCAGCAAACCACCTAGTAACTTCGCTAGCCAACACCAGAAGCATGGATGACAACCTGCCAAACACATTACACCAGCTGTTAAGTTGCCCAGACATTAATGGTTCATTATAACAAAAAATAAAATGCAATGCTAAGTCGAAACTATTATACACAAAATTTTTCCTCATTTATGTACAGGACAAGTACAGTTGAAATTGCCTCTTTTTATTGGTTAGTTTGCAATCACTAAATCACAAGATGTAACAGCTTATTTTCGACAGCGCCATCTCGTATATATTGTTCGAAACTTGGCGCTCTTTAGTTCATCTGCACTCATGACCACAGTTTGGTCCTTCTATTCGCAATCTACCAGGGAGTTGCCTTCTCGTATAACTCAAAAGGACGCAACTCTTCAGTAGTGTGAGGCTATATTCAGGTGGTGTTGATGTGGTGCTGGGCATTGTCTGTTTCACTGTTTGATAGTGTGCAAGTCGCTCTATGATGTAGTATAATACTGTACACAACTCACCAAAGGCTTAATGAGGGTGGGAAAAGAAGCAGCTATTAAGTGACTTGGCACAGAAAGGAGAGTTGGCGTTGGGGTAACTGCGACAGATAGGGTAGAGGGAGAGGGGTAGGGTAGTGGGTAGCCAAGGGGTGGATATAGAGAAGTGCAACTAATTCTTCGCCAAACATTACCACAACAAATACATGCACACATACATACATACATACACACATACATACATACATACATACATACATATATATATGTATGCCTGAATGATAATAAAATAAGGTGCTACTAAGCTGATGTTGTATAAATAATAATTGTATAACATCAACTTAATCTATTATTATTCTTATACAGGTTAGCTTAACTAGGTTTGAGCACTTTATGGTATATGTGCAACCAACACTGAGATATATATATATATATATATATATATATATATATATATATATATATATATATATATATATATATATATATATCTCAGTGTTGGTTGCACATATACCATAAAGTGCTCAAACCTAGTTAAGCTAACCTGTATAAGAATAATAATAGATTAAGTTGATGTTATACAATTATTATTTATACAACATCAGCTTAGTAGCACCTTATTTTATTATCATTCAGGCATACATATATATATGTATGTATGTATGTATGTATGTATGTGTGTATGTATGTATGTATGTGTGCATGTATTTGTTGTGGTAATGTTTGGCGAAGAATTAGTTGCACTTCTCTATATCCACCCCTTGGCTACCCACTACCCTACCCCTCTCCCTCTACCCTATCTGTCGCAGTTACCCCAACTCCAACTCTCTTCTCTGTGCCAAGTCACTTAATAGCTGCTTCTTTTCCCACCCTCATTAAGCCTTTGGTGAGTTGTGTACAGTATTATACTACATCATAGAGCGACTTGCACACTATCAAACAGTGAAACATATATATATATATATATATATATATATATATATATATATATATATATATATATATATATATATATATATATATATATATACTAAAATGTAAAATAGTAAAAGATGCTAAAACTATTGGCTGACTACAAATTGTTTCATGTGCTAGAAAAAAGATGGAAAAAGAAAAGAATTCTAGGCAAAATCATCAGGTCGGCTCTCAACTGTAAAAATGAAGATGGAACAGGAAACAGTTAGTTCAGACTGAAAATATTGAGTGCACAAAGATCGCTGTTTATTGTTAATATGGTGGTAAGGGTGCACGGGCGTCAAAAGTGGCTGAGGGCATAGAGCTACGCCTGGCTGAGAGTAAATTTATTAGAGTGTTGGCAGGTGGTGACAATTTCACTCCTGCTGTTGAGGGAAGACAACTCTGGTTGAAAGATGATATAGAATTTTTCAGCCGTAAAAAGATGACATTTCTTATCTGCGTTAGAATACGCTCTGGCATGAGATAAAATTCTCCATTCGATGTTAAATTGGGTGCATGACTCTTTAAGTAACCAAATATGTTTGCTCAGCTGGGTGGAATTTCTTTTGCTGACAGTATTGAAAGATGTTTTGTGGTTTTTATATCTACTTCTAAAATTCCCCTTCAGCTAGGCCAACTTATGTTTCGACTTTGCTATTAGCTGTGACTGTAGCTTGGTAAATGATACTTTTAGTCTTGCAGTTGCCTTCGAGGGGACACTCAGCTGTATTTCTACAGTTGCATTTATTGGTGGTGGTATTGTTAGTGTTGTTAGAGATCTTATTATTGTGCCCTTGTATGATTGTTTTGATATTGGGCATGCAGCTATAACTGAGTTTAACGGTGTTTTTGTTAAAAATATGACCCAAAGGATGGTTGCTGGGGAAACACTCTTCAACTGCTTTAAGAAGCTCATGCCCGATGTTGCTGGACACATTGAGGTTGAAAGGTGGGTTGTACCAGGTGATGTTTCTGTGCCTTTTTCGTTTAGTTTGTAAGGTGGTATGGGCGGGTTTATAAAAAAGGTTGTAGTTGTACCCACTTTTACGTAAGGCGTTTTGATATAGAACTTTGGCATTGTCGGTTTCCTTCAAAGACGAAGTATGCTGAAATACAGCAAAAATTGCTTGGCATCAACCAACTGTTGTTTTGTTTTGCTTCGGAGTCGTCAACTTTTGTTCAATACAAAGCTCTTTGCGTGAGGCTTTCATAGGAGCAAGGCCTTAAAGCTCCTGAACAGGCAATATGTTCATCGTTTAATCTAACATTGAGATAAGCTGAAAGTTGTAAAACAAAGCAAAACAATTGCTTTTCTTTCTGTATTAAATATAAGCTAAAAACATCTACCGCCTGTGTGTCTATCTGTGTATATGTTTGTGACTTCAGGCTCATAGACACCTTAACTGATGAACTAAGAAAAAGAAAAACTGTTTTAATAGCGCCCCATTCAGCACTTTCGGCTAAGTTTGCGTGAAGGTATGATCATGATAAGAGGGCGAATTTCTCTGGTTTTGGCGCGTATGGAATAAGATTACTTCACGCTGTGGCTGCACAAGAAATTCAAAGTAAAGGTGATAGCGAGAAACAACGCTGATTTGCAAATCAGGAGTTGTCTTATGAGCATTTATGCTAAACAGTTCAAAACATAGCCGTTTTATGGTAATAATTATTTCATTTTGAATGCAGCAACAAAAACAACGAGTAACCATGGTGGAAGCAACTATCATTGATGCAACGCCATAATACTTATAGTAACTTATTAGGTCGAATTTCCTTGTGTCACAAAATCAATATATTAGTCGTGCTAAGAATAATTGTTTACTTGTTTCCATTGTTTTAGCAGAAACAATTATTTTTATATGAGTAGTAATGAAGGTTATTTTATTATTATCAATTTTTCAATTTTTAGCCTGTATGACGTATACTTGCTGTAAGAGAAGACAACTCCATAATACGTTTTGCTGAATTCGCATGCACCCAGTTTCAAGAATACTTGAAAATTTGTACAGTTCTTTGCACGAACTCAGCTGAAAATTAATCGAACATAAAGACAGGTTTCAAGTTTTCTATTTGTCCTCAATTTGGCGAGTAATGTGGTTTTAGCCTTTTTAGACGATCAAACCGAACATCATTTGTCCGCCAATTGGCTAACATCCGGGTCTGTTATAACCAAACTACACCAAGATTGTCAAATTATATCAATGTGCACAATAAGCTTTGATGACCATTGGATGCTTTAGTATAGGTTGCAGTGATGCTTTATGATTTTCTCATCTTTTTTTTTTTACTTATTATTACAAGTAGATCAATCAGTTATAGATTTTACTAATGTCACCTGAAAATAAGGCAAGTATTAATACAAAAAAGTCCCTTTCCTTCAATTTCAAAAGTTTTCCATTAATACACAATGATGATATTTGTTGGATGTTGCCATCTCTACACCGCGGAGTGTTATAAGTCCTGCTAGTCTCTATCAATCTTTTGTTGTCATCGGACTTACTAGGATTGATGACAAGGACTAAATGGCTAGAGCTAATCACGTGATAGACAGGCGAGCCAATCTTTAAATCTTCAAACCAATTTTTTAAAGTGACATAGTCGGCATAGGACATGGTACCATTGTTGAATTTACTCACCGTGTTCTATATTAGTTCAAGGGAAGTGGTTAAAGGCTTTAAGTGCCCCGAGAGAACTTGGAAACTCAAGTGAAGTGGTGTTCGAGGCGAGTGGGTTCTCCTTGGTGTGCATGTTGGTTCAATTTGTTGTGTGTGTTGTTGTGTTATGTGTTATAGAGCTGCGTGACCAGTGTTTGTTATTGTGAATGCAGTGTTTGCTATTTGGTGTAGTGTTAGATTGTATCGCAGGGACAGTGTTCCTACATGTAGTTTGTGTTATTGTTGTTAAGTAATTACTAGTCTAAAGGAGTTGAGTGAGTTGAGGAGTTGAGTCCTGCTACTGTTGATTCTATTTTTGTTCTGCACTTCATGGAAGCCAATACTAGTTAATACTTGTGTTCAGTTGCACAGTGTTGCTGGTTAGAGCTGCGACAGTTCTCTTGTGACTAGTGTTTCTGTGTTAGTTGTGTACCATCAAGTGTGTGAGTGTTGAGGGCTGTGAGAGCTCCGACTATTAGTACTTTGGTAAAGGAGGTACTAGTGTATTTTTGTAACAGCAGAGAAAAGTTTTAGTGATATCAGTTCTAAGGTTACCGTGTTGTCTATAGAGTTGATGGTGTTATTAACTCATTACTGAGTTTGTCGGGTTGGTAACTTCGTTACTCAATATTTGAATAAGGTATGAGTAGGAAACTTGATTTTTTTGTTATTTCTAAAGCTGAAAGTAGCGGGTGATAATGTTTCTGTAGAGTTGAGCGATCGGTTGACTCAGTTTATGGTGTCTGTTGAGGTAGCAGCTATGACTTTGAGTACTGAGAAAGTTGAAACTAAATGGGGTATGGTAATGGCTGTTGTGTTTGAGAGCAGGAAAAAAATAGCTGGTGATGATATAGGTACATTGCCATTGCTGAGTTTTGACCTAATGATTTAGTTTAGTTGTGATGAACAAACTGGAGGATCTGTGAAAGTGAAACTGTAACAGTCATTGAAAATCTTGTTGCAAAATTAACTATGATCTGTGTATATAACCTTTGACTTCTGTTATGAGTGGTGCTGCCATGCTTAGACTACTATATATTATGCTGCCATTGCTAATTAGATTGTGAGATTAGAATGAGTTTGATATAATCTAGATTAGAACTAACCTAATCGGTGGTTAAATGCATCTGATGCATTCAATATGTTGATATATGATAAAACACTGGGTTGACTGTTAATAAAAACCTGTGAGTGCTGAGCAAGTTATAATATAAATAAAAATACTATAAAAAACATCTCAGATTTTTATTTATTTGTTAACAAAACAGTTTTGTCTTCGGATAGCGCAGTTCTTGCATTAAAGCTTGGCAAGCTTGTCATATATCGAATAAACACAAAATGTTTTCCAAAATGGCTCTAACTCAAAAGAATAAAAGTGACAAAACTGTGCAAAATTGTTATAAAGCAATTAATAGCAATGAAGGAGCCAAAGCCTATTCATCAAGTTAAGTCTAGAAACAAAAATGATTTGCTGCATTCAAATATTATATGTTTGATATGAAATCAATAGTTTGCATTGGCTGTAGCAGCTCTGAAAGGGCGGAGCCTATTGCAATCAAAAAATATTCCTATGCGTATTTCCACTTTAATAACTAAGCATTTTTCACCTTCTTTGCTAAAATGCGTCAACATGCTTCCCAATGGGTGAATACCATTGAAATTGTTTTGTGGGTTACTATATCCTACAGACTAAGCTCTCTAGCCCCTAGAAAAGAAGTTAAAATTAAATGATAATGATTCTGTTTCAAGCTGCACAGTCTCAGATCAGCAAGAAGGAAATAAAAGAAGAACATAGCGTTGTTAAAAGAAACATAACGGTGCCAACCAACTCAGCTTGAGGAATAGCTCTTATTCAGTTGAATTACTTTGAGGAAAAATATAGATGCAATAATAGTTATATTATACGTACTTTGATGATAGCGAAAATGACATAAATTATAGTGTCATATGCCTTGTTAATAGATCTACGCACCAAATTCAGAAGTTGTCTTACCTAACCACAACAACTCCAAATTTACAAAAACAAACTTCAAATAAAAGAAGCTTATTATGAAGTTTTCAAAAACTATTGCATCGATTCCAATACTTTCACACCAGTTACCCATTAGTCAAAATCTTTCATATTTGGTTTCAATTTCTATATTATGTTTGTATTGTCATTGTTATTAGTTTTTACGAAGAAGGTTAAATGCCCTCTACTTTCATTGTAGTTTTAGATAACAAGCTTGAAATGGGAATACTAGTTGACTAGTGTTGCTTTAAATCAACCTCCATGCATTAATGAATACACTATCACTCATTGACTAGAAGACTACTGATGGGGACCTTGTAGGAATTTTCTTGCTTTACTGATGCAACAAGAAGTAGTATAATTGACCATATGTGTAGTTTATCATTAGATATGATGACTTGTTTGACCAATAACCTGATTGTGGACATCGGAAGCAGCTTACAAGACAAAAGTGATGTTGTTGAGAAAGCTCAACGCATCAACATAACTTTTGAATTTTTTTCTTAGAATAGTTTCAGTTTATTCATTTCAGAAATAACAATTTGATATTGTGCTTTTACATCTTGCATGATAGAGCTGCAGCTAATTGAGTTTGCCAACATATATTAATGATCCATTTATTAACAACTATGATATTAATTATGTGACAAAACACGTGGTTATGCAATGGTATGTGACTAACAAATGACAATTGTTTACTTTTTCTGCTAATGAATTATAGCTAACTAACAAGCTTAGCTATCAGACAGTATGATGTTAATTTTCAAACTGTCTTACTTTTTAGTTTAGGAAAGAATCAACAGGAAGGGTAAACCAATTTGATTTCTTTGTTTCAGGTTACTGCCTGCATGGGTATATCCATCGATAATAATTTCAACAAATGCTCCACTATTATGCCCGGTTATTTGATGAAGCTAAACAAATTTCATGTCTAGGCATCATTTTCTGTTAAAAGAAAAAAATAAAATACCCTTTCAGCATAAGAAACTTGGTTAAATCCGATGTGAAAAACTGTGGTTTATATTTCAATACTTTAACAGCAGTTATCTATTAATTTCTCAATAACAAAATATTTAAATTTTGAATGTGAAGCTCAAAAAATATAAATGTAATTAGACTTTTTACTCTGTAGGCTCATCAGCGTAAGTTTCTCATACATTTGCAAGTTACATGCACACGCAGTGTCGGGTAATATGCTCACTGCTTTTTATCAGAAAAAATTAATGATCAAGTTTTGATCAGCTCCGTCTTAGCCTTTTGCAAAAAAATAAAAAATGAAATAGTCACTTACTTGTCAAATAATTTTTATTATGATTCCTGGACCGAGGAATCAAGTTGGTTTGGGCTAAGTGATAACGAAAAACTCTGTGAGCATTTTATATTGAATGAAAGATCAAAATTTCTTGTGCAAGCTTATCATAAAGTATTTGGTGTGCTGAACACATTACATAATTCCAGTTGGCACAAATTGTTGATTGGTCTTTTTTAAAAAGTTACCAGTGAGCCAGTGGAAATCCATGTCAATGAAGAAACCTTGTTAATATTGTTTGTATGACGGAAAATTGCTGTTTTGTTGCTATATCCGAAAAGGAAATATTTATTGCCAAAAAATAGCTCTGCAATGCAAAAGTAAGGAAAAAAAAACTTCTAATTTTCAAACCAGCCTTGTTTCTCGCAAACACCGCAACGCTAAATTTCTTGTGAAACCACAGCATAAAGAAATGCTATTTTGTACTTTCTGAACCAATAAAGCGCCAAAAGAACTTAAGTATTAAAATCATCTTTGAGCATATGTAGCTCAAAAAACGCTGATTTTTCAAACACAAAATTCGCAAGTACAATCATTACTTGCGGTTATATTGATGGTGTGAAATGCAGGCTTCATCAATATTTCTGCGCAGGGGCTCAAATTTAGTATAATACTGATGCTCACCCATCAATATTTAACAAAAAGACACTATTTTATTTATTGTTTACTCAATGTTTGCATGGACGTCACATCATTATATTTGTTGTAGCAACAAATGCTTCTGTAGCAACAGCAGATATTGAAATTGTTTCAAGGTATTATGTATAATAAAGGCTTTGCTGTCAGTGGAGGTCTTTTTTATTTGTCAATCGATGAGCTTGTTATGGTGATACAGCGTCTCTAGAAACAAGAAATAGCAAAACTGGTCATGTGAAAATATTGACTCTTTGCAAACACTTTCCACTTCTACAAATGTTGTTGTAACAGTAGAGAATGAAATAGCACTTTTAGAATTGTAAACTGGATTGTTAATGAAGTTGCAGAAAACACAAGTTTCACATAAACTATTACACTTTTGTTACAATTGTCTGCTTTAACTGGATATTAGCCCAGTTTTTGGGAAAAAATTGTAGACAAGTTGCACCAAGTACTACTTGTATCTTATTGAATGGCTGCAATATGACAAGTACTGTACGAAGCATATTGTCAAAATAGATTTCGTGGAAACATTACAGATCTTACTATTTTATACTACTTTATAAAGGCATCTTTAGTCTGAAAAGTGTAATATAATCAATGTAGAATAATTTGCACAAACTTATTAATCAGCTATAGAGATTTTTTGATTTCATTTGAAAAATGTCAAGTTTTTTATACCATGTAATTTGGGCTTTTAGTGAAATGTTTATATAATCAGATTTATTGTTTTATTGTTGTTAAGCATAGCATCATCAATAAAACTGCAACTACGGCAGTATTTTTTCGTGGTTAAAAATCAAACTTCCATTCCCTGATTATTTTTGGTCAAAGCTAAAAAAACGTGTTTTCAACTGAAAAAATGCTGAAGTTTTTGATAAATTGGCTGTGCAGCATCGTCAAATGAGTAATTAGCATATTATAATACAGTTTTTGTATTATGTATAATATATGCTTCATACTACATTATGTACTCTTTGTAATACATATTATAAATAAACAATATAAAGTTTGTGCTCAGTTATGTATGTTTGAGCAGCTATATTTATGTACAAAATTAAGTTTTTGTATGAAAATAATTTGAAAAAAAGGAAAACCCACATTTTACGTTTGGTTCCGGGTTTTCTGCATTCGTTTCCTGAGGTCCAAGTTTTAGTACAACTGATTCTAAAATGAGAAGAACGTTATAACAATATAAACTCATTTCTGGTTGTGTCCTTTTCTCGTTCAACATATTCAACTCTATAAAATTGACAAAATCTCTGAGTATGAAGTAGCTTGGAACTAAAAAATTGAAAGTTTAAAAGAATGTAAGACATTTTACAGGTGCAATCTTTGAAATTTTAAAACCAATTGCATAATAAATAAAAAAAACTGGTTTAAAAATACAGAAATGGACAACCAGTGAATATAGATGTAAAATAATGATATGAATGCAACCGACTCTGTTCTATGTATAACAGTAAAATGTTGACACAACTGTTGCTCACGCAGATATGTTGGCCTCGTTACAAAAAATAAGATAGCCCAAAACGACAAAAAATAAAATTAAATTAAGCTACAAACAATATGTTTACAAATATGGGCTTCAGACAACATCGAGACCAATAAGAAAGCAGTTATTCAGCTCCATATTACAGTAAATCCAGCCTTTAATCTATACTTTACAGAACACCCATTCACTTTAGGTCACTGTCAAACTTCTTCCAAATGTATATCCACAGAAATATTATTAAAAGTTATATTTCAACGAGGTAGTTAGTCACGCTATCCACAATAGGTACATGGTAGGATTTACATCTCAGCCAAACATTAGATTTTTTATTAGAGCCACCAGTCATTTATTACTTACCATTAAATTATTGTCTGTTGTCACCAAAAGTTTACTATTTATTTTACATCAATGTTGAGCATATTCTTTCATGAGCATGTTTAAGACTGAGAGTAATATTAAAAGTCATCATTTTTACTCGGTAATAAACACTAGATAATTATCATAAAGAATAAAGTAAACAACAATAGTAATAATGAAAAACTGCCCTGCCCCCTAGAAGATGCAGGTTGGGAAAGTTACATTATACACTGTTTTATTTACGCTATAATATTTACAATGACAAAAGACTTATGAAAGTTTTTGTATAATCTGGTTTCAGTGTGAGCAGAAATGACATCCAGTAAGTAACTAGCAGATTTATATCAATAGAACAATCTTTATCATAGAATTAACCATTTGTTTGGCTTTCAACGAAAACTGCTTTTGGTAAAAGCTCTTAATCATTTTATTTGTGTTTCAGGAGATAGAGTTCAATAATTGCACATTAGTACAATATATATTGATCATTTTACTAGCATTATCTTACAAGTAATTGTGTTAGCTGTCTACGGTCTACAGCTTTGTGTGGCTTGCATTATGTACTGTTGCTATAAAAGCTGTATCACTACTAAAAATCAATCAATTGTCAATTATCTATTCAATATGTATAAAGCAAAAACAGAGAGATAATATTTGCATATCCAATAACGGTATGAAAACGCTAAACTGCTGACTCCTTAACAATCAATAGGGCTGCGATCACAACGTGGGAGGAGATTAAAGACTGCAATGCCGGTGCTGACTCTAAACACATTATAAAGTGAAAAAGTACATATAACCTTTAGCATATCAATGAAGTCAATCGCACTAAATACATATCCCACAAGTAATAGAGTTCACGACACTGTAGTATCTGGTCTCATAGGCAGCAATATAACATTGACTATTCTTCACTCTGCCTGCACCATCTTCCAGCCCATTGGAATCACTAATTTTACAACAGCAAACCTTCCTCAGATGTGAAAACTGGGTATTGTTACTACATTGTAGAAATTGCAAGCTATTTATTGACTGAACTCTCAATAGCTGTAACTATTGATTGCATTTCAGTATTTATAAAATATTACTTAGATATATGCAAAGAGAGCGCTCTGACTTCAAAAGAGCTTTTGGCTGACAATATCTCTGCCAACGATGTCTTGCATGTAATGCATATACCAGCTAGAAAAGGGCACAGCTTTACCAAAAATACAACTAGTGTTAAGTCAGCTTTACCAGTAATTCATTGTGCCACCTGCACTGTAATGATCGTTTTACTTGCTTTTTCGTACAATTGGTTTTTTAGCTTTTTTGTAGAGCATAGTTGTGTGTGGTTTGTATTCATACAGCTGTATGACCAAAGCAACACTTTCAAATGTTGATTATCTGTTCAATACGAACAAGAGTAAACAGGAAACTAATGTTTGCCCATTCGATAAATCAATAAAACACCAAACTGCGCTGTTCTTTTTATGACAACTAGCAGTGCTGGCAGCACAATGTGGGAGGAGCTTATAACCTACAATGTTGCCATTGATCTGGATATGGTATAAAATAGAAGATCAACAAACTGCAGATACATATTGGAGCCAAGCATGCTAGATATACTATTCATATATTGCTAGCTACATAGCTAACAGTGATGTAACATCTAGCCTGTGTACATTACCCGTGTTTGTGAATTCAAGCTAATTCTCCTCGGATTTCTCTTCCGCTGCTGATCGTTTCTCATTTGCTGATGTGAATTGCAAATTGAGCAATACTACCAGATACAACAAATAATGGTAAGTTTTTCACCAGCTTTTTATGGCGAACACAGTTTAGTCTATCAACATGTCCGCTGTTAGGCAAAACTAGTTCATACCAATTTCAATTCTCATTTAATATAGATTAATTTTTTTAATGATCACCACATGCATGCAAGCTCCTAGTTAACTTTAAATAATCAGATAGAGTATATACAATACAATACTTAGCAGCAGTTTTATATCAGTATCTCATCTGTGGTAGAGTATTGCTTGTTTCACCATTAAGGGCAGAGGAATTTAATCAAGTTTACAGATACAACAAATAATGGTAAGTTTTTCACCAGCTTTTTATGGCGAACACAGTTTAGTCTATCAACATGTCCGCTGTTAGGCAAAACTAGTTCATACCAATTTCAATTCTCATTTAATATAGATTAATTTTTTTAGTGATCACCACATGCATGCAAGCTCCTAGTTAACTTTAAATAATCAGATAGAGTATATACAATACAATACTTAGCAGCAGTTTTATATCAGTATCTCATCTGTGGTAGAGTATTGCTTGTTTCACCATTAAGGGCAGAGGAATTTAATCAAGTTTGTAGTTACCTAATGAGGTTTGCCAAGTTTTATATTTTACTGCTGTTTAAGGTGAGCATGAGCAGACAGCATAAAGTAAGCAAACATTTATTATAAAAAAAGAGTTACTCATAGCGTAGGATAATATAATAAGTAACAGTTGCTAACAATGCAATGCTAGCAAAAGTTTTGTCCTGTCTTTAGGGTTGCCTCGAGGCACAGCCAAACAAACAAGCAAAAACAAACGAACTACCATTGCTGGGCTGATAATGCTTATTCGTTGCAAATGAAAAGATTTGGTTTCAAATGTCATTCCACCTTGTTGCTCCCGTGCGGTGGTTAGAAGGAAAAGTGATGTGTTATGTTTGAGGAAAGACTCAAAGGTTTTCGTAAATGAGTTGGTGAAACCCTAATACACAAATTTATTGCCATCATTCTACAGACTCGGTATAAAAGTTATTGCTGTGATCTACTTCTTTATCATTTTTATTTTTCTTATCTCCCCCTTGAATTTCTACCAATCCAGGTATTCAGGCAACTTTCAGATTATTCACCAACCACAATGACGAGTGCTCAGGTTGATACTGATTGAAAATATTCTAGTGGTATTGTGTTAAATTATGCTGTTTTGTTAACCACAAACTTTTAAAAGTTTTTGTCCGATTCCTTACATCAGGGTGTTGTTGGTGAACATTGTGATGTCCTTTGGAGCTGTATTCAATTGTGTTCTATTGCCAATAAACCCAAAATTAAACAAATTTAGTTAAAAGTTTTTTATTTATTCATGTTTGTTGTTTTATAAATTGTAGAGTTTTTTACCTAACTTCAATTCTTTGCTCAACCAAAGTCACAATAATGATATTTGAAGGAAAATAATACCCAATACATGGACATTAAACAGTGCATAGCTGAGCTCAGTAGTAGTCGTTGTCTAGAAGTGAAATTGAAACTTTTGAACACTGGGAGTAAATCCTTTGGTTGCTTAAATATGTCAAATAATTTATTGATTCCTATATTTTCCTTGCACATCGTATGATGTTTAGGTGTTATCAGCTTTTTGATCTATTGTTGAAGTTTCAGTAAACGCTCTAACAAGTGTAAAAATACTTACTGGCCTTGAAATTATCTGAACTGTCAAAAACCAACTATGCATTTTTTCCATTTTGTTTGTCACTATTGACGATGGTGCCTAACAGTCGTCGCATATAACAAGACTTTAGACATAATTAAAAAATATTGCAGCTGAATAATGGTTTCTATGTTTTTAGGAACTATTTTTCTTTTTATTTGCAACTTCAGTTGCCAAAAGCCACATACGTGACAATTTAGTGTTATAGAAATCCACCAATCATTTGACAATCACAGTGAATAAATGTATTTGTTGAGTATGATTAGACTCCTGACGTCCCAGACTCAATTTAATACCAAGTATAGTTCTGCTGCAGTGGAAAGAATGTTTTTGATTCTATATGACATGCAAGTCAACACTTATCTATTTTGTAGAATGAAACAAGGTGAAACAGTAAACACAAAGAATGTCAAGCAAAAAAAAACACGAAAGCAGTTCAAGTCTGGAATACGGACAGGGTGAGGTTTATGAATATCTCTTTAATGAAAGCTTATTGCGATAAGAAAATAATTGTGTGTGTAATATGTTGGGTGCATTGAAATAAAAAATACACTAGAAATCTAAATAATCCAACTGTCGATATTTCCCAGTTAAGTTGTGCAATATCTCTTTTTCTGTTATAAAGTAATAGTATTGTTTTCAAATCAAAATACATGAAACAGCTGTTTTTGCATATGAGAGTAACATACAAGGAGCAGAGCTGTACTTGTTTGCACTTGCAATATTGAGGATAAAAAACATCAGTGAGCTTCAACAAACTTTCAAAAGAATGGGTGAATTGTTTCCAGTTTATTTCGTCTTATTGAAAATGTTGTTCATCCTTTTATTTTTCATACAACTGATGGTGCGGGTACGTATGAACATTGTACAAGAACATACAATGATTGAGTTTTTGGAAGCTTAGATAACACCTGCAAACATATAGTGAAATAATGAAGCCCTAGGCAAACCTTGGGTATAAACATAAATGTAGATTACCAAAATATGGTGCTTACATTTTTAGTTTCAGCTTTGGCGTTGCAAGTCGTACAGCTTGAGTTTTTTGGTGAAAATTTCGGTATTTTGCAAGTCTCCTGAAACATATGGAACATTAATGCAACTTGGGATCATCAGTGTCATTGCTGGAGTTATCTCCCTTATTGAGCCTTGGTTCCTGAACATCTCGCCAAAAGGTTTTTAAGTTGATTTACACAATCTAAATTATAAAACAAATCACAAATAAAATGTTTTAAAAATGAAACTAGTAGCGGGCATCTAACATTCAAATAAAAAGCAAGACTTTTTATTGATCACTGATGAGAACAGAAGCACTTTTTGTTTAGAAATCATTCAAGAAAGTTTACCGAGTTTCTGATAATAACGGAGAGCTTTCATCATTACATTGCACCTAAAATAAAAAAAGTTTTCCCAAAGAAAACCGGAAAATGCTAAATAGAAAAAGCAGTTTAGGATTTGGTTGTAATTTCTAATTTTATTCCATCTTGGTAGCTTTTGTTCATTATAGCATCGCTGACCATTTGGTGCAAATTGCTTGAAGCCATACCAACCTTTTGGTTTGGGTCATACTCTCATTTTGTCACTTGTTCAACCTTTATGCCAGGTAATAAAAAATTGAAACACTGTTCGTAAACGTAATGAGAAAGTTATTGCTCTTACGGAAATTTTTTTGATTAACTCCTATGGAAAAAACCACAGTTGCTTTTATGGCTACACAGAAGCTAAGTACTTTGATTGGAGAATGACCAGGCTGTTTATTATTTCTCAGTTCTTTCCTCAATGCCTCTGTCCTTGTAAATATTTGTTCATTGAAGAAGGGGGGGGGGGGAGTAATGGAGTGTATGCGGGGGAAATGAAGTAAGGTAGAAGCATCGTGATTGTGCATAGAGGGTATATAGTTGTTGTAATTACAGTCTGCAGCCCAACATTTAGGCAGCCCAAAAAACAGCAACTTTTTAAATATAACTGTACTTTTGAATTGTTTGTTTTATTCTGTCGGAACCATGTTCACTAACTTACACACAAAGATTTATAAACACATCAACATAAACCTATAGTAGGTCTCTTTTAAATAATTGGCTTTGTTGAAATGCATGTCTTTGTAGACCTGACAGTCGGTGGATTGAATGTGCGCTCTCTCTTGGCATATGGGAGACTGGACAAAAAATATGCCATAGAACAGATCATCAACCGACCAGAGCTTCAGATTGACATTCTCATTGTTGGAGAGACCTGGTTGAGAAGTGATGAACCATTTCACACCGAAGAAAATATTGCTATTACAGGGTTCACACATGCAAGGCTTGACAGATATGCTGGTAGGGGTGGAGGGCTGCTTGTATACTTCCGTCGCGGTATAAGCTGTAGAAATGATGGTAATATGTTTGGTATAGAGCAACAATCAGATATACAATCTTTGATTGTTCATGATGAAAAGGGTATAAGATTTGTTTTGGTAGCAATATACAGCCCTAGAAGTAACTGTACAAGTTTAGCAGCGCATATTGCAAAAATTTTCTATCATCACTATCCAGATTGTCCAGTAATGATTGTTGGTGACCTCAATCTACAATATCAAGATGTAATCAGCTTGTGCTCTGTGTTGAGACAAATGGGACATTTTGTTCAACCTATTGTAGAAGGTCCAACACACGTAAATGGGAATTGCATTGATCATATAATTACAAACATACATGAAGTACCCAAAGGCACAGATGTAGAAATTATAGCTAGAGGTGTGGTACAAATCAATCACACACCAGGTACACCTGGGTACATTTCAGATCACAATCTTGTCTGGTGTAGAGCTGCACGAGGCATCAAACCAAAAAAGTTCAAAAAATCTTTGACTATGAAAGTTTCCAGCAAAAACTTGCCTAAAAGTCAGTACCATAAACAACTTACTGAAAAGAGTTCAGCTGAAAGCAATGAAAGGTGTCTTCAAAAGGTAACTGAAATTAGAGAAGAGAAAAAAGGTACAAAAACCTCTGGCATATCACAAACTAAACTGAAAGAGCAGATTGAAAAAGATTTGCTTGGCAAGGTGTTTTGCAAGGTGAACAACTGCTACCGGCTGCTTGACATCTCTGATCTGGGCCAACACGTGCAATCAAAACACTTTCAGTGTCCTGAGTGCCATGTTTTAATTAAAATCAAAACCAATGCACCAAAACATTTAGAGGAAAAACATGGCATATTCATGTGCAGAAGTACCAAATGTAAGAAACTGTTTGATTCTGAGCAAGAAAGAATTAATCATGAAAATGATGGAAACCACTTTGTGTGTGATCAATGTGATGTTTCCGCCCAAAGGGCTTTTACAGCTGAAAGGGGGCTAAACGAGCATATGAAAATTCATCCACCACTCCTGTTGATGCTGCGTCTGTGATAGTTTCTTGAATGTAAAATACTGACAATTTTTAAGAAGAAATTACCAGGATTTATTGGTTTATCATGTATTTCTTTTAACAAGTGTGGTTTTGCCGTTTGTAACGCTTGGCTGTTCCAATAATCAGTTTGTTTGTTGTTTAAAAAGTTTTACAAAAGACAAGTTCTTGTGATAAGATTTGTGATGATTTTATTATATTTTTTAATGGAGTTGTGTGTTTGCAAATGGCTACTTTTAAGTTTTTATTTCAAGTTTATTGTTTTTTTGCTTACGAAGTACAGACTACTGGAATATTTTTAACTTCAAATGTCAAATCTTGAAAGCACAAGATACCTATTTCTTGCAGCTTAATAACTTTTTCTTTATAGTTTTTTTGGGTGTATTTAATATGACACTTTTTGTGTAAAAATTTGCATTATGTTTTGACCATAGAATCACATTTTTTCATTTGAAAGAGTTTTACATTATTTAATTTATGATCTTTTTAATCTAGTGGCAAAATACATATCTGGAACTGACAACCATGACGATATTGATTTTCGAGATTTGCAAAACAAATACTGGTGCAGTTTGCCTATCACTCAACTTTTTGTGATATAAGTAATTTTTTATTATTAAGACATGAAATATGAGTGTTATTGCAGTCTGCATTTACAAAAATTTCAGGAGAAAAATTTTGTTCGAGGAGAGAGGGTTTTTGTTAATATAACTGCTATTGGAAGCATTTATAACCAAATAGAAATCATAGCAATTGAAGTTAAAAATATATGTTTGTGAAACTATTCAAACACACAGTTACTGCATTTACTGCACCTACAAGTTATCGCAGTTCAACATTTGGTGGACTGCAGCAACTGTATGAGTTGTGCTCCCACGGGAAGACAACTCTTGTGAAATATTGCCAATGTGAGGGGAAACTGATCAGAAGAGGCTTGGATGCCAAGTGTTTATGCTAGAGACCAGAATCTGAAAAGTTATGGGGCACAGGCTGTAAAGCTTAGGAGATGTGGGATTGGCACGGTCAATGAGAGTATTTAGCACTACATTTTAGAGGGTGAACTACTTTTGTTTAGGCAGTGAGGACAAGTGGTAATCAAGCTACATAACACTAAGAGAGGGAAAAGGGGAGTGAGAATTTCTTTGCCGACCCGGATACAGTATAAAATAGAAGATCAATGGACTGCAGATAAATATTGTAGCCAATCACACTAAATATACGATTCATATATTGATAGCTACATAGCGAATAGTGATGGTATCAAGTTGCATGTGTACATTATTCGTGTTTAAAAATTCAAGCTGTTTCTCCACGGATTTCTCTTTCGCTGCTGATGATTTGTTAGTTGCTGTCGTGAATTGAAAAAACTGCGCAATACTACCAGATGTAAAAATGGTGGTAAGTTTTTCACCAGCTTGTTATGGCGAACAAAGTTTAGTCTCTCAACGTGTCTGATGTTAGGCCAAACTAGTTGATGGCAATTTCAATTCTCATCTAATACAGATCAGTATTTTTAATTACCACCACATGCATATAAGCTGATAGCTGACTGTAAAAAAATCAGATAGAGTATATTCGATACAATACTTAGCAGCAGTTTTATATCAATATCTTATCTGTGGTAGAGTAATACTTGTTTCGCTATTGAAGTTAAAGGAGTTTAATCAAGTTTATAGTTACCTAATGAGGTTAGACAATTTTTATATTTTATGCGGTTTAAGGTAAATTGACAGCATAAAGTAAGCAAACATTTATTATAAAAAGAGAGTTACTCATAGCATAGGATAATATAATAAGTAACAGTTGCTAACAATGCAATGCTATCAAAAGTTTTGTCCTGTCTTTAAGGTCGCCTCGAGGCACAACCAAAAAAAAAACAAACAAACAAAAGCAAGCAAACAAAAAAAAAACAGGCAAACAAACATTGCTAGCCTGATAATGCTTTACTAATTGGAAATACACAAACTTAGTTTCAGTATATCATTTCACTTTTGCTCTAATGTGGTGGTTAGAAGGAAAAAAAGGATGTGTTCTGTTTGTTCCCTACCTGCGTCTTCTCCCTACCTGCAACTTCTCTCTGCCTGTGCCTTCTCACTACCTGCGTCTTCTCCCTACCTGCGTCTTCTCCATACCTGCGTCTTCTCCCTACCTGCAACTTCTCCCTACATGCGTCTTCTCCCTACCTGCATCTTCTCCTTAGCTGCATCTTCTCCCTACATGCGTCTTCTCCCTACCTGTGACTTTTCCTTAACTGCGTCTTCTCCCTACCTGCGTATTCTCGCTACCTGCATCTTCTCCCTACCTGCGTCTTCTCCCTACCTGCGCCTTCTCCCTACCTGCGTATTTTCCCTACCTGCATCTCCTCCTTACCTGCATCTTCTCCCTACCCGCGTCTTCTCCCTACCTGTGCCTTCTCCCTACCTGCGTCTTCTCCCTACCTGTGTAGCTCCCTACCTGCATCTTCTCCCTACCTGCGTCTTGTCCCTATCTGTGTCTTCTCACTACCGGCGTCTTCTCCCTACCTGCGTCTTCTCACTACTTGTGCACTCTTTTGACCTATGCTTTCTTCAACCCCTGTGTCCTCCTCCATTCATGTGTCCTTTCCAACTACCATGAGTAGATGTAAAGCGACAAATTTAACTTTAAAAGCTATAACCAAATGACTTGCAGTCACAATTGTACCTTACCACTTCTCAAGAAGTGAAGCTCAAATTTGTCTTTACTAAACCTTTTTCTTTTTGAAGTCAACAAAAATATTATTTTCTCCTTCCAGAATATAGCCATGAAGTTATACAGCGCCATTTTTATATGATTATTCACTGATAAAAATTTCCACCTGACGTTGGTATACACTCACCCCCTATTCAGAGCTCGTATCCAGTGGTGAACTAGCACTTTCATTTTGCTTGAGAAATGCTTAAATTTAGTCATAACCAAAAACTTAAAGAGCCAAGAGCCCAAACAACTGTGCCTGTTGTGTGTATTTGAATGTAGTGTCTTGCCTTGGTAATGGGATATGTGCCATAGAGTCTCAGTGACCTTGGACTGCTGTGCCACCAAATATTTTTTCCTGGGTTACCTAAAATGGCAGGGAACTTTAAACAAGTATTAGTAGAGCATTGTAGACAAAAAAAGAGGCTTAACAAACCTGAGAGTATCAAGTTTTATTTTCTTGAGCATAAAGAATTAAGACAAGGACAACATCTGTATGAGAGAGATTTTTCTAAACCCAAAAACATGATATTTAATAGAACATTTTGCTCAGCTGTAAATGGTTTGTGCTGTTCCATTTATTGGTCAGTCAGCATAGCTTATTGCAGCCTAAAGTTATGACCCTCTAACATTGATTCACAAATTATCTACTGTAAGCCAATCAAAGATTATGTATGATCTCTCCTGAATGGGTAGAACATCACTAGAGATATGATTGGATGGTTGGCTCAGCACTATCGGTCACAGATCAATGATTTCAGTCCTTGTACATTGTAGCTGATCAAGTCATAAGACCTCATCAGATAATACTGTGAAGTGATAATCGGTGTGGTCTATTTTCAGGCTAAGCGTTCACTTACAAGCAATAATTAGGAATCGACAATTTTTTTGGTTTCAATAAACATGAGAAGACAACTAACACAACACTCATTAGAAGCTTTTTTTGCTGATTGCAATTTGCACTTGTAATGTTCTTGATGACTCTGCCTCTGAGATACAAGAGCTAAAAGTTAAGCTGCGGAACCTAGAGCATCAACTTGAAGATTTGAAAGGACTTGAACATAAAGTAACAGAGATAAAAGAAATGCTACAGGCAAGTGTGAGTCTTAGCCCGCAGACTTAGTTGCTATCATGTGACTTTATTGTGCAGACGACTGATCAGTACTCATTAAACTGCTATATCTTCCTCATAGGTACTTTGTAATAATTATGCAATGGTTTATCAAACATTGCTTCAAAATCTATGACTTTTGTTTTTAAAAAACTGTGATTTTGAATTTTTCTGCTAAAGGTTTCGTAACGCAAAAAATGCAAAACTGTTTTTGTCTTACTAGCTTGTACAATGCATAAAAAGAGGGCCTCAGAAGGTGTATTTGCCGGCAGGATCAATTTATACCATAAATCAAGTAAATAATATTTTTCACAATTTATTTAATGCAATTGAGTCGGACAAATTGAAGTTAATTTGCAAGGCATGCTCAGAGGTCACGAACACTTCAAGTCTGTCATATAAACCTAATACATAGCCATGTGGGTGACGTTTATTTCGAAGCAGTTCATTAACGGTATAATCATTATTATATTATTACTTGTTCATAATATAAATCAAATATATTGTTTATTATTCTTAATTATTACAATAATAACGTGTTATAAATAAATTGATCATCATAATAAAAAGCAAAGCCATTTTGTTGAAACAATAAACCTAATTTTTATTGTTATAGCTAATCAAGAACGAATTGCTTCAAAATGAATGTTACCAACCAGAAAAGTCCAAAGTTGTCTATTGCTTGGCTGATTATACTTATCTGTTACTTCTCGTAACATCACTCTATGAGCACCAGTAAGGAATGCTCACACATAAAATACTTAAACACCAGAAAATAATTATTCTCTCTACCATGCACATGGCAACTTTATTTCTTCACAAACTGATCGGATCGAAGGATATGATTTCTTATTATTATTATGTAATAAAATACGAAGGTTTGGGTCAATGCATTCACTGCCCACCAATATGATATTCAAAGCTAAGTAATAGCAACTGCCCACCGATCCAGCCAGCAAACCCATCTGGAGTACACAAAACTTTGTTCAAATGCACCCATCATACTTTATCAGGCAATGACATCTAAAACTTTGTTCAAACTGACAAATCCACTTTTCTATAATACATACATCAGTTGATATAACTTACTTCTTTCCATCACATCATTTGATGTAATCAGATCTAAACTTTGTAGGAAACATCGGTGTATGCCAGAAGCAGTCGAGCTCCTTTATCACAGCTTGGTAAGTAGATTTAAACACTTGTGATTTTTTCGAGTAGGATTAACTTAAAACTCGCACCAAAATATTGGTGTACCCTTGTGGTATTTGTTGTTTTTGTTTTCTGGTAATAAGTGCTTAACAAAAGCATGTAATGTTATCTACTAGCGTATTCTTATTGCAACAAAATGGTGGCTACAACTTATTGACATTTTGTTATTTAATATTTTGAACACAGAAACTCTCCAATATCCTGTACTACCTGGACCCCCTGGGCCACCTGGACCAGCTGGAACTCCAGGTCAAGACGGCAAAGATGGAAAAGATGGTACAGACGGAAGAGATGGTGACAATGGAAGAGATGGCAGAGATGGAACAAATGGTAGGCATATTATCACTAAAGGATGAAAAAAACTTAAAAGTTCCAGAAATGTTACATTAGGACATGATATTAAAACCATATGCGATGTGGAGGATGTTTGTAGCAGCAGCTTTTCATTATTGTTTTGCAGGAGCACCTGGACTTCAAGGCTCACCAGGTAATAATGGAGAAACTGGGGCTGTGGGACCAAAAGGAGATGTAGGACCTACTGGTCCACCAGCAGGTGGAGCTACCTACACAAGATGGGGTAGAACTTCTTGTGGAGCAGATGCTACTGTAGTATATGTTGGTAAGAACCTTACCCTTTGCCTGGCTAAACCTTTTACTAATTTTTAATAATTACAAGCTGAGAAGTCTCTATAAACAAATATAACAGTAATATTACATTTATTGTTTAGGATTTATGGGAAAATCTCCATTCAGCAATGTCGATGGAGGAATAAACTACCAATGTATGGTAAATGATCCCCAATACAATAGTGCTGGTGTGGCAGAGTTTCATGGAAGTCTTGCTGGGGCAGAATACCAAAGCTACAAATATGGAGTTTTCCGGAATGAAGCACATGACCAGAATGCACCGTGTGCTGTTTGTTATGTCAACAACAGAACATCAACTCTTATGGTACCAGGAAAGAGGAGTTGTCCTACCAATTGGTCTAAGGAGTATGAAGGTATTTAGATGTTTACACAAAAAACTAGCAAAACTTGCTGTATATTGTGTAGTTTTCAAATGCAGTTAAAGCCTTTTGACAACCTACTCAAACATGCATTACACTTTTTTAATGAGCCTAGCTAAACCTTAAGCAAATTCAATGCCTTATTCATAACTCTATTGATTGGGAAGTAGTAAGTTAACTTTCAAAGGCTCACAAGCCCATCTATTGCAACTGGCTTTGTGTTTCAGGCTATCTGATGTCAGAGAGAAACAATCACAACAACCCATCAACATATGAATGTGTAGACAAAGATCCAGAGTATGTCAGAGGTGAAGCCCCCGATAGCAGTAGTGGTCTTCTACAATTCAACAGAGCTGTGTGTACTCAAGGAGTACATTGTCCAGAGTATGATGGAAATAGAGCTATAACTTGTGTCGTTTGTAGCAGGTGATGGTTTAAGCAAATACCCAGTGCAACGATTGTCTTATTTTGTCAACTAATCTTCATCAGTCTCACTTGTTAACCTAAGTTTGTGCTTTCTCCTAACTGGTTCATTTCTGTGCTGCATGTGTACTTGATAATGTTCCTAAAAGAAATACTCTCTGGGATGTTCTCACCAATAAAACAAGTCTAAATTTAAACTTGAAATAACTCGAAGTATGTTAACTTATCGTCACAAATTTGTTGCATAACAAAGAGGTTCGGTGCAGTTTTCCGCTCATGAATAAAGTTTCTTCCATGACTGAACATTACAAAAGCAATTGTAGCTTATCCATAAAAACTTAGTACTAAATTTTATTGTTTCAAAAAGAAAATATTCGGCAATTGGATAGATATATACACTATATTAGTGTTATTTTGCACAGAAGGTTTCGATCGATTAAAAATGCTTGTATACCCAATTTTGTTGTAAAAAGTCACAACTTCCCAGATTAAAAATGATTCTTTTACTGACATATTATTTGTTATTTGATGTTAAAATAGTTGAAACCGCTATTTGTCTCTCGAGATAAACTTTCTTGATGCATAAAATTATAAACAACTTCTTCGGACAATCCAATAATATACCATTCTGGATTGCTCAAAGCATTGGTTCAAACCTCTGTTGTGTGCCTTCCATTTTCTGTGTCTTAAAGGATACTCATTCAAGATTCAACCTCCCCCCCTACCCCCCCCCCCCCTTCCCCCACCCCCCATAACTAGATTATTGCCATAGTTTGTAAATAGGACCCATATTGACTACAGAAATCTTGCGCATGTGAGAAAACTATCAAAAGCATTACTGTGAAGGTGTTAATGGAAGAAGCTTAGCTCTCTGCACTTAACAAAATAACAACTTCAAATTTCTAACATCACACAGTCCATGTTTAACTCCAACAGTACTCATGAATAAAGTCAGTAATAGTGCACCAAGTAAGGTGTATGGAGTGAACCCAGTGCAATCAGTACAGGATGTTGTAATCAACACCAGACATCCCATACCCACCTCATGTCTTACTCTGCAACTAAATATAGCTGTAGCTTTCTCTTCCATCCTTTTATTTAGCAGTGTCTACCTTCAGATTGCAGTAACTTATTTTCGTCAGAATATTGGTGGTTATCACCCCTATGAGATGTTTGAGTAGTTTATAAAACCAAATACGAAATTCCATTTTACTGAGAGGCATTCACATACTATATTAGTAGGTCAGTGTAAAATATTTTATAAGAAAGCCAAATAATATGTCCTTTGCCTAATGACTGATTAACTTCACTGGTTATGAGGTACAAGAAAGTAGACTTGGTTGCATCAGAGAGGGTGAGAAAGATGCAGGTTTGATTAGCTTTGGTGTTGCTCTGAATCAGAACAACTACTACCCAATATTACCGTCTGTAGGATGTCACCAATTACTCATGTTGAACAGCTTTAAGTGTTTATACGAAAAGTATGCCAGTTAGAGAACCAAATACATGAAAATGAGAAAGTTTAATGGATCACCAGGCTACTTTGTACTCATTTCATGTAAATGGTGTTCATCCCTTTCTTCTGATGAAGAAGTAAATGAAAAAGTTACAAGTAAAAAGTAATTTGATACCGTAAATGTAGAAAGCTAAAACTCATGCAGTTGGAACGACTGAAACTGAAATAGTAATTTGGCAGCTCGCTAAGTCTGGATTGCACCACTAAGGTTTGCTTTTACACCATATCGGCAGCTGTCGAAGTTTGACAAGTGATGTGACAAATATACTCACTCATAAACTAGAAATGCTGGTATCTGTTACTTGGTATTACAAAACTTTTGCGGTAAAAACAAGTTTGTTAACACATCAGTCATATCCGGTTGTGTAACATTTGTCACTGTGCCAAGTAAAACTGCTGGTATTTATTGTATTTCTCTTTGAGTGAGTTGCTTCTCTAAATGGAAACACGAGCCTCAAACAATAAACCGTCCCCTCAAAGTGAAATTCAATTAAATTTTCAGTTGAAAAGCTTTATTTGATGAAACTGGTCCAAGGAATTGAACTTCATCTTTCACATTTCTTACTCAGCAAAAACAACAAAACAAATAAAGATAAATGTGGTTTTGCGCAGAAATAATGATTGTTCAAATTGATAGTTCTGAAACAGGTTTTACCGATATAGAAGTTCTGTTGGAGTCTCTGACATGCAGACCATCTCTACCATACCAAATCATGAGCTGGGTGATGATTTAGCTACATGGTTAGGAGTTGATCTGGTATGTAGATATTGTGTGTGTTAGTCAAATTGTGTTTTAAATGTGTATTTTTTGGTTGATGTACTCGTATTATAGAAGGATGCAACTGACTATTGCAAAGTTTAAATATAAACGATTGTGGAATTGACATCTATAATCCACTAAATTGGTCATCTGTAACAGTATATCATTAAATATGTATTGGTATAATGTTCAATCAGCTTATTACAGTAAACTGAGGGTATTTTTTTCACAAAAAAATTAACAAAAAGACAGTCTCTTATATAGTGCAATCATTAGTTAGTACAAACAACACAAGTTATAGCTTTATTTCCATCATACTCTGGAGAATGTACTCCTTGTGTACACACAGCTCTGTTGAAGAACCGGAGACCATCATTGTTGTTGGCAGATTCACCACGGATGTACTCTGGGTCTTTATCTATGCACTCATATGTTGATGGGTTCGCATGAATGTTTCGGGCAGACACGAGATAACCTGAAAGATTGTCATTTTACTGAAGCCATGATTATTTGAGACAAGTATTAAACTAGACATAGGGTCTAAGTTGTCTTGACACTATGCTAGCACATAGGGTCTACTTTGTATTGGCACTAAGCCAAAACATAGGGTTTACTTTGTCTTGGCACGATGTTAAATTTCAGCCGACATTTACAAGCAAAATTATGCTCCCCAATAAAACATGTTAATTTATTTTGGAAACTGTAACTTTACGAAGTGTTTCAGTTGTATGAATATAGGCGTACACAAACTTTCATATTCCTTAGTATAGTTGGTAGGACAACTCCTGTTTCCTGGTTCCATAGAGTTGATGCTCTGTTGCTGACATAACAGACAGCACAAGGTGCATTTTGATCATATGCTTCATTCTCAAAAATTCCAAATCCATCAGTTTCATATTCTGTACCAGCAACAAGTCCGAAAGCTGTTGCTACTCTAGCACTGTTGTATTCAGCATCATTTACCATACATCGGTAGTTTATTCCTTCACCTGCGTCTGAGTATAGCGACTTCCCTATAAAATTTGCCACAGTCTATAGTACGATTTTTTGAAGCAAAGACAACAACAGAAATTTACATGAGTAGAAAAAACTATGAAATAAAACTATCATACCAACATATACTATAGCAGCATCTGCTACACATGAAGTTCTACCCCATCTTGTGTAGGTAGCTCCACCTGCTGATGGACCTGTAGGTCCTACTCTTCCTTTTGTTCCAGGTGCACCAGGTGGCCCATCATTACCCTGCATGCCTGACTGTTCTGGTGAACCTAAAAACGGAATATTTCTTACATTAATAGAAAAAAACTTCCTCAGTTATTGCAAAGGTAATGATAAAACCTGATCATAATAAACAAAGCATCCATAGATCCGCTAAAGTTCCACATCTGAATTGATCAAGGAAAGAGAAATCTCAATGAGAACAAACTGTTTATACAAATAAAAGCTGTGCTTGTGCCCCTCTACTAAATTGTTACATAATGATGGGTGACCTTTCGTCAGACGGACAAGATTATCTTGTTTTTGTAGGTAAACTGCAAGTTATAGTGTGTTGCTCACTTCAGGATACTAAGTTATGTGGTAAACCATGAGTACACCTATAGATTTTAATACATGGTCTATAGATACTTCTGTGCTTATCATTTATCAACATAGTAATGTGGTAGAACTTTGTGTCCAATTGTTTCTGTCAATGCCTCTCTGCTTTCCCGTCCCCTTTTCCTACACTCTGGTCACGCCCTTTCTCCCCTAACACCCCAATATCCACCAAAATGCCTCAGCATAGCTCCATTCCCATTTCCTGGCTGTGCTAATCAATTACATCCTTAGCAAAAATATGATCTACACCTTCCCCCTTCCTATTGCCAAACCCTCCACCCAAACTAGGCCTTTGAATTCCCCATGGTCTGAGCCCCATACCACCTCCTCACACCCACTAAATTTCAGCCCCTAGTATAATTAGAGCACCCCTCTCAACTGTCGATCACCAGTAGAAATTACCACTGGTTCTATCAACTCTTCATCAGTGGATAAATAGATGAGACCAAAACTTAGTGTGCTATAGACAGATGTACTGAGATATGTAGAACATAGCACCTGTACAAGCCAACGCCTTTAGGAGGCAATCGCAAATACTTTAACAATACACAATCTTGCAAAGGAGCCAATCAGACTGAAGTATTTTTAAATGCACCCTAGCTCTATAAATTGGTGGCACAGCTCATTATTACTTGAGAGGTTGTTAGCTGTGTTACGTGAATATATTACACTCTGGAATTTTTGTAGCTTCCATATATATTAAACAATGTTAGAATTTTACAATTGACTAATTTGTCCGGCTGGTTACCTTGGTAGTATCTGGTAGTTAATATGTAGAAACTTTTGGTAGTAGTTGAGATCAATCATTGGTCGAGCCAAAGTCGAGTCGAGGTATATGCTGGTTTGACTTGAGGTCCAGTTTAGGTTAAGTCAAGGTCAAGTACAGGTCAAGTACAGGTAACGTTGTCTAAAAAATCTTCTAGTGCCTATAGAAGCAAGTACTGTGCATTACCTTCTATCCGATCAAACTGTCCCCATAATACAGTACCTTTATTCTAACCCTAATACAGTTGCATACCTGAAAGAGGTGCTAAAATTCTTTAAGATGGGACACTTTCTTTGACTCTTTTGCATATATACCATTGATAAAAAACCAGAACCATGAGTTTGTCCTTTCTCCTGCAATTTTTATCAATTTAAATGCCTCTCCGATTAAGACACTAAGATGTAAGAGTTGACTTAAACACTAGCTATTATGCATATCCATGTTTTTATGTTGTCTTTTATTGTATTCTGTATCCTCACCGTCTTTCCCATCTCTTCCATCAACACCATCTCTTCCACTTTCCCAGGTTTTCCTGGTGATACAGGAGGACCGAGGAGTGCTGGGAATCTTGCAGCTGCTAGTTAAAAAAGCAGCAATAATAGTGTAAATAATTACTACGATTCCTAAACAGTTAGGGAGAATGTAAAATAGTAAGGCAAAGAAGATAACTAGTCTATTGGACTTCGAATTATTGCTGGGCTAAGAACAGTTTATTTTTAGTTAATGTCAATAACAAACACTATTTAAACTACGCTATCCATTCACAGCTATTAAAATTTAAACGAATAACTTTGACTGTACTACCTACCTAACCATAATTGATAGAGTGTATCACTCCCCGAAGCTGTTGCTTTCGGCTAAAATATAAAAAAGTACATTTGATATAACAGTTCTCGAGGCATTCGCATTTGGTAGATTGAAAAGCTTCCACTATTTTGCTATAATGCTGATTGATCATTTCTATTAGTATCTATATTCATACACACTAGATATGATAGAACAGAAGTTTAGTGTGACAAAAGTGAAGGTTCTATCACCAGTGATCTAGTATCCTTTATAATTTTTGCCTATCTAAAGTTCAACTTGAAATCATTTCATGAATAGTTTGGCAATCAAAACTTTCTTCAGTATCATGTAATGCCATAGTAGCATAGATCTGTTATGGTTGTCATCCCTCACCTCTTGCTTGAGTGGTGAGGCTGTAAAGTTCAGAGTTTGTAGTTGAGTGTTACCTTTGTTTGTATGTTTCACTTTTTGACACCTTACAGACTACAAATAATTTTGCCTATCCACAAATGCTCGCACAAAGACATTATGACGATCAAAAGTTGTGTTACTTTTTATGAAAGCTAGCTAAGTAATTCTCATGTGTGAATGTAGCATTTCTTTCAATTCTGCAACTTGACTTCTGAGTTCTTTTAACTTCTCAAGTTGTGGCTTCAACTCCATCACTTTATTTATTAGCTCTTGTATTTCTGAGTTAGGATAGCTCAAGTTTTCACACAAACCAAGTTGTAGTAGCAAGGACAATGAAAGAAGCCAAATTGTTGATGGACCAGCCATTTGGTAATGTATGCTACAACAGAGCAAAGGCTGAAGTGAAACATTGCTTTTGGTATTGTTTCGGTAAAAGACAAGTAAAAGAAAATGGAAAAAGTTGAATGATAAAAATCAGAGTGCTGTACTGAGTTAAGAGTCCTAATGACATGTTACATATCATTATTTTGTTTTATACTTCATGTTCACTTATTCATCTATGAAACTAGTTTGGATACATCCGATTAGTTGAATAAATTTGCATATAAGAAACACTATACAATGCTATAGAGTACATCAACTGCTTGTGAGTTTTCTGTTTTTTTTTTCACAGGCATAAACTCTGTGCTGCGAGTCTGTTTTGTCTAATCTACTTCAGTTTTTTCTGTAGTTATACAACCAACAACATCAATGAACCGGAAAACTTGGTTCTACGATCAGCAACATCAATGAAACTGAAAACAGTCGAGCTGAAGTTTTTTTCTGGTTTATGTTTTATGGCAATAATTTCCATGGCATCTGAACTCTATTCCTTATTTTTCATAATGTGTGCAATGTTGCATAATTTATCTAAAGCATATTGATTTTTGTTAGAGAGGGGAAGAGCCAACAACTTTTGCTCATCATATGTTGTGGAAAAGGGGTATTTAATGGTAAAACTGTGAACGGTGAAAAAATAGAGCTACAAAAAATTGACACAGAGAATTTCATATGGAAATTTCACCTACAACCTTTTGCAATCTTTATCGTATTGATGAAAATGCCTATTAATAGAAATGGCTATTCGCAGCCTTCTGAAAATGCTAAAAGGTTACTCATCACTTCAGAAAAGAATCCGTGGAATTGGGTAAGTTGCTAGCTTTAAAGGATGCAATAGAAAAGCTTTTATTGTCTTTTTGTTAAACTCCAGCGACCATCTGAAAATGCATTTTTGCAGAGATTGGATAGTTAGTAGTTTCTCAATCATTAGGTGGTTAATCTGAAAAGATTAGTGAAAACAAAAGTAGGGATCTTGTGAATGAGAGTTGAGTACAAAGTTATACAAGTACTGCTACATTAACTAGCTCACATCTTTGTTATTAATGGATCTCATGCTAAGTTGTGTATAAACTATACCAGGAGCTTTAGCTGACAAGTGACAAATGTTACACAACCGAATGTACAAAAATACATCAGCATAGTTGTTTTTACCACAATTAGTATATCGGCTCATCCTTTGTCCCAGAATTCTATTTGATAGAATAATCAGCAATGTTCTTGTCACAATTTGGCGAGTAATGATTTTGTTTTTAACTAAAAAGACTGAGTTCTGAAAAACTTAGTTTAAAATTAAAACTGCCCATTCTGTGAGGGACTGTAAAGAATCTGATAGCTTACAATACGAATTTACTGGGAAGTTATTGTTTAATTGTCCAGCCTTTCGCTCGTAATAAAAAATTGCAGCACTAAATTTCACAGCTTATGGTTGAGCTCCAAATATAGTTTTACATTGCCTAAATGACCACAACCAAGTGGGGATTTAATTAGCAAAAGAGGGATGTATACTAGTACAAGAGATGCTATGAATCTCTCAGCAGATATATTTAGCTGACAAAGTGTACCTACACTGCTTAAACATAATGTGTATATGCAATTAATTTATATGCATGGCCCAAATCATACAAAACTGTGTTAGCCAAGTAAAGTTAATGCACAAAGCTGATATCAACGCTCCGTTAAATTGAACACAGAACTCATTTTATCATCTTACACCCATAAAACCTAAATCTAACTTATGATCACCCTGTAGAGTTTGAGTTTTGAGGTGATAGCTTATATCTGTTCGAGGTTTTCCCATTGTCCACAAAACTATTTTACCTACAAGAGTGGATGTCTGATTAACCACTGCAACACTGCAGTGTCATGTTACCAGCTCATCTGTATTGCAATCTCCATTGGTTGTCAGTGATCAACCAATCAGAATTAAATCACATTATGTAAAGCATATAAGATAATGTAACTGTATAGTTAGTCATTAGAACCCAGTAAGTGATACAATAAGGTCAGTTTTGGTAGAACAGTAGACATTTCAACTTTTATTTATGAGTGTTTAGTTGAGCAAAATGCAGTGAAAACAGTTATTATTATCTTGTGTTGTCTATTAACTCATTATGCAACACTTTCCTCAAGTTTAGTAGTTTTCCTGGTAGATACAAACAATACATTTAGTAACGCAGCACAATATTTGTTGCAGGAGAAAATTTCAATATGAGGAGAAAACCAGCCCACCAGTTACTTGCTATAAGTTTGCTGACTGTTGTTTGTTCTGGCAATATTCTAAATGAATCTCCCTCTGAGATACAAGAGCTGAAAGAGCAAGTTCAGATGTTGACAGAAGAGGTTCAAGAATTAAAACGGATGAACCAACAAGCCAAGTCACCCACTTTAGCAGAGATAAAAGAAATGTTACAGGAACATGTAAGTTACTTCACATCAGGTTTGGTGTAAGTTCCAAAGTGAACAAAGGACTCCCTGCAAACTTTTTATCGCTACTTGGTTTACTAACATTTTTTACGCTGAATTTTTTTTAATTTTGATGAGGTCATCTGGATACTTTTTGAATGAGCAGTTATTTTTCAGGGTTTATTCGTTTAAATGCTATATCACTTATTTTTGTTGTTGTTTAATCATACAGGTACAAACATTTATTTTACTACTATTACACCAAAGTAGTGTTCGTTGATATTCTAAAACATACTATTAGTGAAATTGATATCACTTAACAAACGATTTCACAGGCAGAACATATATAAGCCTATCAAAACAATTTTGGGAGTAACAAGAAATAAACCCTAAAAACTGTAAATAAAACTCAACCAATCCATTTTGACTTTGTTTGGCTTAATTTCATAAATATGATTTTCTTTATTACAAACAGTTTATGAGTTTGATAGTTGAGATAAAAAGAGTAGAAACTTATTTTGTAAGCTTAGAAAAGTTTAAAGCAAAACATGCTTTTGAAGCCAGAGTGGAGTTATTCATTGCTTTTCTCTGCATAAATAAAAACTATTTCGTGTGGTATGAATATTTCACCTAAGCTTGGCAATCAGCCGAACAGTTTAACTCTAGTACTTCACTGCAATGTATCAATACCGTAACAGGATGTATATTTTTACATTGAACTATATAACTTATTGTTTACTACTGACACAACTCATTCAATAAATCCGGTCGAGTTCAGTAGCATTGCATCCCTGCCATAATCAAGTATCGATCACAAGACACTTTTCAAAATTTGCTCATTTCAGATGACATCAGTGAATGCCAGGAGCAACCAAGCTTATCCAGCATGGCTTGGTAAGTACTCCATAAGACACTCAGTTTTTTTGACACGGGAAAAAAATCTTTGCATTTACTGTACGTCAATAAAACAATTATTCACAAGGATTCCGTTTTGTAGCTCTTAAAGCCCTCTGTGTTAATAGCTGCAAGTTTCTTTCTGATTGGCAATAGATGTTATGTAATAGTTTCTTCGAAGCCTGACTCAAGTAGTAAAAGTGTGATATTACCCATATGCATAACTATTTTGTAAAACCAGCCATGTTAAGGCATTCTGGGCCTGCTGGGCCTCCTGGACCGCAAGGAGAGCAAGGACACCCTGGTAAGGATGGGAGAGACGGCAATGATGGTAGAGATGGTGATGATGGAAAGGATGGCAAAGATGGTAGAGACGGCAATGATGGGAGAGATGGAAGATACGGTGAGTATATCCGACTACCAATCACCTGGAAACAAAAATGGGAGCAACCCGAGAAGTTTGACGCTGCCACTAACAAATAAGCAGCCACAACTTTAAATCCCACTTTGTATGACTGTAATGGAGCTGAAACCATTGCCCCCTGTGTGCGTTAAATGCTGGTTGATCTTTACTGAAAGCAAATGCATTCGCTGTGGTATGGGCAATGATTGTTGTTTTGTTGTATATTTTGCTGATTCAAATGCCTGAATGGTTTTTTTGATCAAACTGCAAACAAAATGAAATCATGTAATTCAAGATACTGAGCATAACTCTCCTTTTCTGCAATGAACTGCAGTCAGAAAAAAACCGATCTCATCACTTGTGAAAACCCTGCAGCTCTAAATGCAATGCACCAGGTATTGATAAGTTGATGGTTTGGATATTCAGGGCAACCGGGTGTACAAGGAGATGATGGAGAGCCAGGTGAAACAGGACCCAAAGGAGATGTAGGACCTACAGGACCACCAGCAGGTGGAGCTACCTACACAAGATGGGGTAGAACTCCTTGTGGAGCAGACGCTATTCTAATATATGTGGCTATGTGTCCTAGCTTGATACAACTAAAAATTATTTTCACACTCTCTTTTGGCGTATTATTTTTATTGTCAAATTTTACAGGTTTTATGGGAAAGTCACCATGGAACCACACTGGTGGTGGAATAAACTACCAATGTATGGTGAACGATGTTGAATACAACAGTGCTGGGGTTGCTATCTATTACGGTAACATTGCTGGTACACACACAGAAATAAGTGGAACATTTGGGATTAAACAGGTGATTAAACACTGTAATGATTAATATAAGTGTACAATCCGGCATCATTAGGGGTGATATCTGGTATTTCAGTAGAAAATTTGAGAGTGTTTGCTGGAAAGAGTAATTAAGGATTAAAATCAGACAATAACTTTGCCAGAAATTGTGGGTAGGTCAATAAATCACTCTCAGGGGATTAAACTCTGGTTTTAATCAGCTAGTAAGAGCTTTATTCCTCAAGCGATTACAATGTGGTTCTACAGTGTTGTTATTCTACAAGTCCTTAATTGTTAGCTTTACTGAACCAGTAAGAATTTTAATCCCGAAATGATTGAACTCTGGCTCTTATCTTCAAGTTGGATTTTGCTCCTGATATGATTAAAATGGAGAAAAGCCTTGTCATTTATAGTATGATTACCTAATAGCAAGTGAGGGTATCAATGATCGCCTAAGCGTACAGTCTTATTGTCCCTGAATAGGCTATTATTTTCCCGCTTCAATCACTAACAAAGAGAGCACACGAGGATGATGAAGGCTTACACAGCTGTCTCAAAACTCCAAGTTAATGATGACACAGAAGCAGGTAAATAAGATATACTATGAATACACAATTGTTTGTGTATTGATTAGTAACTAAGTTAAAATACTAAACTGAACAAATGATGTTGAATGTTGTTTAGTAACTAATTGATTGTTTTTTTTTATGTCACATTAAAAACTTTTGAACTTGAAGTGGCTGCAAATAAAAGTGGCTACTATTTCATAATTCTGCATTTTAGAACAGTCACCAACTAGAGATGTCCTTCTTTAAACGAAAATTGAATATACATGAAGTCAAGAGCTCACAGGTGATGAACAAACAGCTGTGATGTTGCCCAACCTTCATTTTCAACCCCTGAAGGTTTGTTGGGTTCGGTTTATATTTTATTTTGGGAGACCTTCTTACTGTAAAATGTGCCTAATGATGTCACTCTTATTTTAGGAGCTTGAAGATCAAAATCAGCCATCATCTCTCAGTTTCCACTTGGAATCTACTGCATGTACGCGGAGTGCACCCCAGTGGATCTATGTCCTAATAGACTATACTATAGTAATCATCATTCAATCGAGCCAGTTATTTTTATCTATTTCTTTTCTATTTTCTTAGTTGGTTTTATGTTTTAATCGCTGTATTTCCTTTTTAATGGTGTTGTACTGATCTCTGTTTCCTTGTTCAATACAAGTTGCCATTACATTCTGAAACAAGCTTTGTCATTTTCTACCAGCTAGATCCAATACAAAATAATTGCCTCCAATTCAAATCGCTTCCAATATTTAATCGCTCTCAAAGAAAAACCGTACAGACATAGCACTCAAGGAAAATTAATATTGATCCTAACTTTAATCAATGACTGGACTAGCAATGCTCCAAATAACAATCATCATGCAATTAACAATCTGCATATACAGTGATAAAAAATGCTCTTGTTTTTAATCCTTGGGAGACTAACTCAATCCAAATTTTAATCCTAAAATGATTGAATATGGATCGTTAACCAGTGCACTGGCTGTGGTAATAAATCACTCCCTGTTTAATCGTATTTCAATCACTCAGGTGATTACGCTCGTGGATAGTAAGAATTGATTGAAATAGGATTAAAACTCCTCCACGTTTTTCTGTGTGTGTACCGAATACCAAAGCTACAGTTTGGGAATATTCCAGAATGAAGCCTTCAATCAGAACGCTCCTTGTGCAGTTTGTTATGTCCGAAACAGAACATCAACTCTTATGATACCAGGAAAACGGAGTTGTCCCATAAACTGGACTATGGAGTATGAAGGTATGTTGGTGCTCAATGATCTGCAAAAATTCACTGGTCAACCGCTCACTAAGGAGATGCAACAGAATTTGCAGAATTCTCTGACAAGTTTACGGGATCCATCAATACTTTCCATTAACTTCTGCAACCAAATTGTCCAAACAGAAAATATATCAACATCTTTGGTACATAATATGACAAGCAAACTGTGATCGAAGAGCAAAATAAACTTTTAATTTAGTTACCATTAGTTCACTTCTCCTTCATTGTTTTCAGTTTTTTTTTCAAGGACAAATTACAGTGACAGCAGGTTTAAAAATGCGTACAGTAAAGATGACAGTATGCCCGTATCTCACTTCACCATATGTCGCTGTTTTAGGTTAAGTCGCATAAACAAAAATGTTCTATAATGTTATACGGATTAATTCAATCCTATTTGGGGAAAATTAATTTACAAAAAAAACTGCAAGTCAATTTTATTCACTTTGAAAGTTTTAATTGTGGAAAATTCTGGCTGATTTTTGTTTAATGAGTAGAGTCAGTATATGAAAAATGTGGAAGTGAAAGAAACAGAGATTTTACAACTTTTAATATTCTGCCCAAAATCAGCAACTTTTACATGCAGAGAATCATGAATAGCGTATACAGCTCATCCTTTCCAGTAAAAATCATGATAAAACTAATTCATCAGAGTTGGATAACATATTCTAAATTGAGTGCTCTCTAAGCAGAGCTTGCTCACTGACAAGCTGAACAAGTGCGTGTCATACCTTGCTGGTCACAAACCCAGTTGAAACCCAGCATAAAACGTGAGCGAGCCCTTCTATTCTGTTACAATACACTGTGGCCTAATGCACTAGATTTTCTAATAATACAAATTAACGAACAGTTTTAATTATGTTTTATTAATACTGTTTTTTCTCGCAATATTTTTTTTCAACAAATTGATCAAATGATATCAGTTTCTCAATATTTTTACAGAGGGTGTTACAAAGCTAACTCATTATTTAACCTGCGCAAACCAAGTTTTAATGAATTTAGGATACCTGATGTCTGAGAGAAACAATCATCCAAGCTCATCAACATATGAGTGTGTAGACAAAGTTCCAGAATACATTTGTGGTGAATCTGCTGACAATAATGGTGGTCTCTTGTTTTTCAACAAAGTTGTGTGTACGCAAGGAGTACATTGTCCAGAGTATGATGGAGATAAAGCTACAACTTGTGTTGTCTGTACTTACTAATCATTACAGATAATACAATTGGCAAAAAACATGGTAGCATTTAAACTGGATTGCATGGTTCATAGACTTAATTTGATTGCAATTAATAGATTTTCAATGGAAAGTAGTGTTTATATCGGTTTAATCTATTTTAAAACTTCCCAATGTGAATGATTCCAGGAATTCTAAGCGATAAATTTATATCCGCATACAAGGTCTTTTTTATTACAGTCCAGTAATATGCTTGAATAAACAGAATTCACTCGCAGCTTAATAACTAGAGAGCATACTGCAGGGTCTCTTATAGCTAGTTAGCACTATAGAATTATCTCCGCTCCTAGAACGTTAACTTTAGGTTTAAAATAACATGAGCCGCTGGTGGCAGAACAAACTCTTTTGTATATATGATTTATATAGTACACAATACCAGTCAAAATGGCATCGTAGAACAAATAAAATCCTCTGCCACAGTCGCTTTTACTATACAAAAAAATGCCGGTCTACGCTAGTGACCCTAGTGCAGACTGGTGACCTCTGCGTAAGTCGTGTACTAGTCGCAACAGGTGGCGCAAATGCGCGGCAATATGTATGTGATAATTTATTTTATAACCTAATAATAGGATATCCTTCTCAGTATTTTTTATCGTCATTGGAATAGAATTCAAATAAATTTTGATACTCTGTGTCTGTATCCTGTATGCTCTAATCGAACCATACAAGTTGATTTAATTTAAAAGCTACCTGCCGAAGAAGAACAAAAATAATAGTAATAAAATAATAATTAATATTATTAATATTATTACTGTAATAATAAATGTTTTACTATTATTGTCAACTAATATTCATCGTACTAATTAATAATATTTTTACAATAATAATATTGTAATAGATTTGCACAGTGCGGCTATTCTCTCTTCAGCCGGTGATACTATTCTACATATCTATCTATCTTATACTACACACTAGATGGCTACGTTTGACTGCACCCAAGAGTACAGCTGACCTACCGCTCACACAGCCCAGCCTAAGGATTAGTTTCCCGCCACTGGTAAACTGGCGCATTAACACATATTTATATATATATTCATTAGCATCAATGCGCCAGCCTATTGACTCATGTATTCTTTTTATAATTACTTTTTACACCTCGCTGGGGGTATTCTTTCTGTCCAATCGTATATGTAAATTTTCAACTGCTTACTTTTTTTATAAATACTGTAATGAATTCCGGTCTGTTTACCACGGACATCGACTAGTCTCGAGTATTGTACCTCTCTCCAGAGGGGACACTGTGCTGAATGACAGTGACAATTGTGCAGTGTAACCGAATTAACTGGTATAGCAAGAGCCCATGGCTCAGACAGACAATACAACGTAGTGCTTGTATAAGTGGCTATATTCTTAATGACAAAGTCTTGAGGGTAATTATTCCACTAGGGTATTTGTGGCAAGACATGAGAATGAATGCAATGGATATATAAAATGTCTCTTCTTTTATAGGAGAGCTCACAGGTATAAAACATATAACAGCTAGAGCACAGGAAGTGAACTAGCCAATACAATCAGTTATATAAATAGGCACCCAATCAAATAATGCAATAAGGTTAAATAAGGGAAGTGCCAAGTCGCTAAGGGCGGACTCATGTCTCCTGCTGGCCAATCAGGCTGTCCTATAGGGTCCCAAGGCTCTAGTTAGCTTGTGGTCCTGGTTACCGCAGATGTTAAGGTAGGTGGCTTCGGTTTCTGGCTTGGAGGTAAGTCCTAGCTAGTTTCGAAGTTCCTCAGCTATGACAGCCATCTTATACCGGCCCTGTGTCAACATACCTGCCCTGCAGAGGTCACCACCAACCCTGTAGAGGTCACTACCAGCCTGGTACCAGCCCTGTGTACTGTGCTACCGGCACAGTATAGCTTTGCTACCGGCACACCATCATACCGATGGCTGTAGGCGCATTGCCAGCGCATAGAGTGGAGAAGTGGTTTAGCAAACTTCCTGTTTACTATCATCTTTCACCAAAATCTACCAAGATACCCTTGTACTCAGCCCAGTTGGCAGACGTCGTGTAGACTTTGAATAGAGAGTAACTCTTGTGTAGCAAGCAAACTGTTTTGACCAGTTATATGTTGAGTCTTCACTCGACCCTTGCCGTCAGTTGCTACCGTTCTCGTATTATCTACTTATGTCAACCTTTCAGTTTCGTGCGTCAGATTAGACATTGTTTGCTTTTGTTGGTAATAATAAACCATTGTTACCTTCAACTCTGTGATATCTGTGAGGCCGGTCGCCTGAACACAGTTGTGTCTGCTATACAGCAGCATCCGGTTATATCTAGTGCCAGATAAACCACACGGAGCCGTTCTGCCTAGCAGTGACGCTCTTAGTATAGTGCAGACAAAAGCCGGACAGTATAGCCCTCTTTGTAGTGCCAGTAACGGTTCGATCCAGTGACGGAGAAAACCATTACAATATTAATAATAATAAGGTATTGAAAATTAATTGATTTTCATCATTGTTTAAATTAATAATAAAACTGCCTAGCAACAGTTCAACATTATTCTGACAACATTATTCTGGCGTGAACAACTTTTCAACTTTTCAACTTTTCAACTTTCAACTTTTCAACTTTTCAACAGGCGTACCATATAATAAACACGGGTAAATTTATAACAAAAAACGATAATGAATAGGGGAGACATAGCCTGGTGCACAGTTTTGTGAAAAAGAAAAATCTATCGTAAAGTTGATAAATATTCGGGGGATAAATAGTGTATTACCCCATTTTTGATAGTTTCAAATTTCACCAGCCACTATCAACTGGTTAGCGTTCTAGGAGTGGAGATAATTCTATGGTTAGCACACTGCAGGGTCCTCTTATAACCAGTTAACACACTGCAGGGTCTCTTATAACTAGTTAGCACACTGCAAGTTAATAACTAGATTGCACACTGTAGGGGCCTCTTATAACTAGTTAACACACTGCAGGGGCCTCTTATAACTAGTTAGCACACTGTAAGGTCCCTTATAACTAGTTAGCACACTGCAGGGACCTCGTATCACTAATTAGCACACTGCAGGGGCCTCTTATAACTAGTTAGCACACTGCAGGGTCTCTTATAACTAGTTAGCACACTGCAGGTTAATAACTAGATTGCACACTGTAGGGACCTCTTATAACTAGTTAGGACACTGTAGGGGCTTCTTTTAACTAGTTAGCACACTGTAGGGGCCTCTTATAACTAGTTAGCACACTGCAGGTTAGTAACTAGATTACACACTGTAGGGACCTTTTATAACTAGTTAGGACACTGTAGGGGCTTCTTTTAACTAGTTAGCACACTGTAGGGGCTTCTTATAACTAGTTAGCACACTGCAGGTTAATAACTAGATTGCACACTGTAGGGACCTGTTATAACTAGTTAGGACACTGTTGGGGCTTCTTTTAACTAGTTAGCACACTGTAGGGGCCTCTTATAACTAGTTAGGACACTGTAGGGGCTTCTTTTAACTAGTTAGCACACTGCAGGTTAGTAACTAGATTGCACACTGTAGGGACCTGTTATAACTAGTTAGGACACTGTAGGGGCTTCTTTTAACTAGTTAGCACACTGCAGGGTCTCTTATAACTAGTTAGCACACTGTAGGGGCCTCTTATAACTAGTTAGCACACTGCAGGGGCCTCTTATAACTAGTTAGCACACTGCAGGTTAGTAACTAGATTGCACACTGTAGGGACCTGTTATAACTAGTTCGCGCACTACAGGGGCATTTTATTCTACTTATCAGGTGCAATCTTTGATAATGTTTTTTATTAATTAGGGTAAATATTACAAACACCCAATATCATTAAATCCGGCGCTAAGTTCAGCCTTCATTACACCAGACTCGTAGGTTTCTTTCGTCAATTCTAATATAATGCCAAATTGTGACTTTAGAATTGATAAATATGCTTTTTCTTCAACTCAAAGTCCTGTTAGTACTACATAACTTTTTCAGATACTACAAAACTTTTGTGGTGAAAAAAAGTTAGCTTATAGAGTTTCACATCCGATTGAGTAATCATTGTAAAACGCCAACAAACACAGCCAGTATGTTTCAGTTTAAACTGTTCACTGAATCTAGTTGGATTGAAGGAGACAATAACCTTTCTTAAATATAAATATGATAAAACTTTTAAAATAGATTAAATAAGATTATATCATGTTTTGTCCAAAGGTCAAGATTTCTTTATGTAACTTTGTATCCTATTTTATAGTTTAGTTGCTCTTTATAATACTTGCGCTCTAACACTTAGGTAATGTGTGAACCTATATGTGATATGTTATATGCAAGTAGTATATAACACGCAATCACCTATAGGACATAAATCATCATCATCATCATCATCGTCGTCGTCGCCGCCGCCATCGCCGTCGCCGCCATCGCCGCCGCCGCCGTCACCACCGCCGTCGTCGACGTCATCATAATAATAATGATAATAATAATCATAATAATTATAACAAAAAAACAATTAATATCAATCAGTAATAATGCTAACAACAAGAATCACAAAAAAACATGGTAATAATTATTACTATCATCATTAAAACAACATTTTATTATTGCTTTATTATTATCAAATAATTAATTCATACTAACAATTATTGACTATTTATTAACCATCAAGTTTATAGTAATTATTATTATTATTATTGGTAATTAATATTGGCATCACCATCACAACCCGAGTACAAATGCTTGTTGAATTAGTTACAATGATAATATTGTATTGTTACTTCATTCATTGCAGATGAGGATAAATCAACAAACAAGGATTCATATATACTTCAATATCTATCACAAAGCCTGCACACATGATTTCTTTTTTGCTCTAAGCTCCAAAACATTAAAATATGTTTCAGTGCTCTAAATTGTACTCTATTCATGCAGGCAACTATGATTTCCCAATAGCCTGAGTTAAACATAAATTAATACAAAAAAGCGTAGAGATTGGTTTGCACAATTCAATTAATTAAGACTTTCTGAGATTACTGGTTGTTTCCCCTCAAAACCAGCAAAGCCACCACATTGTGCTCTGAATAGAAATCACATTCTACTTGAAATAAATGAAGAACAAGTATTGTTTAATGCGCTACTAACTTATTGCTGTCAACTATACCCAAGTGCTACTCGCGCAAACTCACATACTTGACGGTTTATAAGGAGTTGTATACTTATGTGCTTTATTTTGAAAATATTACGAAACAAAAAATTTCTGGTCCTTTCAACGGGACGGCAGTGCCCTGCTGTCGTCCCTTAAGCTACAGGCCTGGCATCAAGACTTGTTCTATATCATTTTGAGTATGCTCCATTTTTTTTGCTATTAAATTTTGTAGTTTTTTTTTATAGAACTGAGCTAAATGATTCTTGTTTTTTCGTTGATGCGTCTCAAGCTCTTGCTCACATTAATCAGCTTTTCTGTTCAGTCATTGACCTTTTCAACATGTCTGATTGCACTTCCGTGATCAATCGAGATACACAAAGGTAAAACTTCTGCAGTCAAACCCGTCAATTGTTTATTTCTTTGTTCGTCGATTGTATAACTTTTGACAACAGAGATGTTTGTCATTTCTCCCTCCTACTATTCCTTGCTCTGTACACCCAATTGTGATTCGATAGTCCTTTAACAATTGACAAAACAGAAAACTCTTAGTGCGCTCTATCATCGAATGATCATCTTTGCTCTTCCACTTCAGTAATATCCCTTTGCGCACTGAGAGATATTGTCTTTTCCGAGGTTATAAAATCGAGACATTGCCATGTTTTCACCAGAGTGTCTACCTACGTGACTAATTTTTTTTTAAAGAATGATTCTCTTCACCGATTCTCATCAAGCATCAAAGTCTCTCTTTCATGAAAGGAGAGCATCTCACAAATTAAATAAAACCGCCCTTTGGGGAAACTTCTTCGATTGTTTTTTGTATTTTTAGTGACAGCAGATTGCATTGGTTGTCCGGATAAGTTGCAACGACATAAATCCATGTGTTAACGATGGGAATCAAATGTTGTAAAAACAACTAGATGGTGCTAGGTTGCTAAAAACCTCAGCATTATCAAAATTGCTTTTAATTTTTTAATCATCCTCGTATTCGTTGTTGATAGTATTCGATACATGTTCGTTATTCGATGCACGACACATGATTGTTTTTTTATATAACGACAAACTTTTTCAGTTTTGTGCAAATTCCACAAATAGTACCTTGTCAGTTATTGCTGAAAATGAAATTGATGATGGAAATTGAACTTCTGCTCTCACGTTTGATAATTGATAATCTAAAACAATAAAAAAACAATAATGTAGAACAAAAAAGAGTATAATTGGTTTTTTGATGCCCATTTACATAGATAACCATCAACATGTTTATAAAGTCTTAAGTTATAAGTAAAGGTTTTTTGTTTTGTCCCATGTAAACATTGTGTGTAGTCGTTTGAATATAAATTGAATCCCAACTAAGTAGAAAAAGCTAAATCTCATTGATAAACTGAACTAAAAAAAATAATAAAACGAATTAGTAAGGCATATGTTTGCGATTTACGATTACATAAATAATCTCTTTTACCAGACTATAAACAAATGGTCTCAAAAACTTACATAAAATTGAAACTTTCTTAAAATTTATATAAGTCAGAAAACTTCTGATCGTGAAGATATCAAATCATTGCGACAGTAAAGCAAAAAAATAGCTTTTAGTCTTTTATTTAAGCTGTATTATCTACGTAAATACAGGAGACAATAAATAATTAAAGCCCAATCCGGTTTTTACCTCTCTATCCAAAAGGTAATTTTATCAGCGACAAAGACTTGGCAGTTTTAAAATCAAACAAGATAGGTCCAATTTTAAAGCAAAACTTGTTGAGTTTTTCAATTAGTGTTAAATAATTATTTGTTATTTCTTACCTGATCACTGAGAGTCCTCCCAGTAGTTGTGGTAGATGTTATTGGAGTGGATGCTTTCTGTTTAAAAACTAGCTAATTACCTGATCAGAAAACAAATGAAAGGTCTGGTGCGAAAAATTCTTTATGATATATATGGTAGATTGAATATTTTTGTTCATTTCCGCAAAACCCTTATATATATATATATATATATATATATATATATATATATATATATATATATATATATATATATATATATATATATATATATATATATATATATATATATATATTATGAAGAGATTTTTGGGTGAAGAAAAGTTTTTGGATTTGCATGAAAACTTTATATATTTTAGTGGGGTTTTCATAAACAGAAACAAATTTCATCCGAGCAAACTTCTGGAATATTAAAAAGGGAGTCAATCGTCAAGGAAACAAGTGATGATAAGCATAGAATTTTGACTCAGACTTGTAGAAGCAATTTTTTGGATGCTATAATAACACCCATTGTACCTGTTGTATGTTCCATGAAATCAATAGAGTCATGAGCCTCCAATCTTTGACGTTTTATAGACGCTATTATTTCAGTCTCTGAACATGAGTACAATACTTTAGTGAGAAAAGTTGGCAATAACAAGGGGCAGAGGAAAAGAAAAATTTCCATCCTTCTTATTACAATCTCATGGAAGATATCACAGTTAGAGATACGAAGAGAAAGATTTGTCCAAGAACGAAAAGTTAGACGAAAAATGTTCAAAACATGCGTTGCTATTTGAGCGGTGTTAGAAAAACTAAAACTAGTCGCCAACAGTTGAATGATTGGCCTCCTGCTAAGAATCTAAAGCAACAACCTAAGTCACCCTTGGCTAATAGTATGATTACCGATGACAATTCCAACATAATTTCACCAATCGAACCCACTCCTTCTACCTCTGTGTTAGATGCTACCGAGAGATCACTAACAAGAAAAAGATTATTTCACACCCAAAAAACTTGTCTACGAACAATATTGAAAATTTTGATGATGGAAAAGGTGATGATGAGTGTGAAAAGGGGCATTTAGAAGAGTTTGAGAAAAAGTGACTGTTATGACACAGACAAAAAGTGATCGAAAAATTGGCGTCAGAATGTTGGAGTGTTTGAGTAAATTCGGCAAGTATGGTTCAGATAAGGACATGCTAAAAATCGGAGACAAGTGGCTGATTGCTAAGACTTGCAAAACTTTGTTGCGAGATGTACTAACCGATACTGGAATGGTAAGATTGGGACTCACAAACTACGGCAAATTTAATAGTCTGCTATTGGATCAATGGATCGCAACTGTAAGGAGATCACTACGACAATCACATATGGAAATTCTTTGGAAAATGGTTGTCGACTCGTTAAAGGAATATTATTACAACCCATCGAGGCACACGTCTCTGCAAGTAGCTAGAGCTTTTCTGCAAGTTTGTAGAAAACCAGAGGGAGAAAAAAAATTTTGCAAATGGCTGAGTGAAGAGGATGCTTACATTCTACACAAAAAAGTGACAACCAAGTTTGAGCGCTAACCAACAATTGTAGCTGGAATAGAAGAGCAGATTCAAGTAGACTTGATGGATGTGCGATCTCGAAACAAAAAAATTGACGACACAGCATTTTTACTGACAGCTGCCAGCTTTCTATCGAGAAAAGGTTGTATTGTCCCACTCAAATCTAAAACAGGTCACATTGTAGCCAGAGGGTTGAAAAGTATATCGGACCTAGAAAACTACAAGCCTTCACAATCGAATGAAGGTTAAAAATTTAAAAATCATCGTGTCAAAAGTCTGCAGGCTGAGAAAACATACTAGAGCTTTACAACCAGGAGCATAATGCTAAAGGCTTCAATGGTGGAGTATTTCAATAGGATTATAAAAGAAAATATTTACAGATATCTGACTTACAAAGATGACAACAGATACATTGATGTTTTACCCCAGATGGTTAGTGCGTACGACAACACCATTCACACCACTATGGGTATGAGACCAAACAACATAAGTTTTCAAAACCAGGAACTCATGTGGCAACGCGTGTATGGAGGACATGAGCACAGTTTGGTCACAGTACCAAAGTTGAAAGTTAAAGATTATGTGAGAATTAGCAAGGCGAGAGGGGCATTTGAGGGAGGAGACACCCTAAATCGGACCATCGAGATCTTTATAATCACCGGCGTGCTAATTTATGAAAAACCTATTGTATATTTGGTGAAAAATCTGGCTGAAGAGTTGGTTGAGGATACCTTTTATGAAAAAGAGTTGCCAAAGGTGAAAAACCTACAAGTTTCAGAATCGAAAAGATATGCAGAACAAGGAAAGGTAAAAGACAGATACTGGTCAAGTGGTTGGGCTACGGAGAAAAGTTCAACTAGTGGGTGGATGAATAGTTTATAAGTAACGAATGCTTGCTGTATTCATCATACGACGGCGGAACGTTGATGCTGATAAGTTTACCCTCAAACTCTAATGCTTAAAAGACTTCCGGCCACTCCAACTCCGATTTTACAGTGAGACTAAAAATATCTGGATGTAGCTCTGCTAAATATACTGTATCCTAGTCATTGGAAAAATGTGACCAAAGATAAAATAGATCTGGAAAAGACAGATATCTCCGGCAGAAGCAAAAAATCCTAAATCCTAATCAGTAACGGGAAAAACGATAGTGTGGAAGAATTAGAAGAGATTATACGAAATAAATAACGTGAAATGAGATTTGACAAAAAGTTTTCCATCTCCTATGAAAAAGTGACGTACACGAGTTTACTGTTCAAACAGCAATCCCGATACAAAAATGAGAATTCCCAAAGACTTGGCCTACATCTTTGAATTCAAATCAAGTGGATAAACTATGTATCTTCGTGGTAGATACAACAATCATATCGGCTGATATAAATTTTGTACTAACCTTTTTATATGTTTATTCCAACATTGTTGACAATAGGATGGAAGGCAAGAGTTTAAAAACCCTTATTACGTCAACACGGCATAGCTGAGTAGCGATCTCATTCAAGTGGGTATAACGAGTGACGACAGTCAGCGAATACCATTTGATGGTGGAAAGGTCATGCTGACGATTCACTTTAGGGAAAGAATGACACAGCGAGTTTGGTACGATACACCCCCAAAGACTCAAAAGATTTTTTTTTAAGAGTACTACAAAATGCCAGCTAGGAATGGAATCGGAGTGTATAGCGGGCACCGAGTGATGTTTAATATGAGGGGCAACGGACTCGGTAGTATTTTTTCGTCGATTCTCATGTTGGCAAAGCCTTTGCTGAAGAAAGTAGCAATAAGCCTGAGTAAGAAAGCACTCTCTGTAGGTAGCAACGTAGCACGTGACATAATCTACGGTCATAGTTTTGCATTATCTACAAAGAAGAGAGTACTGGAGCTCAATTATCTTGGAGGGGATGTGCTTAGCGCAGTTAGTCCGGATCAAGTCAAGAGGAAAAAAATGTTGACTCTTGTGAAGAGGAGAGGTCCAGGCAAATGCAGTCATTCCATACTTTTAGCAAATGTAGGATCTATAAAAACGCTGGAGTGTGCAATTTGACTTTATTAAGCGTTCTCGCTTCGAACAATCATCACTCGCAAAAAGATGGCTAGTCTAAATGGAGCAACTGGTAACGAGTTGGACAGTTCTCCCTACAACATCGCCCCTCCTCTGGATGTGGTTGCGACGAAGCCCACAAACATATTGGTAGAAAGAACGGAATACGTTGTCACTAGACCCGGTAGGATGGATCCTTACTGCTGGATCGAGTTGACCTTGGCAGGGAGTAAGGAGCATTACACAAATTGTTGCAACTCGCTTTCGCAAATCGAAGCCACAGCTGTCAAAGATGATGGAACTGATATCACGGGCACCAATGAGAACGCACCTGTGTGTATGGGAGACTTGCTCCATACGATGCTCATGGATATGAAAATGTCTGTAGAAGGTAATAATGTCGAATACTCCAACAATTGTGGTTTGCGCTCCTATGTTTCGCTACTACTCAAAATTATCCCCACTGCAAAGAAATATCAGAAACGGTTAGAGGGTTGGGATTACAGCGATTTGAGGAATAAAGTTGCCGCTCAGCACAGCACTGCCAACAAAAAGAAGAGGAGGGAGTTGATCAAAGGCTGGAAGAGAATGGAGTTTTCCTGCAAATCCCACTTCACGCTTTTCCAACTGCGAAAACTTATAATTCCCGGTTTGACATCGCAAACTGGAGCTTGAATGGGCTTCCAGTAAACTGTCTTTATTTGCCGCTGACAAGTCACCAACTGGAGGAGCGAAGATCAGAATCTACAAGTTTGAAGTGCATTTTTGCAATTTCCAGATTGATGCTAGGATACAAAAATTGGCACCCGTCATAAGGTGCTTTCCTCTCTAGATAGTGGTAAGCTGCTTGAGGTTAGTAATATTCTGTGGCCAATGAGACCAAAATCTCCCAGAATATTCATAGGTATAAAAAGTTTAAAACTGAAAGGCTCAGTGTTTGTAAAATAATTTTGTTCCAGTAGTGCGGTTTTTTTTCTCGGTTTGTCTTGCTCTGGGTGATGGTGATTGTGAGTGGAGCAATGAGCAAGTAGTCGCAGAGGGGATGTGAAGGGTTCTGATGGAATTTGTTCATACAATGTAGACAGGAAATCTCGAAATGTTTAGCCAAGTCTACCAGACTAAAGTTTGTTTTTCTAGAGAGTTTCAATATTCGGTGCAATAATTTGAAAGCAGAGTTTTTGTTGCCTCTCTAGTTTTTTTCTCTCATTGGAGTTAGTAAATGGGTGTCAGCAGGATGCTGTGTAGCATAAGGGATGTATCTGCCTTTAACATTAACTTTTCACCTAAAAGTGATGACAACTCTTTTCCATTGTCTTCCATTTTTTAAAACTTGAAAGTAATAAAATTACACTTTTTACACCATCAACATTGTTAATGATAGCCCTTGTGCCATGGATAGTAGAATAATTTGTCTCTTTTGCTGTCAAAATCCAGATATTCATACTTTTGCGATGTTGGATAGATCAAATGTGACAGACTGTAGTCAAATCCACATAGAATCACCCGTCTTTGAGCACTATCACATTCTTAGCAATTCCCTTTGCCTCATTTTTTACTCTCAAATGGCATTTCATTTCATTTTGAATATGTTTGTCAGCGTACTGTAAGGTGAGATATTTTTGACACTGGGTTTTTACAGGTCGATAAAGCAGCGGAGCTACCGACGATATACAAGATAAAAAATTGGAGGGATGGATCTTAGGGCAAATATTCCTATTTTCTTCAGTACCAAAACTCCTTAAAAAAAAATCAAAGTATGAAGGTGCTACCACAAACATCTCAAATAGACATGAATTTCATATGTCACGAAAATCCTGAGTTGTCTTCTCTATGAGTGCACGTGCCACACAGCAACTTTCAATTTGTGCGAGGGAAATGTATTCACTGCCAAGTTGCTGTATCCGTGGTAACAATTGAGTTTTGTACCGTGTATGCAAGACTAACTAGCCTGCAAACAGAGCCATTTTAATCATACTACATTTTTTTACCGTTTACTCATAATAATTACAACAACAACAACAACCACAACAGCGACGAAGGCTTTGACCGCGATGACAGCGACGACAACGATGATGACCACAACCACGACAACAATGACAATAATGATAATATCGGCAACAATGGCAACAACGGCAACAATGGCAACAACGGCAACAACGTCAACAATGGCACCAATGGCAACAATGGCAACAACGGCACCAATGGCAAAAACGGCAACAATGGCAACAACAATAACAACGATAACAAAAACAACAACAATACCAAAGATTACATCGATAACAACGATAACAAAGATAACAAGGATAACAACAATAACAATGATAACAATAACAGTAACAGTAAAGGTAATGGTAACGATAATGGTAACAGTAATGGTAACATTTACGGTAACGGTAGCGGTAATGGTAACACTAACACTAACAGCAACAGTGAAAGCGACAGCGACATCAATAACAATAATGAAAACAATAGCAATAGCGATAGCAATAACAATAACAACAATAACAATAACAAAAACAATAACAATATTTATGATAATGACGACGATGACGGCGGCGACAGCGACGACGACGACGACGATGACGATGACGATGATAAGAATATTAACAATCATTTAAAACGTAATAACATCTATTTCGCTCATAAATCACAATTATACTAAAATAAAAAATGAATAACCATAGGATGTGCTTTTATTTAGTCTTTATCCACTATTCTGGAGTGAAGATTTCTTGCCAATCAACCATTGATATAACGAGAAAAGTGAAGTTGAAGATTAATATTTATTGATGGATATTTGTAACCGCATGCTGGGCTGACTGAGATGCTAGAAAGAGTGAAAATGCTTTAGCTGTGAGTGCTGAGGTGCCAGCCGCAAAAAACACGGTCAATGGCATGGCAACACTAGTGTATTGTGTATTTCAAAGGTCAACATGCACGGCTGTTCGTATTTTGTTGAAAATTGCTTGTGAACACTCACATGAGTTTACAACTCGTGACTTGTGATTCTACTCGTGTCTAATTTATGTGTCTGTGGCGGGGCCTTAAGACTCCATTTCTCTCCATAGGTGCTTAGATGCATCCATTCATCCATTCATCCATGCATCCATTCGAGCCAAAGAAACAGGTTGCTAATGGCAGTATACAGTTATGCCTGTCAAATCCAAACTGTTTGTGTTTTCACAAACAGTTTTCAGATGTATCTACTTAATACTAACATCATTGATGCATGAGCTACTATTAGTGCATTAATGCCATTCAGTTGATTTTGCATATCAATGTTGGCAGCTTAAAATCCTCAGATTACCAGTTAATTTATTACAGTTGATGCACAATCACACGAGTCAACTGAGAGTGCTGGAATGGCAAATAAGTTGCTTTACATGTTGCACAAGTTTTGTGGTTAAACCAGTTTTGTTGTTGCAGTTTTAAATCCGGCTGAGTAACATTTGTAAATTGACAGATAAAACTGCTGGTATTTTTGTTTATAACTCAATACAGAGTGTGTTGAACATGTTTATCACTGTCAGGTTTTTGAGCATTGCTACCAGTTCAGTGTGTTACAGTTTGGTGAATGAATAGAATGTGTTTGTGTCTCTGTAATGAAGTTGTCTAACGTATCTAAGGCAAACTAAATCATGTAACAATACTGGGTGAGAAACATGAGGCATTTTAGAACTCTCACCTCCAGCTCGCACACAATCTTTGTGCATAAATCATCTAGGAATTCTAGAGCAAGTTTATCGTCAGTACAACAAGAAAGCAGATCCTATATCGACTTCACAGTGTTTACTGCGGGAGGTAGAAGCCAACGAATAACTTCACTAGAAATCCAAAAAATGGTGATCTTATTTTTCGGTAAATCGTTTACAACTTTACACATTCGAAGAGGAAGAGGATAAATTTTAGTTACCTTTAATAGAGAGCTTCATGAAAATTTGAGAGTATTTCGTATCTTAATTTATGATTCATACCTCCGGTGGTTTACATACATTTTGTAAAACAGCCATGAATATTACTTGGGATGGAGTCAAAGTTTTAGTAGCCATTTTGGAATGTGGTCTTTATTTGCTCTAAAACTGCTAAACTTAAATGCTAGATTAGTGGAAGTTGAAGGTGATTTCTTGCCGGAGTGGAAGTGATGAAAACACTTTACGTTCATTTCAAAGATACCAGATTGAGAGTATCTTCATGTTTGTCTTGCATTACCCAACATCGGCTTACACAGTATGAAGCTGCATACCAAATCTGTTGTGTGATAAACTTCTGCAGGCTGAGCTGTGGAAGAAAAACGGTGTCAACCAGGTTAGTTGATTGCCGTTGAACAGACAAATTAGCTTAAATTCGTTTACAAAATCAGAGACAGCCCTGTATCACGTATCAAAATTTTTATTTTCACTAATTTTTGCATCACGGTTATCTGTATAAAATGGAACCACCAGTCAGCCAATCAGATTTTACTAAAGTTTTGATTGGTCTTTCTACAGTATATTAGGTACAGTATATGCTATAATCATTTTTGTAAGGCTCATCCTCTACACACTGAAAAGTTGGTTTGTACCACTTCAGCTTCTTTCTTATATGCTGTATTTCTAGAAACTTTTTTTCATTGATTTTATCAGCATTTATGTATTTTTGTGATAAGAATATAATTCCAATTGAAAATAAAAAAGTTTTTGTTGTTGTAGTAAGGTAAAAGAAGCCATGGGAAGACAACCATCCCATCAATTACTTGCAGTAAGTTTGCTGATTGCATTTGGTTCCTGTAACGTTTTAAATGACTCTCCCTCTGAGATACAAGAACTGAGAGATGAAGTTCAAGAGTTAAAGATTCAGATTGAGGAGTTGAAGAAGTTGAACCAACAAACAAAGTCGTCTACTTTAGCAGATATTAAGGAGATGCTACAAAAATATGTAAGTGATACAATACAGTATCTGGTGAATGTCTCAATGTGAACGAAACGGCTGGTGTGAATTGTCAATCATAGATTTAAATAGCTCTGGTGTTCTAGAGTGGCATTAATTTTCAGCTTTTGTGTCAATTAAAATCGATATTCTGCTGCTATCACTAACAGTTTATAATGAATTGATTTAGGGGTTTGTGTTTAACACTTCCTCAATTATCTACGTCATACAATAATACTATACTTACCGGCCATTTTGGAATAACAAACGAGGTAAAATAATTACGGTTAAGAGGCATAACAACGAGCGTATTATCTGTTAGTTTATTGATGCTAATAAATGGACAAACTGTGATACCAATATTACAGTTGTGAGGTAGACACTGCTGTTGGTGTTTCAAACTTTTAAACAATGAAATATGCCAGTTATCATTTTACATTGATAAAACCTGACGGATTTGTTTATTTTTTAAGCATTATGTTGAGGTTTAAATGTAACGCATTTTGAAATAAACTATATACTTCAATTGCGTTAATTATCAAAAATTTTCAGGGTCGGGTTGTAGCATTATTTTTCCCCCAAAGACAGCATCTGTTATAAGATCAGACTGGAATTGAGTACACAAAGGTCATAGAGGTCAACAAGTTGGTAAAACTTTGCGCACCTGATTTCATTGAATATAAATATTGCAGATGCCATTGATGAAAGCAAGCAACAAGGAAGTGCATGTAGTTCCACAGGGTATGTCAATTTTAGGTTTTTTTTAAATTTATTATCATTGATAGATAACTGTGGAATTAAACCTTAGCAGTCACCAAAAGTCCCAATTCTAGCTATACTCTATTGCTCTCATTGACTCAAAATTATGCTTTTTTAGCCTTAAAACCTTAATTGTGTATAGACAGATGTAAAATCATTGAGTGAGATAGAAAACTTGTCAGCCAATTGATTGCTATGACATAAGAATTTTTGTTGTTGGAAAAGCTGACAATAAAAGAAGATCTGAAATTGCAGGTCTGCCTGGACCACCTGGGCCACCGGGGCCTCTTGGATTTCCTGGAGCCCCAGGAGGTCAAGGAATTCCTGGGCAGAATGGAAGAGATGGTGAAAATGGTAAAGATGGAAGAGATGGTAGAGATGGCGAGTGAATTAAAATAAATGGAAAACGCTCATACTTACATACTCTGTTGCCAGATTTAAAATATGTGTGAAATTTCTGAAATAGTTGAAAAATTTAGTTCAAATCATACCTTGTAACCAAATGTCCAAACCTGGAACTTTTTGAAAGTAAGCTGTTTCTTATAAATCTCTCTTATACAGTGTCAAGTTTCTATGGTACATTGTAACACATAAGGGTGTAAAATAAAACTTGTGCAATATAACCTCTAGGAGCTCATGGATTACAAGGTTTACCAGGGAATGACGGAGAACCTGGTTTATCCGGAGCTAAAGGAGATGTAGGACCTACAGGAACAGCAGCAGGAGGAGCTACCTACACAAGATGGGGTAGAACTTCATGTGGAACAGATGCTACTCTAATATATATTGGTAGGAATATGTACTTGGTATTACTGCGCATGCAGCTTTATTGCTAGTAACAACATAGCTACATTTTTAATCCTTTCATAAAGTAGCATTTTACAAAGTCCATTGTATGTGATGTAGGTTTCATGGGGAAGTCACCATACAATCACGTTGGTGGAGGAATAAACTACCAATGTATGGTAAATGATCCCCAATACAACAGCGCTGGTGTGGCAATTAATCATGGCAGCATTGCTGGCTCAGAATATCAGAGCTACACTTATGGAATATTCAGGAATGAAGCTGGAGAACAAAATGCGCCATGTGCCGTTTGCTATGCCAACAACAGAACATCAACTCTTATGGTACCAGGAAAGAGGAGTTGTCCTACCAACTGGGCTAAAGAATATGAAGGTAGATGCAAGCTTTTGCAATAAACACTAAATGATTAAGCTGAAACTATTTTTGACTGAACAAAAAATACAAAGCTATATCATTAGTGTTTTTTTTTAACAAATGTCAAGGAATTCTTAAAAAATTACTGTTTCACAAGTTTTTAGAACAATTCTATGTTTTACACCTCCCGTAATATTGTGCACTATATCTGATGTAAAAGTTAAACTTGAAAAATGTACAAAAACAACTTTGTACGTTGTTGATAAGTCTCCAAACAAAAGTTTTGAAACTTCCCTAATTTTAGATTTTATCAGATAAATAATAACTGATCCAGCCTTCAATAATGCGGTACACTAGAAATTAATTGATCGAGTCTGCATGAAGCTACTAGTAATAGATATTGCACATGTAACCATACATTGTCATTCTTAAGTAGTTGCAAATCCTAGCACTGTTAAATAGTTCATAGGCAAAACATCTTTGTTCTTGAAAATGCATTCATTTTATTTTTAGTTGTTTCACTGGCCTTGGGTAAATGTGACAGCAGTTCAAACTTCACCAAAGTTAAACTTTTCTCTGTTGAATTCTATAGCTACACCCTTTTTTATGACTCCAAGACTTGCATGGTTTTGCTGGGGTTTCTGTTGTTATTGAAGGAAGCTGCAAGGCAAGGCATTTTTTGTTATTTGTAGTATCGACGACGCTCAATTGTAATAGTTTTTAGCCGCTATAGGTTGTGGAATGGTTTAATGAAAACTTTAAAATGTTTGCACTACAAGAATGGTCATTAGCCAATACTGCTATTCAGATATTAGCTAAAACTCCAAGCAGACATATCTATCTTGTTTGAAAAACCCATTTTACAATTTTTAGGATATCTGATGTCAGAGCGGAATACTCACGCAAACCCATCAACATATGAGTGTGTAGACAAAGATCCAGAGTACATCCGTGGTGAAGGTGCTAGCAGTTCAAGTGCTCTGCTGTACTTCAACAGAGCTGTGTGTACTCTAGGGGTACATTGTCCAGAGTATGATGGAAATAAAGCTATAACCTGTGTTGTGTGCACAAAATAATATTTGAAAAAGGACCAAAGCTGCAAAAGATTTACTATAGATTTTCACTATTCTTTCAACAGACTTTAAAGTCATTTGTTTTTTGAAAAATTGTAGCTGAGAAATCGACCTTGTCTTTTCCAACTAGATCTTCTATAGGCAGCTGAGACGAATTTGGGCAAATTAAATGGCTTATCTGTATGCTATTTCTATCAACAAGTAGAATAAAAGTCGGCAGCTCACTCCACCTATGGTGGTTGAGTTAAAGCCATCTATTTTTAAACAAAATCTTAAGCATTACAGGAATTGACCATATTGAACAAAATTTGCAAATTTAGATGAATTATTTCTCATCGTTGGTTTGTGAATGGTAAGAAAGGGTTACTATGGAAAAAACCTTCCTAGCACTAAGTCATGGAGAATTAAAAAAATTCTCCCTCTTGTAAAAGGTTGAAATAAAATCAGTTCATGGATCTCCCTTCTCACAACTTGTACACCCATCTGGCTTAAAGTTGGTGAGAACTTCAGTGAGAAACTGAGTGAAAGTACTCTTTATACTCCCCAACATAAGCTCCTTAGGCCCCCACACACCCTGTTATCCTCAGTTATGCCCCAAAATAGCTCCTTAGGCCCCCACCCACCCTGTTATCCTCAGTTATGCCCCAACATAGCTCCTTAGGCCCCCCACACACCCTGTTATCTTCAGTTATGCCCCAAAATAGCTCCTTGGGCCCTCACACACCCTTTTATCTTCAGTTATGCCCCAAAATATCTCCTTGGGCCCCCACACACCCTTTTATCTTCAGTTATGCCCCAACATAGCTCCTTAGGCCCCCCACACACCCTGTTATCTTCAGTTATGCCCCAAAATAGCTCCTTGGGCCCTCACACACCCTTTTATCTTCAGTTATGCCCCAACATAGCTCCTTGGGCCCCCACAGACCCTTTTATCTTCAGTTATGCCCCAACATAGCTCCTTGGCCCACATACCCCCTGTTATCTTCAGTTATGCCCCAACATAGCTCCTTGGGCCCCCACACAACCTGTTATATTCAGTTATGCCCCAACATAGCTCCTTAGGCCCCCACACACCCTGTTATCCTCAGTTATACCCCAAAATAGCTCATTAGGCCCCCCACACAACCTGTTATCCTCAGTTATGCTCATTCATTCCAGCCGAGCCCCCTTTTATATTTTATACAGAGATTAATATACTGGGAAAGCAGTTGACAAACTTTGTTTGACTCTGCAGAAAGGTTTTTGATACCAAACTAACGTCTCCTCAGCTGTTTCTGAAAGTGAGTTGACAAATCTACTCATTCATTAAATAATATTTTGGTATAACTAATCACTCGTCATTTAGAGCCAGAAACACATGCTTTACATCCGGTTTTGTAAAATTTGTGATCTGACAACCATAACTGCTATTATTCCTGTTAAAGGGCTTAGGACAGGCTTTTCAAGACGCACTTTGTGTGTACATGTAGAGTTGTTTTCTCATCAAGCATTGTAAAACTGTTGAGAAAACTCACTTGCGTCAACAAAACATCGATAGGTATCATGTAGACGTCTATGGAGGTCTATGACAATGCGTTCGGCAGAAGGGACTATCTGCATTATGATATTATATAGTATATTACAGCAAGTAGTTTGTACCATTTTTTTTACTTTTTCAGTTCCAAAATACTTTTCAAAAATCTTAATTATTATTATTTAGTGCTTTCGAAGTTTTTTCTTGGAAAGATAGCCGGTATTTCAGATTTAATTATTATCGTTGTTGTACAAAAAAACAACGCCGGAAATACAATTTCGGCAAAGTTTTTTTCACGTAGTACTATCATGAAAGTATACTAATGTTATTGTTTGATTAATTTTTCACATGAAAATTATTATTTTGATAAAAAAATTTCATTATTTATTTTGATTTTGATGACAAACACTATCACGTGAACGCCAGTGTATACATAATAGCGAGCTTACCAAAGATGAAACAAATTGCTGACTTGAGAAAAACAGCTCCAAAATAATTAAAATTTGTTGCAATATCATTTTTTTGCAATCAAAAGAATCTCTGCACAAAACTAATATCTAGGACGCCCTAATTCTATGCGAACAAGCCACATTTTTGAAAACACGCTTTATAGCTCTATATAACTTGGTGCGTCTTCGAGAAAAAAAGGCGTCTTGGCAAGTGCTGACTGTGTCTATAGGAATCGTCTTACTGGTGAGAGGGCAACTCCAGATAATTTGTCTGAGCACATTTCAACCTCAGTAAGTTTAAATTAAATCAAATCCTCTTCAAATTAGGCGTCATAGGCCCTTTAACAAACCCACGATGGACTGAATAGACATCAGAGTAGATGAAAAACCCAACAACCTATAATAGCTTTCCCAAACAACTATACTGTTTTGTTTGCATTTTGAATAGACCTTCACTTTGATCTGTAGCATATAACACTTTTATCTGTAAATACTAAGATATATAACAACTTGTTCAAAGAACAAGCAGAAAAAAAGAACAGATGGTTGTGAATTATAAAATTGAACACGGAACATAATACAGTTTTGGAATATCATCATAGTCTGTATAATTGATTTCTGCATTACCAAATCAATCGTAAAGTAGCAGCACGACCTTTTAAGCCTGACTGCATTAAACATATTCTTTTCTTTTTTATTAATTTTTTCATAATTTAGATTTTGAACTGCACATTGATGTATTGCATGGCCCTCTACGGCTACTCAGTCTTGATCTACAAGCTTACAAAACCTTCCACTTCCAGAAATGTTAGCCAATTTTTCCGGTGTTAAAAACCGACTCTATCTTCCGATTGCAAATAATTCTCTTTACTTCTAGCACAATATCTGTTTGCCAAATCAAATCCCGCCATTTATTTTAATCATCATTTTATTCATTATTATTATTTGACGCACTTTTGTCGACTCTTCAACCAATATCATGAATTGTTCCCTCACTCCCTAAAACAAGCAAAGTTTTTTCTTATATTTTGATGGAAAAGCTATAAAATGATCATTGTTATTGCATTGGACCACTTCACATATTCTGTGGTTGTTACTCGTTGCCATTTTAAACATGGAACTTGCAATATGCATTAGCATAGACTTCATGGGAGATGTGTATAAACTAATTGTAATTGTAGCGACTGAAACCATCAATTCTGGTTTTATGTGTGCAGCATGTACAATCAAGCCAGATGAAAAATGCCACGCAACAGTAAAACACACTAATAAATTTGCTGTATCAACCAATCAAGGAAATCTGGCTGGTACAGAATATCAAGCAATCAAAATCAAAATAAATAAGTATGGTTCCCACGACCAGAATGTACCATGTGCTGTTTGTTATGTCAACTACAGAACATCAACTCTTATGGTACCAGAAAAGAGGAGTTGTCCTACCAACTGGACTAAAGAACACAAAGGTACTTATCCATTCACACAATTTGATTAAATATGCTGAATACAGTTTTTGCTCGGGGTTAAAAATGGATTAATGCTTTTGGTTTTGTTTTTTTATATAGCAGTTACTTCCAATGGAAATGTAATCAGGTTAATAAAAATGATTAAAATTACACATATAAGTTGACCAACAAAAAAGACGAAAAAATAGAAAAGTGAATTTCCAGTATTTATTGCAACTGAAACATTTCAAATAACAATAAACCAAAAAGTATAACATCAACCATGATTTTGGCACAGACCTCAAGAGTCAAGCTACACTCTTGGATAGCTATCAGGCAAAATCACCAGGAAAATTAGATTTTTCAACACTTAAATTTTCAACGTTTTATGTGAAAAATTGCGGAAAGTAACATCCTCTTGTTTACTGTACATTAATTGCAGAAATTTGTGAATCAGCAAAAACTAAAAAGACTTTAACTTAAAAAAACAATTATTTCGCTAAAGATCGAATACTCCAGATTCATTTTAATATTTTTCTGCAAACTTCTAAACTCCTCTTGCGGGATTTATAAATATTTCTTTAAATTAGTGACTAAACATGACCATGAGCTTATTCCAAAATTGACTTTGTTTAGGCAGAAAATAGTAGCTTGTTTCACTCCAGGCTAACTGATATCAGAGAGAAACAATCACAACAACCCATCTACATCTGAGTGCGTAGACAAAGATCCAGAGTACATCCACGGTAAATAAGCGAGCGCCGGTGTTTGTATTCTTTACGTCAACAGAGCATTGTGTACACTAGGGGTACATTGTCCAAAGTATGATGGAGATGAAGCTAGAACTTGTGTTGTTTGTACTTTTTGATGGAACAAACATTGTAATGACTGTATTGCTTAATAACTTTGGATGAAGTTTACGCATTCTACCAAGCTTTTACTGTTTTTTCTAAGAAAATAGTAAGTGTGGTGAATTAATGCACTCTGAGCTGTTTTTAGTAACAATAATACAATGAAGCACTTGGACAACTACCAATTGATAGTTAAATTTCTTAAGAGGTAGAACTCTGAATGTATGAGCTAATAAATCAGAAACTTCACCTTTCTACCCAAAAGGGGTAGTTTGCGCAATCAAATTTGAAGTGAAATGATTTGCTCGTCAAATTTTACACGTGGAATATATCTTTGTTGAGCATCATATCTAATGGCTTTATGAATCTATTTTTTTCATCTTATTGCTCAGATACTTATCATGAGGAAAATTGGAGTATATTTTAACAACAACATAAGTTAAATCAAAAATTGGTACTCATCCCCTCTAGAAGCTCATTACCCAAGTGGACAACGATACTTCTTTAAAGTATTCACCAAAAGCGAGTCAGTGAGAGATAATTTTTGAGGAAAATAGTAGAAACAAGTGAGATGGGAAACACTAGTCTATGTAGCATCTCATTCAATTGTTTATAAGTGTCCTCTGGTGAACTAAACAGTGTAAGCAAAGATGGTGATAAATTTAGCTGGGTGGCTGATCAGTAACTTTTACTTAACTGTACTTGTATCAATCACACCTTCCAGACAAAACCTACTGAGTGTGAAAGTGTTTGTTAGATCTTTCTTTTTATCAAAGTCAACCACAACACAAGCAGCAACATTAATGCCAACAACATCAACAGAAGCAATATTGAGTAAAGAAAAAATAACAATTGCAATCACAACTTGAATCACAAAATCAATCAAAATCATTGAAATAACCAAGTTGTATCTATGAGAACAAAACAAATAAATGGGTTGAGAATCAACTAGCTCTTGTCAAGTTAGAGTTGGTTTTTTTGTTTTCATGTAACCATAGTCCATAAAATAATATTAAAAAAAGAGTAAATACCAGCAGCTTTAACTGACAAGTTCCAGATTTTACACAATTGAATGTACAAATGTATCAACAAACATGTTTTTCTCACAAAAATCTTACCAACGGATCATGATCAGTCGTACCAGCATTTTTAGTTGATAGATGACTATATTTGATAACTGCAATGTCAATGATTGGTTGTATTGCATATGAATCCCTGAATACCACTCACTAAAGGAATGTTGTGCACCTATTTACATTTCTGTAGCAGTGTAAGAAACACTTGAGCTGGTGGTTTAACTGTAAAACTGAGACGTACTGTAATAGACTTTGGTCTCATTAACCACAGGATAGTATGAAGCTCAAATTCTTTACGCCTTTCAAGATGGGACACTGCCGATATTGCCGGTGCCACTCGGTCATTAGACTCTATCAACTAGTGTGGAGCCCTTTGCACAGACCAACCAGTTTGGTAATGGCATACAACAACATTTATTAGCATTCTGTACAGCTTTAGGTTAGTAATCCACTTGAATATAATGGAAAGTCAAGAACAACTACAAGTGTAGGAGTAAATGCAAAGAATACATACAAAGTCCAGCCTTTTATAGGCTGGAGCGCAATAAACTTTGCAAATTTTTTAAAGTCACTTTAATATAGACTAGGTTGCTCATTCGCTCCTCTAGATCGTCTTGACTACCATTGTTCTTGCCCTTCTTGGTTTTATCTCTTTTGTTTTTCTGGGTCGGGAGAAGTTATGTTAATAAAGAGAGATAACTTTGATGGGTACATGATTGTAGGTTGGTACTCAAAAAGGCTGGCCGGAGTCTATTTAGGCTAGCGGGTTGAGACTGAGAGAAAAGGGAAGGGAGGGGAGATAATGAGGTTCAGGCTATTGAATTTATGATGTGATGTGGTAATGGTCTGGGGGGAGAGCAGGGTTCAGTAAAACAGGATGACAATACTAAGGTGAAAAAATATCTATCAGTGCCGTGAGAAAAATGAGGGAATGTGGATAGGTGATTTGAGTGGACCGTTCCATTGGGCTTTGTCAGTACTGATGGAAAGGGATAGTGATGCAAGGTTGTAGAAAGAGGGAAGGAAAGTAATACAGGCAAACAAAACTGTTGAACAACAAAATCAGCCACAATACTTCACCTGAGTTGAGAGAGTTATGTTTCATGTAGTTTAAACCAATCACAACAATGGTGTGCTCAAACTGGTTATAAAAAGTCATGCAATACATGGAAAGAGAACTCTACTAAAGAAACCCGATAGCATTAGTTATGTGGATCCTTAAAAATCCTGTTGTTGTTGCTATCTTTTGTCTGCTCTGTCTCAAAGGGAAAATTCTACTGGCATGACTTCATGCTTGATATGCCAAGTGCAATCAGAAGCCACTTCATTCAAAACCAACATCCAACTCAGCATGGAATTTGCCCAAAAATCAAATATCTTCTCATAGATAAATATGCTTGTAGTGTAATACCAGATTTTCTTGTAGCAGGGCAAATGCTAGCTCTCTATTGTTGCAAGCTTGCTATTTATTATCTAGTGTTCAATTAATGGTCTGGCCGCACACACACGACTTTTGATCGGAAGCGGCGCCTGGCACGGCAAATTGTCGAATCAGCAAAACCATAACGCTTGCCGTCCAAGTTAACTGGCGCCGTACCACGCAGTTGAACATGCTGAAGTTTTTTTCATTTTTCCGACGCCATGACTATAATGTGATTGGCTAATCTTTGTCTGCACTGGGTCAAGGTTAATTTAAAAAAGTTTACCGCCAACAATACTTGTACCAAATCGTTGACATAAATATAACTTTTGCTAGTTATGACTAATTGTAAGAAAAAAACACGACGATAATCACTATCACGATTGATTGTTTTTATTGTGACCTGTTATTGGTCCAATGAATATAATAATAAGCAAAGAAAAAAAAATTATTATTACCCTTGAAAAATTTATTTATGATTGATAATTAGTTATAACTGATATTTAGTAAAAATACTGATTAGCAAGTAATAAATAAGTAATAATGATAAGTTTCTGTTATAGAAAATAATTATTATAATTTACTGATAATTCTGATTTTATTTATCATAATATTATTGTGAATTATTAGTTTTATTATTACTTGTTTTTTTTTTGCACCCAAGGTGCCGAAGTAACGATTGCCGTCAGCCAGTGTGGCCTGTAGAATCTATTTCCAGCGATCAGTTCAGGTGCCTTGTCGAGCTGCGAGTGTCACCGGAACAGAAAAAAGTCATGTGTGGCCAGACCATAAGTCAAAGTAAAAACAGATGTAACCTACAAATATGAAAGAGTGATAACAAATAATAGGTTAAACTACCCAGTCCTCGCATAAGGATATTTTTGTAGAGAAATTTTGCATTGACTTTATCAGTCAGACACTTTAGGCGAGCTGTGGAACTCAGCTAAGTTGCATCTATGAGAACGAAGGAAACATTTAGATTGTGAGTCACATAAGTCTTGCCAAACTGGAGTTGATTCTGTTTGGTTTAATGTAACCACAGTTTATCCAGTCATATAAAACACAACTACCAGCAGTATTAGTGGACAAGTGACAAATGTTACACAACCGGATGTACAAAAAATATCAACAAACTTGCTTGTACCCCAGCTTTGTAGTTGTACCAGCACATTCAGCTGACTCATAGCAGTATTCATCCACTCTAATATCAATAACCGGCAAGCTGACAAGCGCAGCGCTGGCATGACATGTGATACTGAACTGCAAACTCTCTTTTGACATGGTAATTTATATTAATTAAATACAGAAACTCGTATATAAACATGTGTTTATTACAATAATTGTGTAGCATCTAAAATTTCCTGCCAGCTGTAGCAGCATTCTTACTTGATGATTTAAAAACTTTGGTATGCCAAACTGATCGCCTCCTGATCTGAGAAAAAAAATGGCAGGTACACACCATCCATGACTAAAAGGAAGCAACTATTTCAACCATACACTGACTATATATAAATACCATCAAGTACTGCAGTAGTTAGTTATCATATAGCTGTGTCAAGTGAACGTTCATAATTTGTGTTTTTATTTGTATACCACTTAACAAAACTTTGGTTAACTTGCATCATTATATAGTGTCTGTTGATGGTTGCCACTATCACTTCTATTGACGGCTTTTAGTAGGGGTAGGTCGTTGATGGAAGTTGAGGTAAATTTTGGCATCTGAATTTGTTTGAGATAGATAAAATGGTAAATGAATACATTCTGAGTCAGTTTAAAGTGTATTATAACTGGTATAGATCACTCCACATTGTAGAGTGAGTTTGTCTAATATCGTTGGACATTAACTGGAGAGCAAGCCAAAGTCATCACGACTGTGTGTTCTATACAAATGAGCAGGTAAAACAGCGCAACAACATCAACAAAGTTGATCAAATGAAATGTTACCTTGCTAATGTTTTATATTACACAGTAAGTATTTATATACAACAGAATGTTACGTGCACAGAGAACACTAGTAGAGAGCGTACTGACAACCTGGCACTTTGTTTGCATAGATTGTTGAACCAGGTCTGCAAGAGCAGTATAACTTTAATGCCTACCCACAAGTGAACTGTTAACCATAATAAAAACCATATTCAACCCTAATAATCCACCACCAACACCAACCACCAATAATCCACCACCAACACCAACCACCAATAATCCACCACCAACACCAACCCTAATAATCCACCACCAACACCAACCACCAATAATCCACCACCAACACCAACCACCAATATGACACCACCAACACCAACCCTAATAATCCACCACCAACACCAACCACCAATAATCCACCACCAACACCAACCACCAATATGACACCACCAACACCAACCACCAATATGACACCCAAACAAAACAGCCCCATCATGCCTCTAGTGGTCTTCTCATCCAGTAGTTCCTTAGCAAAATTGCAACTGTGGTTTATTTATAGCCAACACAACTGTATAAAGTCAATACTTTAATGAACAGACCATTACACAGAAATGATATATGCAGTGAAATAGTTATTACTTAACTAGCCTTCAAAAAAGTAAAAAAAAATGTTGTACAAAAAGTTAAATGCCTGATGCTGAGCTCCACTGAGGAATGCTTTCCAGAACTTGGCTGATTGAACTGTTGGCTGAAGATTTGTATTAAACTATTGGCTCATTTCCATACCTCAATAGTAACATAATGGTAATTAAATAGCAAATCAACAAAGAAATCAGAATAAAATATTTGTATGTTGGGTACATCCACCATTCCCCACTAGATGGCACCCCCAGGGATCTTCCATTACTGTTGTCACCACTCACCAGTGTGCCAGGAAATACGTTGATAATATCAATTTAGCCTTCACTGCTCTCGCAGCTAATTTTGTAACAAAAATATGTAATTGAGTTCGTTCAAAATTAAAATAAAAGATTTTTTCTTACACAACCTTATGAGAGGTGAAAATAGAGCTGGCTTGAGTACTGGAGTATTACAAGTCATATTGCCAGTAACAGTGCAAGCAGACCTAATAGAAAGCAATAAGCACTAATATGCCAGCTTACAAATGTTTCATACAAACTTGAAAGTCACATCCGCACAGGTGTCAGCATTAAATAATTATTTACTCAGTCGTTAGCCCATCTATATACTCTTTGTACATACTACCTCTGGCTTCTTTACATCAATAATAGTTACATCTTTTCACGTTACCGGTACTTGGTATTGACTTTTATACAGTTTATCAGGAGTTATCACCCCTCTGGGAAAATAACTGATAAAACGAAACTTATAAAGCTACTATTTCAGATTATTTGCTACAAACAGTCTTTTGTGGACAAAAGGATAATACAAGAAGTTGTGTAGTACCTCAGGTGGAGTCATGGTATCAGGGGGTATTGTGGGTGCAAAGGACTAAGTAGGGTAGTAAGAGAAGGGTGGCTGGGGTATAAGCAATGAAATTTTAAGGATTTCTCCGGCTACAGCCTAGGTTCCTAATAATTGATTAAAGTTTCGGGCGGGAACGTTAAATGAAGGTTGAACAGTAAGAGACAAGATGTTATGAAGGTCATAAGTATGTAGCACAGGCAGTAAAATCAGACTACAACCAAGTGAGACAACTCTAAATATGGACGAAAGTTAAAGCAGACAACTCTTGTTTATACGAAGTTGAGATTTTAACAGAGATTCCTTGGAGGAGACTATAAACTTGGAGGATTTAGAGAGAAAGAGATGGGATGAGATGAAGTGTAGGTTACATCAATTGGGGGTCAGCAGCAAAGGGTGGATACGGGGGCGAAAACATAATTTACTGAAAAGTATTTGTCTTAGTGAAAATATATAACTAACATGGACCTGAAACTAATAATTACCAATGGCCACAATGGATGCACTTGTTTGTGGAGTGTGACAATACAGTAAATCACAATGAACTATTGGTGGTAAACAAAACTTTGTTTTTCTTGCGTAATATTTTCTTGCAAGTAATTATTAGTGTCCCGCATGTCACAATAATATAAATTCTTTGCAACAAGCAATGCTTCAGAATGGAGACATTAAAAACATTCCATTGTTGAAGAAATGAGACGTATAAATTTCAAAGTTAACTTGAGATATCACTATCATTTCTTACTCTGATCCCATGACTTTGTATCAATACAAATAATTTGTACATCATTAAAAAGTCTATTTGTAACATGCAAGCCTTGACAAGTAGACAATAAACTATCGGTTAAACTATATTTAGTTATCGCTGCCTAGCTGTCATTTATATATACTATATTGTGATGCCGACATCTTATCATGTGGTATTTGTGAATCTATTCCTACATTTTGTAACGGATCTCAATGTAAGACTCAACTCATTGTTCTCCCCTTGTTACTCTCTGCTCCCTCATTCTATCCACCCCCTAATACTCCTACCCCCTTTCCTTATCCCACCAGTGTTAGGGCACCTGCTGATAACCAATATTGTAACCATTCCCCTCCTATCCACAGCTGTAGACACATCATTGGGCAAGTGGAAGTTGTTACCATGGAGATGAGGCCGAGAAAATGAATACAGATCACGAAACTTACCGTTAAAGTATGTTGAATAGTTCCACAAAAAGGGGAGTATTACCATACAAAGACTTGACATCTCTTACAATCGTTTAAAGATACGATGTAAATGTGCTCAACAGCTTGTTTGACATACCCAACTGCCAATTATGTGACCTCAGCAATTAATACAGGAAATTATCTACTTTGAACGTGACTTTGAACAGAACCAATTACCATTGTGAGCATGGTCAATATCAATAATGTGGTGCTACTACACATTTGACTCCAGTATATACTTTATCAAACACAGTCTTTGGTGTAATATTTTTGGGGTCATGCATCGGACTTGACATTAAAATTACTTTGACTATCCACTCCATTTCAGGTTATTTTGACTATCAATTATATTTTAGGTAACTCCATCTAAAGTAAGCAGCATTTATGAAAAAAATTAAAATTTAGATGTGATTACCTTTGCTCAGGCTGTCCACCGAATCTTACAGTTTGTGAAGCTCAGTAATTGAAAAAAGTTTTCTTCCCTATTTTGTAATCTATGAAAAGTCAACTGCAATTCTATTCTCTTCCCGAGGGTTTGCAGCAAGACCTATAAAAAGTCTCCATTGTAACTTGTATAAATACTAGGCCCGCCCCCTTTTTCTGCACCTCAAATCCACTTTAATGTATGCTGAATGATAATTGCAGCAGATTGTCTAAGACTGTGCTTGGACCCAATTACATGAGTGAATACACCCGTGGAAGTGACTGGTTCACCCTGCTTCCTACATATTTTTCATTCATCCAGGCATTTTTCAAGCCCCTAATATGACGATATAACTCCCCATCCCCTAATGTGGACACAACTCCCTTCATCCAGGTAGCATAACAAACCCAAACCTAGTATAACCAAGTACAGGTGGACTACAGATAATTTGGGGAATACACAAACAAAAGGAACCCGCTTGTCATCGACCGAAAGAAAGCAACCGTTTCAGCCACACATTAGCTATACATAAAAAGCATCAAAGACTTCTGTAATCAGCTATCAACTAGGTGTGCTAAGCGAATGTTCATCCTTTGTGTTTTTATTCTGTACACCACTTAGCACAACTTTAGTTACGTTGTACCATTGTATAGTGTAACTTGTACTATTGTATAGTGTAACTTGTACTATTGTATAGTGTAACTTGTACCATTGTATAGTGTAACTTGTACTATTGTATAGTGTAACTTGTACCATTGTATAGTGTAACTTGTACCATTGTATAGTGTAACTTGTACCATTGTATAGTGTAACTTGTACCATTGTATAGTGTAACTTGTACCATTGTATAGTGTAACTTGTACCATTGTATAGCGTACCTTGTACCATTGTATAGTGTAACTTGTAACATTGTATAGTGTAACTTGTACCATTGTATAGTGTAACTTGTACCATTGTATAGCGTAACTTGTACAATTGTATAGTGTAACTTGTACCATTGTATAGTGTAACTTGTAACATTGTATAGTGTAACTTGTACCATTGTATAGTGTAACTTGTACCATTGTATAGCGTAACTTGTACCATTGTATAGTGTAACTTGTACCATTGTATAGTGTAACTTGTACCATTGTATAATGTAACTTGTACCATTGTATAGCGTAACTTGTACCATTGTATAGTGTAACTTGTACCATTGTATAGTGTAACTTGTACCATTGTATACTGTAACTTGTACTATTGTATAGTGTAACTTGTACTATTGTATAGTGTAACTTGTACCATTGTATAATGTAACTTGTACCATTGTATAGTGTAACTTGTACCATTGTATAGTGTAACTTGTACCATTGTATAGTGTAACTTGTACCATTGTATAGTGTAACTTGTACTATTGTATAGTGTAACTTGTACCATTGTATAATGTAACTTGTACCATTGTATAGCGTAACTTGTACCATTGTATAGTGTAACTTGTACCATTGTATACTGTAACTTGTACTATTGTATAGTGTAACTTGTACCATTGTATACTGTAACTTGTACCATTGTATAATGTAACTTGTACTATTGTATAGTGTAACTTGTACTTTTGTATAGTGTAACTTATACCATTGTATAGCGTAACTTGTACTTTTGTACTGTGTGTCTGGACAGTTGTCACTTTTACATCTGAAGTTTTTTGGCAAAGAGATTTGGTTGTTGGGTGAGATGGAGGTCGAGTTGACTTGGGTTTTGGTTGTGATTACTTGGAAACATGAAAGAAAACACATGCTGAGTCACATAAAGTGTATTATCACAGTTAACTGCCTTCACACTTGCCTAATTCAGTTTTACATTAGCAGAAATGGCTGCAAATCACAAAAATATTTTGCTTTCATGAATGTGCAGGAAGCATTATCTACAACATAACAACATCAATGAGGTTTATGAAATATTACCCTGCTAATGTCTTAGGTTACACGTTACGTATTTATGTACAATACAATGTTATATTTATAAATAACACTAGTAAGGAATCTATTGACAACCAGGCACTTTGCTTGCACAAGTTCATGTAATCATTGTGCAAAATCAATTCAATTGAATGTTTAACCATTGATCAAATACTTACCCTATAGGACTTTAGTTGTCGCAGGTATAAACTTTCGCGTTTTTCGCGGGTGCTAAAAGTAGCGAAAATTTGTTCCGGCCAACCTATTTCCTGTCTCTGTACTAGCGAAATTACAAAAAAATTAATAATATGTTGAATTCCTACTATTCCGTTTAGTTTAACAATAATAGTCATTATCATAATTTTTTATAACACAAAAGAAAATAATATATTTTATTAATAATATCGCAATTAAATATATTATTATCATCATTGTGGTATGATTATTTCTATTTATTTATTATTATTAATAATAATAATAATTAATAAATAAAATAATTATTTATTATGATTCAAGTTAAATAAATCCATGACAAATTATATGATTGTTTAATATTATGTTGCACACAAGCAGCTGTGACAATATAGAATGTAACTTACAAGATAGCACTCCAAAAAATACAGTGAAATGTAAATGGTGTAGACTTTTTTGGTTTCATTTGATTTTGGATATTTTCTGAATTTGTACTTGTACTTGACTCGCTAGATCAGCCCAAGTTTCTATTCGGCATTGAGGAAATATTAATTACGCCTCGCATACCAGCTTTCTTTTTGCCTCCCTAGCATCCACTATGTCATGGTCTTCTTGTAGAACTGCTAACTCGCTGTGCTCGCTGTCAGTGGCAAGTAAATATTTATTTTTTGTAAACATTTATTTAGCATTGCTACTTATACCATTATTTTGAAAATATATTTGGTGGAGATTTTTATTATAAGATTAGATATAAAAGTGGTAATATATACTTGTTAATTGATATAAAATATTTCACTTTACTTGAATAATATTAATTACAAACAATAATCATAAAAATAATAAAAAAAAAACAGGGTGCGAAAATTTGTACCGCGAATATGATCGTCACGGATCCACTAGCGAAATGTTTCCTAGCGAAACCATTGCACCCACGGAGGTAGCGAAATTAAACTCTACTGAAAATAAAGTCCTATAGGGTATAATAACAAAAGATTTGAAGTACTATAAGTAATGTAAAATATATGTTCCAGTATATTAACCAACAACCAATAATACCGCCAGAGAATGAAACACACAGACACTACAGCCTAACTAAGAATTTTGTTGTCACCTCAGCTATTGTTGACTAACCGTATAACTTCTATATTTGCTTACAGCCAACACAGCTATATAAAGTCATTACTTTACCTCATTGTATAGAGATGATGTATGTAGTCAAGTAGTTATTACTTTACTAGCCATATGTGTAAAGTACTAGTAAAGTCTTAACACTAAACGCTTCCTGCGGTTAGTATTTGATGTTGCATAATGTAGAGAGAAAAAAAGCTCAAAACAAAAGTATTTCCCACAATATAAGTTGGTATTTTAGATCAGCAAACAGTCAAACAGACACAAACACAAAACTTTGGCAGGTGTAAGCATGTATTTCATACCAAGCAAGCTCTATATTAAGATCAGAGAAGAAATGTAACTGAGCGTCATGTATACCATTAAACAGTAACTCAAAGTGAAGTGCCATGAAGTGTGACTCCTGGTAGAGAGCAGCCTTTTGTATCCTCATATATCTGTCGTGTAAGAAATTGAACTGCTCATTGCATAACATGAAAAGAAAAGATTTATCAGAATACCAGAAAGTTTGGATCTTTTTTATTCTTCGGATGTCTGTTATTGACTGGCTAGGAATCAACCCAGCAGATTATGTAACGCTATATTTTTGTTTTTACCAACATAATGGATGACACATCTAACATATAGATATCAAAGTGACAAACCAAGTGCATACCTACATTATTACATGTAATAAACAACATACAATGTTTACAAAGTAGGATATTTATACACAGCAGGATGTTACATATTCAAGTAATAGAAACCATTCAATCATTTAATATCAACTAGGCACAGTTATTGATTTATTACTTGAGTATTTGCTTGCATCAACTTGTTTAATTTGCTAGCAAACTTGCAGCAGGAAACTGGTTGCATTTACAGTACAGGTAGTGTAAAAGTGTAAAAGGTGCAACATTGTATTACATCATCTGTGTAAATAGATAATTGTAAAGTATAACTTGCTGATATTTTTGGTCACAAAATAATCAAATAAATAAATGTAGAGTGAGCATTTGAACAATCAATCAATTTCGATAAGTTTTATGAGTTGACCGAAAGTGTCTTGAGCGAAAGAATTGTGAACTTCTTGTAATTACACAATGATTACAAATTTTCGTTGTCTCCGAATTAAACTATTATTGGAAAAAGTTTATTTAAACCAGTTTTCGTACCAAAAGTTTTACGTTTCTTTTTGCAAAGAGTTGGAACCACAAAACAGTTTCACACAATACTGGTAAAGCGTGTGGTAATATCCAAATATGATATTACTATCAATATCAATACAATTACAGTCATTCACATTAAAGTTATAGAGAGGAGAGTAAATCTATTCACTGCATACCAATACGTAATAAGTATATCAAGTTACTCAGCTAATGTGTTATGTTATACAGTGAGTATTTACACAGCAAAGTATATGTACAAGTAATATCTGTAATCGTACATCACACTTCTACCTACCAACCTGACTGGTTGTATACAGTGTATGTTAATACCTGAACTATACAGCTCACTCAATATGTGCTACTTACCAGTTTTTTTGTATTTTTTTTGACAGTTGACCCGTCTTTTTTAAGATGTTTATTTTGCCATTTTTTCCTGTTCTGTACTTTGAATAACAGATCGTTTTCTGTTGGATTTTCATTGAGTTTGATGCATATCTCAGACAAGTCAATTATACGGCTTTGGTTGGTTTCAAATAGGAAATAATCTGGGTTTTCTGTTGCTAATGCCGAGAATGTTTTTTTATTTCAATTTTCAAATCAATAGATTGACATTACGCCTTGACTTTTTGGAAGCTCAAGCTGTGGAGACAATTCCATCTTTCTTCTATCTTTTCTTCTGTCATCTTCTTTTGTGTTAAAGCAACTGAACAAACACACAATGTTTGCAGAGACAAATGAATATGACCCAGTTAGTTGCTTTATTCTCTCAAGATGATGTTCAGTTCTTTTGGTAAACATCAAAGTGGTGTACCAAGTACATTGCTGTCTTATTGCACTTGAGATATAATAGGTAATATTCCATCATACATACATCTGATACCTTCTACGTATAGTTACTGATTGATAACCTGGATCTTTGCTTGCATCCAGTTTTTATGTAGGTACAGGGATGAACAGCAGCAACTGGCTGCAGAAATAGCTTTGGTGTAACAACTGACTACAGTGATACTGAAATATGCATTATAAAGCTTCTAATAGTAGAACTCGGGGAAAATGATTGGATTGTGAAGTATAATTTTATGTGAATATTGTGTGGTTCTCAGCCTGAATCAATTAGTTTTAGTCAACACCTAAGGGATACAAATGTTTTTGGTTGTTTGATAGTTTTACTATGAATTACTGTGTTGAACAAAAATTTTCCGCCAAACACATTTTTGTATTGATCAATGTCGGAATGGTTAAAGTTTGTGTCTTATAATTAAATAGATAACTGGTCATACATGTTGGTTGTGCATTTGTAATTGTCAAACATTGAGTTCAAACCAAAGCAATAGACAAAGTTCCAGTTATTTGGTTCTATCTTTACAGTTGTGACACAGTATTTATTGGTTGATGTATACCAACGCTGGATCTATAAACAGACTAGCGCACTTTGTATACAATTTAACACAAGAAGTCTTTATCATTAGAAAATGAAAATGAATATAACGTATCAATTGGAACTCTGAGTACCATTAGTGAAAGAAGTTTTCCAGCACATACTAACTCTAAATGAGGCCTTGAATAAAAATATTGAAAATGAGAAGTTTTGGTGAATCTTTAGTTATGTTTGTCTCTGACCATGCATTAGATGGTGTAACATAATATTTTATTATAGCAACACACAGTAACGTTGTCTACTAGATACCAACATCAAAGTGTTATATAATATTCTATGATTTACTGTGACTATTTATACCCAATGGAATGTTATATGTACAAATTACATAAACCGCACATACTTGTGGTACCTGCTGGGTAAAGTTACCTATTCATAGCCAGGATATGCGTTTGGCTACCGCTTTGTAGTTGGTCAGCTAAAGTTCAAAGCAGGACCTATGTAGTTATAAAACAAATTGTGTAGATACAGTATTTTGCTGTCAGGTTAGGAACTGTTAGGTAGCAATATAACAACCGTAGTTTTTTCCTGGTAAACACAGCTACTTAAAAGAAAAAATTCATTTGTCAGACAATTAATCTGTAACTTTGAAATCTTATTGCTGCCAAGTTTAGTGCCTAATGTTTCTATCAAGAAAGACGAAACTACCTGAGAAGTAGAGATGCAAAGTCTACACTGAAACATACAGTTAATACAATATTCTTACATTTTACAAAATTTTATCAATGGTTCGGGTAACAAGTAAACATACATGTATGCTTAGAATTATTGGAAGTAACAAACACATAACAACATAGTTCACAGTTTCTTCAATGCATAGCTGGACTACTAATACAAGAGCTAGTACTACAGTTAGACTAGCTAGGTGTTGGGGGTGAAAGCACAGCCAGAGTCAAGTAATCAAGTAATAATCAAGTGCATAACAATTTTTTCATTAGTAAACTATAAATTTTGGCGAAATACCCAAAATGCTCAACATTTCCACATATGGCTTCATTACCAAACTCAGGTAGATGGGACGTTTGTATATTACTGTAGAATGTAATTATTGTTTAACTAAATGCAGTTGTATATTTCTAGTCTTAAATCTTTCTACTGGATAGTCCCGACTGTCATGCCATGTAAAGAGCGTTACTAGTTACCAAAGTTCATATTTAACTGCATTCAATTCACATGAATCTTCATGTCACACGTTTATTGAGTCTGGCTTCTTGATGTTTGAGAATTGGTCTCAGGATCTTTCGAGAAATAGCAAAGTTACAGGTTGGTGAGAGATACTAAATAGACAACTGTGTGTTTTACCAAATAAGTCTGCCTTGCTGGCATGGCCTTTACAATGTAGACTTATTTACAACAACAGTAACTGTACACACTACACCTCTGACTGTCTATTATTGACTGTCTAGAGACTCCAGCTATAGATCATAATTTTATCTGAATTGCCATATCAGTGTCTGTGTTATCCTGGCACATTGTGTAACACAATATTTTGTTTTATTATCAATTGACTGGGATGACGTGTCTGGCATATGAAATCATCAAAGTGACACACCAAGTACATATCTATATGATTACATGTGATATACAACAGGTAATATCTTACACATCAGGTAATTACATACAAAACAGAATGTTGCATATACCATTAACAGAAACCATTAAGAATATGATAAAAACTGGATACAGTTATTGATTGACAACCTGGATGTCTGTTTGCATCAGACTCTATAAATTGTTTGCCAACAGACTACAAAAATTTTTTCTTCCAGTATAAACACAAAAAGCTTCACATCGGTTTTTCTATAGGTTTTTTCATCCTCCCTATCCAAGTTTATTTGTATGTAATACAGCACTAACTCACGACAGTGTATGGAGGTTTAATTTTCTAAGTTTACCATATATAGAGTATGTGGTAGCAGGTTGTTTGTTGTACGTACAAGTATATCATATAAAGAGTATATGGTAGCAGGTTGATTGTTGTACATACAAGTATATCATATAAAGAGTATATGGTAGCAGGTTGTTTGTTGTACATACAAGTATATCATATAAAGAGTATATGGTAGCAGGTAGTTTGTTGTACATACAAGTATATCATATATAGAGTATAGGGTAGCAGGTTGTTTGTTGTACATACAAGTATATCATATAAAGAGTATATGGTAGCAGGTAGTTTGTTGTACATACAAGTATATCATATAAAGAGTATATGGTAGCAGGTAGTTTGTTGTACATACAAGTATATCATATATAGAGTATATGGTAGCAGGTAGTTTGTTGTACATACAAGTATATCATATAAAGAGTATATAGTAACAGGTTGTTTGTTGTATATACAAGAATATCATACACAAAGTGTATGATAGCAAGTTGTGGGTGGGCCTTGGAAATAGCTCACTTGGTGGTGACGAAAAAGACTGTTTTTGCCTTCTTGCCTACAAGACGTCTTCAGTGATTTACTATTGACTGGCCAGGGAGCAAAGATATATATCATGTCGTTATGTAATTTTGGTCATCCAGCAACGGATAAAACAGCACATTTTGTTTGGAGACAGATTGAAAGGAATCGTCTGAAGTATAAACATCAAAGTGATATACCAAATGCGTAAATACATTATTACGTGACTATGTTTGCAGAAAAGTTTCTGTTTTACACACTCGGTATTTATATTCAACAAAAGATGCACATTTATGTAAGATATGACATGCATACATGAGACATATCTTTTGAGTGCAGTTACCGATTGAAAACCTGGATCTTTGTTTGCATGAAGTTTTTTAATTGATTTGCAAGCATACATCACAAACCAGCTGCATTTATATTGCGCCAAAATGTAAACTATCACAGTACCACCCATGAGTTGCAATAAACACTCTCCCTCAGTGAAAACCGGCAAAACAACAGCTGGTGATAAGAGTTGTTTGAAGTCTCCATACAGTAATATTCTAGATTTATCATTACTTGAACATTATGGATTACAAATTTTTTCATTTGGTTGACAGTTTTTGTCATGCATCACCGTCATTTTACATTGATCAAGCGTCATTCTGCGTCAGCTGAGTTAAAAAACTATCAACTCACATGACTGCATCATCAAAGTGTCTTCGCAGGTGACCAGATGTACATATTGTACATATGTACAATATTATATTATGTTTTTACATTGTACATGTAAAAATATTGGCTCACAGTATTAAACTGTGATTTGTAACTTCAACTTTGTAAATATTTTCAAGCGTTAAATCTTGAGTAATGTTTTAACTCTAGTGCATTTATCTAGCAATAATAACCGCTTTTCATCGTATCATCTAGATGGCTCCAAGGGCATGTAACAAATATCATATCTAACTATTTTATACCGGAAATAATTTAATTAATTAAAAAGTGTAGTGTCCTAAAGTTTTGGAAGAACTTGGCAACTATTGAGTTGCCTGATAGATGTTTGACTTGGAAATGGTAAAAAAAAATCAAAGTTATAGGTTCTTCAAAGGATTAGATTACTGAGTATTTGGTTTAAGATATGTAGTCTACCCTGGCAACACAGACTGACATTGTTCTACAGTAGCTGCTTGCTAGAGTAGACATCATCTACAAAACAGTTTTTTACTATTGTTGTGGCAGAGATGATAAGCAAGGAAGTTGATATTTTGGTTGGTCACTCTGGGTTTGGATATCCGATGGAGAAGAGGAAACTAGGTTCTACAAAATGAAATGCAGTATTTTGGCTTAAAGTGAGCAAATGTTTATGACTTGTTCAACATTAGAAAATGCTGGAGATATACTAGATTACCACCACATTACCATCATAATTTTGATTACAACTCTCATTTACTAACATAGTCACCATTTCACCTTGCACGATCTAATTATTTTGAGTAAATTCCATTCTCCCACCAAAACCTCTTTTTTACAATGTTTACTACCATAAATCGATTGCCAAAATAGCAACTAAATATTTCTCACAGTTTATATGCGCTGCCTATTAGCCATTTTATTTTACACTGCTGTACTCTGACATACTGCACTGTGTTTTATTGTACTGTGCTTTACTGTACTTTGCCATAGTTTACTCTACTCCAGTTTTGAAGGTTATATCAATGAGACCAGAATATGCTGGCTAAGATATGTCTTGAAACTGTACAGCCGCTGTGTAATCTGAATTTGATTGTAAGAGAGTTTTGGCAGAAAACATCTGACATGCAGTGCACTTGATCCAAACACATGTAATGCATTGACTACCACAGGCACATATTGTACAATAGAAAAGTTCACAAGCCTGTCGTTCTATCCCTTACCTTGTGATTGGTCAATTGGGACCTTGTTAGCAACATAACTCCTTTGCATATAAAACAGTCTGTCAGTGTACAATTGATCACTAACCAAAACAAGTTTGGTGGAGTAACAAGGTGAGTAGTTTGCTAGAAGAACGACCGGAGTCCTTACAACTTACATGAAACACAAAAAATGCTTTTTCTCAAGTTGTTTCATCCAGTTGTAAAGCAGTAGCTTTGTTTGCTCCCCTTAAGGTTTAAAGCTTTTGTTAAAGGAGATATTTAAATAGCACTAAACTTATGACATACTGTTGCATTGGTTTACAAATTAAATGATAATGGACAGACTACTTTTGTTTACAACCTATCTACTTGACTTATAACTTCTTCACTACAAGTCAAACTCTGCTTTCATCCCAGACCATGTTTTGTTCCAAAGATTGTTTTGTAAGAGTTGTTACTTATAACTGTGACAGTCACTTAATTATAATTGTAGCAAACAACCTAAGATGAGAAGACAGCCAATCCATTTATTGTTGGTGTACATACTAGTTGTTGTTTGTACATGTAAGTCACTAGATGGTACCACCACCTCTATTGAACCTCGAGTACAGAAAGCAGAAGACTTGGAGAGTCAAGTAGCAGAGATGCAAGCACTCCTTCAGTCATATGTAAGTCAAACGAAACATTACAAAGTTCGTATCAACTTTTTACCATATGATTCTCGAGCGAAGTTTTATTAGCTGTTATTTTCCAATATTAAAAATATTTCAAGAATTATTTTTCAATAGCTGACCACTTATTTTTTATTGCTAACTATAATCGTTCTACTTGAATCTGCTTAAAGCAAATCTAAAAGACTTGAATGCTGAGATAGATTCCAAACTGGACGGTACAAACTTTTACTTTTTTGATTTGAAATGTTTGAACTTCTCGCCATGGGCAAGGAGCTTATCAATTTAACTACATTCAGTTTCATAACCTAAGAAAACTAACAGAAAGCTGTTCATCTCAACTTGATAGTTTTTTGTTGACAGGTGACAAAATTGGATTCACTAGAAGACGTGGTGAGCAATAGCAAACACTTCACAGGACCAGGTGATTTATGTTTTCATTTGTCGGCTCAAAACCCAAAAGCTTGTCAAACATTACAATGTTGTTTTCACAGAGATGACCATATCAGCAGAAGTTTCTGATAATTAAAATAAAAAATAGAAAAACAGCTCACGATATATATAGATAATTGAACATCATGAGGCCCCACTAAGTTTTTTGTATATTTATTTGTTGAGAACAGATAAAAGAATTTTACGGTAATGTTTTCACAAGTTTAAGTTGCAAGTCTTATCAAACTCCCGTGCACAGTTATAAAAAATATCAGTCAAATGGTTTTGTTGCATTAATTATAACAGAAGTAGCCGGACCCCCTGGGCCTCCTGGTAGAGATGGCAAAGACGGTAGAGATGGTGAAACTGGAGAAAATGGTAGAGATGGCAGAGATGGTGAAGATGGCAAAAATGGGAGAGATGGCAGAGATGGTGTGTTTTGTTCTGAATAATTCCCAACTTGAGTTTTATCCTCAACTAATCATAAATTTCATTTTTTAAGTCCAAATTAAAACATTTCTCAACTTATTTCTTATTCACGTGTGACATTCTGGATAACAATGAATGCAATATCTATGAAGCATACAATTTTTTTAATGAAAACCAAAAGTTATTTTGAATTAAAACCTTTTGTAAAAACAGGGAAGTCCAAAAGTGTTATTCTTTCTATGTTGTATGGTGCAAGAAACAACCATCAGCTCAGGTTTTTTTGATCTCTGTAATAACGAGTTCCTTGTGACTAACTGATGTCGATTCTAGAAATATCTTTTCATGTCCTTTTATATCTAGTTTTTGTCTTAGACGTGTAATAAACAGAAATTAGCAGAAGACGAACGAACTAGAGCACTGGTGATTAAATCCAATTTATAAACAACAGTAAACACTACTGAGGAGCAGAGATGTAAAACTCCGTTTATCAACTGATAATTGCTGGCACTATTAATATTTTCCATCAGCTATTCCTATGCTGATTTTTCTAGGGATGTTTTTGAAATTTAAAACTAGGTCTGATAACTTTACCCTAAACCTTACAAGGACTGCAATGTTTACCAGGTACTGATGGAGCAGCTGGTGCAGTGGGACGAAAAGGAGATGTAGGACCTACAGGACCAACAGCAGGAGGAGCTACCTATACAAGATGGGGTAGAACTTCTTGTGGAGCAGATGCTACTCTAGTATATGTTGGTATGTGTCCTTGCTCGATAGAACATTATCTATATGCCGAACTATATGTGACTTCATCATATCATGTTTGTTGACAAATTATTCAGGTTTCATGGGAAAGTCACCATACAACAACTCTGGTGGAGGAATCAATTACCAATGTATGGTAAATGATGCTGAATACAACAGCGTTGGTCTAGCTGGCAACTATGGTAATGTTGCTGGTACAGAATATCAAAGCGGGAAGTTTGGAATATTTAAGAATGAAGCTAATGACCAGAATGCACCGTGTGCTGTTTGTCATGTCAACAGCAGAACATCAACTCTTATGGTACCAGGAAAGAGGAGTTGTCCTACCCACTGGACTACGGAGTATGAAGGTGTGTACAGTAGTTTTTTTTACCTGTGGCTTCTTAAGGCGATATAAATATACATTTGTAATAAAAAATGACTAGCTCAATGGAAAAAATGTGGTTAGTCCTTTTTTAAAGACATCATATAAGTGGTTGCTGTTTTATTTTGAGTCTTTTATTCAATTTTATTTTAACTTCAGGTTTTTTTTATTGGGTTTACTTGTACAGTTTAGATATCTTTATGGTTCAATTTTTTGCAAATGATATATTGAGTTAGTGATTTTGAAAGAACCGAATACCAAATGACGTAATTTGGCTTCAACTTCAGCTTTGCAGCTCAATGACTCAAATTCTCTTTGGCATTTTTATTGGATGAAACTATAATTAAGTAACAAAAAATTGCACTCCTTTAGGGCTTCTAGTAAATACAAAAAGAAGTGATATTGTTTCAGGATATCTCATGTCAGCATGGTTTAATCACAAAAGCCCATCAACATACGAGTGTGTAGACAAAGATCCTGAGTACATCCGTGGTGAATCTGCTAACGATGATGGTGGTCGCCTACTATTCAACAGAGCTGTTTGTTCACAAGGAGTACACTGTCCAGAGTATGATCGAGATAAAGCTATAACTTGTGTTGTTTGTACTCAATAGACTAAGTGCCAGACAATAAACTTTGAAGTTTATAATTTGAAACCCATAAAACTTCGGCTAAATATTTTCAAGTCTGCACCTTTTCATTCTGCAGTAGCGAAAACTTTTGGTGTTTCTTGTGAGCTCAAGAATGTAAAACTGAGAACTTTATCATTAACCAAAACATGATTGCAACTGTCTAACCATTAATTGCTTAATATGAGGAATAGTACAGTGTTGGAATGAAAAGTGTTTTAGTTATTCTTTTGGTTTGTTGCTGTCAAAATTGTGTAAAATATTGATTTTTTTTAACCGGTTTGTGACAGCATTGGTTATAGAATTCAGTTTAGACAGTGAAAGCCATTTTAGACTACATATTTTTTCTAAACCCACAAAACTTGACTGTATTTTTTTTTATATTATAGTTTCTTTTAGCCTGCATGTACAACAATTTTCTGAGATTAACAGTTAATATTCAATACTTTACTAATGTGATTTTTCAGAAAGAAGAGTAAACTGTATTTGTATGCTTACCGCAGGCCAGAGTTCACAGGGATAACCTAATAAAGGCAAACACAGCTGTTCTTATTATGAGTTTTCTATTGATGTTGTTAATCTGCAGCTTATTCAACTTATAAAGATAGAAATTAGTAAATAAATACATTTCTGTTGGTTTGAGGAAAGACAACTTCTAATTAAAGTGTAAATCTGATATGTCTGAATAAACTTTTAATGAAATTTTGAAGTGATTAAGTTCAAACTGCGCGAATTGAAACAGCCAGTAAAGCAAACACCTCCCTATGTACAAGGATTAAACTTTCTAAGACGTTTAAAACTCTCTGTTGTTTGAAAGTGGATGATAACAAACATGAAAACTGCTTGCCAAGTACTACATGTCAAAAAGTTTGGCTGCCAGTAGTTTTTGCTTGCCCGCATCTCCGATTTCAGCTTTGGTTCACTCCTCCTCGCTATTGCTTAATACTCCTTCCCACCCCCCCCCCCTCCCGTTCTCCAAGCCAAACATTCTTCAAATGCTGCACATTTGAAGGAGCTTCCAGACAAGCCAGTCATAGAGTCGGAAACCAAAGTAAGGGTTGGTTTGTACACCCCCCCCCCCACTCTACACCAGACCCTAAACCCACAAACTATTCACCAAAACCACACCAGCCCATCTTATAAGTTACTAAACAATACAGCCAGACAGAGAGAGATTCAAACACTTCGTAGGGCAAGCTTACTGGGACAATATCTGCAATAGCAGAGTTGTCTACCCTCAAAAGAGAGAACTTGAATCCAAGCAAAAAACATATTGAGCTTGCTACTCTTTCGCTGCTTGACAACTTTCATAAACTTGGACCATTTGGAGCAGGGTGAAAAGTGAAAAACTCTTATTGTGTGCGATGGATCTGCTTTTTGTTGGAATAGAAAGTGATTGAATGATTTGAAAATTTTATGATGTCTTAGTGTTGCACATGCAATGGAGAACTAAGGATTGGTTATTAAGTGACGTTAGTGAAATAAAAATCAAGTTATGGCATTCACATTGACATTCAAATGTATTTGGTACTTTATTACCTACATTACAAATGGTTAAATCAATATCTTGTTGTGACAAGTTCTCCCTTGTTTAGTGCATCCTGACCCCCTCTGTACCAAATTAATTGGCTAAAGGTACATGAAAGTCAATTACATTATATAAGTTCCAGTTTTTATGGAAAGACAACTGCTAATATTCCAAATAGCCATATTTGGTTGAATAATAATAAAATCAAAATGAGTTATTACTGGAGTTGTGTACACTTTTACCACACTAAATGTGGTGGACATAACTCTCTGTACAAAATGAAGATACATTCCAGGTTTCACAAACTTGGAGAATTCAAATGACTTTTTACTACACAAAGCCTTAACAAACCCATCATACCATAACATAAGTTGATGGTGTTTCAACAAGCTTCTGACTTGTATGGTAAATCTTTGTGGTGTTCTATGTCCTATCTGGTTGATCTCTACAAATGGAATGCATAATAGTTTCTAAATGAGTGGTTAAACAGTAGGAGTATCTGCGACCCATATTCGTCGAACAAAATGTAATGAAAATAGTCTGATTTGCAATAAAATTAATCAATAAGCAACTTTTGTGGGCGAAACTTGTGGATCAACAGAATAAACAGCCCTGAATAAATGCAAATAGACAGCTAGTAAATACTTATGTAGTTCATAGGTCACAAATATTTATATAGTTTGTAGGTCACAAGTATTTACATAGTTTGTAGGTCACATATATTTATATAGTTTGTAGGTCACAAGTATTTACATAGTTTCTAGGTCACAAATAATTACATAGTTTGTAGGTCACAAATATTTATGTAGTTTGTAGGTCACAAATACTTATCTAGTTTGTAGGTCACAAATATTTATATAGTTTGGAGGTCACAAATATTTATATAGTTTGTAGGTCACAAATATTTATATAGTTTGTAGGTGACAAATTAAACTAAATAACTGAATAAAGTAAATTGAAGCAGTCTAGGTTTCTCATTTCGGTGGAAGTTTTTTTTTATTCTTTACCACGTCATTAGCTAACCCTGGTTATCAAAATATACAAATCCAAAAAGGTGAGATTACAAACCATACTAGATTATTAGGACATCATTTTTCTTTTTGCCTGACTTTCTCAGTATGGTGGTTTAAGCTTGTTGGCAACTTTATTGATAGTACCCTGAACAGACAATGGTAAACAGAGTAATTATAAAAAGCTTTCGGATTAGAGAATCTTCACAGAATGTGACAAAATTTTACATGTAAGATGAAAAACTGACACGCAAATTCAAGATGTTGCCATTTATGAGTGAATGTAAAATAACAGTGAAAACAGAATGAAAGAACATAACAAAGATAAACTCACAATTATTAAAGGTATACACCACCAAATGAGAATATGTTAAAGTGCAGGTGAGCCCCTCAATGCTCCACGAAAACGTAGAGACTTTGCCCAGTAATCTAAACATAAAATGGTGTTGAAATATTAATGTCCTCTGGTTACTGAAGAGTTAGTATGATAAATAGAAATAGTAGAGGAGTGATGACGGTATAGTAGAGAGAGAGAGCTCCTAATAGATGCTTCCTTGTTGACTGTTGGTCCTGCACTGATAGCATTGCACACTAGCCCTTTGCTCTGATTGGTTAAGGTGTGTGTGGAGGTGAGACAATTCCAAAAGATGCATGTAATACCAAAACACCGGAGGGACCGGGTTGACAGAATTTGTTAAAAAATTTCTGGCAATATTATATTCATTATGTTTTGATAGGCTAGCTAGGTTACACTAGGATAATATTACCTATGAGGGGCCATCCAGGTCAGACACACGGCCAAGCATAACAAAAAATTAGTATGTCATAAAAAAGTTGTGAGTGGTGCAGAGGAAGATGAGGAAATGAAAGAGCAAAGTGATTCACACCTTCCAGTAACTGAGTTGTGATTCACACCTGTGGCCACCACACTCAATGAGAGCCCTCGCAAACCGGTACTAGGAGAGCCAACCTCTGGACACTCCTGTAAACTATCACATCCTTACCCCCATGATATTCATGAATTTTTTCTCCAACCCTGAAATTCTTATACTTGAGTGCTACCCTCCTAACGCAGCCATCCTTACCAGGGAATACATCTTTGACCTGAGCTATGAAATACTGACCTCGTAAAGCATTTGAATCTGCCACAGCAACAATGTCTCCTGACCTGAGGTTACGACTACGGGTTTTCCACTTACCTTGTCTAATAAGGGAGGGGGCGTAAAGCTCAGACCATTTAGTCCAGAACTCCTCTGATATTCTATCCACAAGGTGGATCCTAGTCTTGGGGCAGCTAACGTATTTCCATCCTCCTGGGTTGCGGTTGAAAGGCCGCCCAATCAACTGACAGTTTGGTGTGAGTATGTTGATATTTGAGTCCATGGAGGGAAGAGTTCCTAGGGGTCTCTCGTTGAGTACTTTACCAATTTCGGTGCAAAGAGTTATGAACTCTGTTGGGCTCAATCGGGAGTCATTGATAGACATCTTGATCGCTCTCTTAGCCGCTCCGACCAGAGCCTCCACCGCTCCCTGTCGCCAGGGACTATCAGCAGGGCTAAACCTCCATTCGGTTCCATTCTCTGAAGACATCCTGTAGGCAGAGGTTTTGTCTAACTCATCCCACATAATAATAAGCTCCTTCTCTGCTCCTATGAGTTGAGATCCAGGGTCTGAGAAAATTACCTCAGGCCAACCTCTTATGTTTGTGAACCTCTGGAGAGCTAGAAGAAATGATTCTGTATCATAGGCAAAAGCAGGTTCTATATGGACTGCTCGTGATGCTAGATCAGTAAAAAGTACACCGTAAACTTTTCCTGATGTTCTCTTCTGGACTTCACCACGAACTCGATATGGTCCGAACAAGTCTACCATGGTGTGATTGAAAGGGGGTCCGGGAGAAACTCTTTCTGCGGGGAGAGTTCCCATCTCTTGTTCCAACAGTTTAGCTTCTCTCACTCGACATAGTTGGCAGTTTGAGGTGATTGATCTGGCTACTTTAGCTCCTTGAGTTATCCAGTAGTCATATCGGAAGCGTGCTAATGTGCCGTCTCTTCCCCGATGTCCGCTATCTTCGTGTGATTGTTTCATAAGCAGCTTCGTGACGTGATGAGTAGTAGGTAGAAGAACTTGCAAGTTGTGGGAGGTGATTGTCATTGGGTTGCCTCCCCTGAGTCTCTTTCCTACTCTCCAAATTCCATTTTCATCCTTCATGAGACCTAGTTTGGAGTACTTGCCGTTTTTGAGGTTGATCTCCTGTAGAGAATGTTGTTGCACATCCTTGATCATGAGTAATCGGGCGGTCTCCAGAGTAGCAGCATGTATATTTGCAGTTTGTCCACCCCTGAAAGTTTTTTTTCTGAATATGCCGTAGAGTCTTGCGATAGTCCACAGCAGCTTTTTAGCGGAGTTGAAATGTGCGTAGTTCAGGATTTCTTGTGGGATCACCTTCATTATGTCTGGTATAGTGGTGAAGCATGACTGCATGGCATTGCACTGGGGGTAGGATTTAATCGTCCACTCGGAGTTCGGTCTATACAGGAAGCTGGGGCCGAGCCACCATTCTGAATGCGGACCGAGCTCGCTAGGCTTCTTGCCCCGGGTGAGCCAATCAGCTGTGTTCATGGATCCTTGTACCCAGTACCAATCCCTCATGTCACCTTCCGTGGCGGACTGTATCTCAGCGATCCTTACACCTTCAAATATCTTGAATCTCAGTGAGGTCTTGTTGATGGCACACAGTATGGTTTCTGAATCCACCAGCTGGTATACATTCCTAAAGGTAAAGTTGCTCTCGGCTTCTAACACCCTCCGACCTCTTTTAGATAAGACCGCTCCACAGAGCTCCATCCGCGGAGTTGACAGTTTTCTCATGGGTGCTATCCGACACTTGGCCATGATGAAGCGGCACCAGAATTGACCATTGTCAAGTTGCCATCTGATGTAAGACACGAATCCATAAGCCACATCACTCGCGTCTGATAGAATGATCAGATCCGGATCACCTACAGCATTGGGGGGCTTAAGTGCCCTGTCATATTCCCATTGCGTCAGCTCGAAGAGCTCTGTGAAGTATGAAATCCACTTCTCCACGAGACCGGGCGGTAATTGATCATCCCAACCAAGATTGAGAACCCAGGTGTCTCGAAGTAGACATTTTGCTCGAAGTGAGAAGGCGCAGTAGAGTCCGAGTGGATCATATAACTTCATGGTCTGCTCTAGGACAGATCTACGAGTCATTATAGTAGGAAGTTCGGAAGGAATTTGATCTGCAGTGAGGTCTGGCAGGGTATAGACTCCTTTTTTCTTCGCGGAGAAGTTTAATTTGGCCTCCATAACCATCTTATCCGAGCATGGTTTCCAGTGGATACCCAGTACTTGTGTCTTATACGCTAGGTCAGATGACACATCTGCTTCTTCGTCTAGCTTGATTCGCGGTTTACACTCTCCACTGAATAACCAGTGCTTGATGATAAACCCTGCTGCTTTTAGAGATTGTGTGGTTGATTGTGCTAACGAGAGTGCTTCCTCCTTGGTTGAGACTGAATGAACTATGTCATCCACATAAGTAGAGCGCTTGAGTAACTCTGCTACCTCAGGAAAGTTTAGTTCAACCATCTCGGCTGTCTTGTATATAGCTTCAGCACTGATGGCAGCTGCGGGACGGTCTCCCATGTTAACTCTCGTGATGATGTAGATGTCAGGTTCCCTGTCTTCCAAGCTCCGCCATAAGAATCTATGACAATGTTGTTCAACCTCTCCGATACGGATGGAATTATACATCTTCTTAATGTCCGCTATCATGGCTATGCCCGCTTCTCTCCATCGCAAGATGATGCCTAGCAGGTTGTTGATATACGCGTCTGGGCCCTTAGCAAGACATTTATTAAGTGACATCCCTTGTGTGATTTGGCTCGAGTTGAAAACTATCCTCACGGGAGTGGATGTAGAATTAGGGTTTTGCACAGCAAGGTGTGCGATGTAGAACTTTGGGCCATTCCACTGCCTTAGTTCTTCTTGGTCCAGTTTTCTAGCTACTCCTCTGTCGACCATGTCCTGGATCTGATAGGCATACACCTTTCCCCACTGTGGATCTTTCTTCAATGTTCGCTCGGTACTTCTAAGTGTGGCAAACGCGGCCAAGTAGTTGTCCGGGAGCTTGTCAGGGTCAACAATCCATGGGTAGGTTGTCGTCCAGAACTGTTGTTCTTTGTCATACGTTAGATTTCTACGAATTAGCTGTAGTTCCTGCTCCTCCACGAATGAGTACGAGTGACCAGGCAAAGGACACCTATTGCACTTACAGCCTCCACACTTGATCTCCAATTCTGTACCCATTTGTTCGCCTTGTATATACTGTGCTACTTGAGACTCTGTCGTTTTGCTGAGATGTGTGCGTACAACAGGTGATGAGAACTCACAGTGTGTTGGTCCGATAACATTTTTAGCGGGAACAGACATGTGGACGCATGCGAACTGGCTAGACACAGAACTTGAAAGGGGGAGGTCGTGATGGGCACCTTGCAGACATCTTCCGAGTGGTCCTTCAAGTACATAGAGGTGATCCCCAGCTCTTGCTATGTCTTTCCTTGGGTGTAATCCTGCGTAGTCACTTCCAATTAGTAGATCGACACTCTCACCATGCTGAAGCTTGCTGACGTTCACTTTGGGAAACAACTTACGAATCACACTTTCATTCAACTTACTTACTTTACCTGTTATCTCAGGTAGACCGTAAGCTAAGATAGCAATGGGTCCATTGGAGATTGATTTGATGGTGATTTCATAGATGTGTGTCTTGTGCTGGCTTTCTATGTTTCCAGTTGTTGTTAGATCCAAGTTCAGGGAGTGGATTCGTCTGGCCTTGCACCGCCTGGCAGCATAGTGAGTTATCAGTGAAGCATTGGAGCCTCCGTCAAAGAATGTAGTGACTGTGTCTGTGCTGTAGTAAAGGTTGACTTCCTGGATGGGTAGTAATGATGACCCAGAGTGTGTATGATTGCTTAGTGCAGCTTCATTCGGCTTGGAGTAAGCCTGAGTACTAGCACTGATTTGGGCCGACTTAGACTGAGCCTTGGGTCTTGAATCCACAGACTGAGTGCCACGGCAGAGCAGCGTGTGATGATTATTCTTCTTACACGTACTACACTTGTCCCACTTGCACTTGTACCTGACATGTTTTTTCAAACACTTGAAGCAGGCATGATTAGACTTGAGAAGGTCGTACTTGTCATCTATGGACATTGCCTGGAATGACCGGCAAGCCTCCGTCGGATGGGCACTTTCCATGTGGATGTAGCAAGTTGCTGGTTTACCACTCGACGTCTGAGTTGTGGAAGGAAGACCACGGTCCTCTAGGCTGAGGGCATGACTACTTGCTGCAGTTCTCCTCGATCTAGCAGTGGGGTTCATCGAATTTACATAGCCAGATGTCGGGGACCTGTCCACTAGTCTCTCTGCTGTGTCGCGCTTAGATTCGAGAAACCTCATGAAGCTAGAGAAAGGGTGCAACTGATCTTGCACACTGGCCTGTCTGAACCTTTCAGTCCACTCCCACCTGAAACGTACTGGTAATAAATCACATAAATCATCGATCTGGCACATAGTAATGCTATCTACTTGACCTACCTCTCCTAATTGCCCATAGCACATTTCCACCTTGTTGATAAATTTGACTAAACCCTTAATGTCCTTCTCCTGTACAGCATGGAGAGAGGACAACTCATTGTACACAGCTTGAACGTTGAGGCTTACATTACAGTACTTGTTATCTAACCGCTGCCACATAATGTCATAAGCTCTAGGGTGATTAGTCATGATAGCTTTTACACACTCAAAAGCCTCGCCTGAAAGACACTGTTTTAATTCCCAGGCACGCTCTTGGTCACAAGTGAACTCCCTAGCAGCATGGATGCGCCAGATTGATCTAAACTCAGCCCATGATTTCCTATCCCCATCAAACTTGGGTAATGGTGATTTATTGAATTTGAATCTAGACACATGGTTTGACATTAATTCCGGTTCTAATGGGGCAGATAATGACTGATTAGCTTGACCCTGATACATAGATACAATGGACAAATCACTAGGGAGAGGGGCAGGGATATAGGTATGTGACTGGTCTGCTACCCTGAGGTCAGTAGGTGCACTCCCACCACCCGGCCTGAAACAAGTGCTCTCATGAGGCGGGAGACCACTAGGAGCTGAAGCTGCAAGGTTATACTCAGAACTGGCAGACGTGCTTGCGACAGAGTGTGGCGAACTAGGTGGTGATGGCTCAGTTAGACTGGGAGATGTAGTGTTAGTAGGGTGTGGCAGAGAAGTTAGTGTAGGATTTGACATACTGTGCTTATCGGATGTAGTGTGCTGGCTTGTGCATCGGACCTGGATGCACTCTAATGATAAAACAAGATCATCTAGTTTAGTAACAAGTGGTGCCGTGTGACTTGTCGGAGCAGATTCCAACTGGTCACACAACTCCCGCATCCTATTTACATGAGCAACTACTTGATTAGAAAAATCATTAGTCTGATTATGAGTTATTTTATCAACCTGACTGACAATAAATTCTGCCTTCTTGATGGCTAAATTAGCATCACGAGAAAAAAATTTGAATGCATTAGTGGAGTAGGAAATGAAGGCTTCATCATATGACTTATTAGCCTGGGCTAGATAATCATCAAGTGAGAGGCTAGACACTACTCTATGATGTGCATATTCCTCGTCGGCTACCAATTCAGCATACTCATGGTGCAGGTTCGAAAAGCTAGTATAAGCCGCCTCTAATTGCTCACGTAATTGTTGTAGCTGGTGAGGTTGAAAGGCTGTTGGTCTTGAAAGCTGATTAACAACAGTAGTCAGTTTGGCTTTGGCTCGGCTACGTTTCTCCTTTGTCTCGATTATAGCTTGTTCTTGACTCATCCTTTAATTGGTACTTTCTCAGTATGGTGGTTTAAGCTTGTTGGCAACTTTATTGATAGTACCCTGAACAGACAATGGTAAACAGAGTAATTATAAAAAGCTTTCGGATTAGAGAATCTTCACAGAATGTGACAAAATTTTACATGTAAGATGAAAAACTGACACGCAAATTCAAGATGTTGCCATTTATGAGTGAATGTAAAATAACAGTGAAAACAGAATGAAAGAACATAACAAAGATAAACTCACAATTATTAAAGGTATACACCACCAAATGAGAATATGTTAAAGTGCAGGTGAGCCCCTCAATGCTCCACGAAAACGTAGAGACTTTGCCCAGTAATCTAAACATAAAATGGTGTTGAAATATTAATGTCCTCTGGTTACTGAAGAGTTAGTATGATAAATAGAAATAGTAGAGGAGTGATGACGGTATAGTAGAGAGAGAGAGCTCCTAATAGATGCTTCCTTGTTGACTGTTGGTCCTGCACTGATAGCATTGCACACTAGCCCTTTGCTCTGATTGGTTAAGGTGTGTGTGGAGGTGAGACAATTCCAAAAGATGCATGTAATACCAAAACACTGACTACTTTGAAAATCGGAGTTATTTTCTTTTATACTTGTTTGGCAGTCTATAGGAACTATGTTATAACCTAATGTTCCGTTTCATCCATAATGTACCGACATATGAACATCTATTGTTTGTCATCCTCAATTTGACAAACACATTGCAAATACTGGTGCTAGAAATATAAAAATGAATCCTAACCTCACAGGTGGGAAGAATTTGACCTGTTAGACATTTGTGTTAGAATGAATTAGAATAGTTTTGAGATGACTGAAGAGGGAGTTACAAGCCTACAATGGATGGCTGGAATTTGTGAGCGGAAAGTTGCTAGTACTATGATATATTTAAATACTTTGTATTTCTAAACTACAGAAATAGTGAGCAATTCTTATGAAGTTCTGATTAACTTATCAAGAAAAAAAAACGTAGCTTTACTAGAACTGCAGAGACCAAAACTATTGTTAACAAACAGTTAATTCTTACCTGTTTTGTTTCTGTTTTGTTCCTGTACCAGTATGACATCATCCACAAATTGTACCAGTATGACAATTTCCACAAACTATGCGTTGTATAGTTCATACATGTCCAATGACAGTGTAACTACAAAAGTTTCTTTAAAAAAAACAGCAAAAAAACTGGATCACAGACAAAAAGACAGAAGAAAACATCTGTATGTTGGGCTGTGGTTTATTCCTTGATACATCCACCATTCCCCACCAGATGGCACCCCCAGGCATCCTCCATTACTGTTGTCACCAGTGTGCTAGAAGGTATACTGGTAGTATCGATTTAGCCTTTACTGCTCTTGCGGCTAATTTTGTAATAAAAACATGCTACTGAGTTTGTTCAAAACTAACTAATTAAGTTTTCGCACATAACCTTATGAGAGATGAGAGTAGAGCTGGCTGGAGTACTGGAGTACCACAGGACATATTGCCAGTAACAATGCAAGCAGACCTAATAGAAAGCAATAAGCACTAATATGCCAGATTGCAAATGTTTCATACAAACTTGAGAGTGACATCTGCACAGGTGTCGGCATTAAATAATTATTTACTCAGTCGTTAGCCCATCTATATACTATTTGCGCATACTACCTCTGGTTTCTTTACATCAATAATAGTTACATCTTTCCACATTACTGGTACTTGGTATTGACTTTTATACATTGTATCAGGAGTTATCACCCCTCTGGGAAGATAATTGATAAAACAAAACTTGTAAAGCTATTAATTCAGATTATTTGCTACAAACAATCTTTTGTGGACAAAAGGATAATACAAGAAGTTTTGTAGTACCACAGGTGGAGTCATGGTATCAGGGGGTGCTGTGGGTGCAGAAGATTAAGTAGGGTAGTAAGAGAAGAGTGGCTGGGTATAAAGATTGAAAGTATAAGGATTTCTCAAGCTACAGCCTAGGTTCTAAACATTTGATTAAAGTTTTGGGTAGAAATGTTAGAGGAAGGTTGAACAGTAAGAGACAAAATGTTATAAAGGTCAAAAGTATTTAGCATAGGCATTAAAAGGAGACTACAACCAAGTGAGGTAACTCTAAATATTGACCAAATTTAAAGCAGGCAACTGTTGATTATACAAGTTGAGACCTTAACAGAGATTCCTTGGACAATAGTATAAACTTGGAGGAGCTAGAGAGATCAAAATGGGATTAAATGGAATGCCATAGACATAGATAGATGATCAGCAGCAATGGGTGGAAACAGGGGAAGAGATAATATAGTTGTAAGGCCTTTGTGTTAGTGATAACATATCACTTACAAAGACTTACAACTAATAATTACCAGCGGCCACAAAGTATGTATGTAACTGTTTGGTGAATGTAAAAACCATTATCACAAGTAAAAGTCACCCTACATTGTACATTGCCTTCAACCTTGCATAATTCAGTTTTACATTAGCTGGAAAACTGGTTGAAAACCACCGCGATATTTTGCTTTCGTGAATGAGCAGGAAGCATTATCTACAACATAACAACATCAATGAAGCTTATGTAATATAACCCTGCTAATGTCTTAGGTTACACATTATGTATTTATGTACAATACAATGTTATACTTATGAATAACACTAGTAAGGAATCTATTGACAACCAGGCACTTGCTGGCAAAAGTTGTTTTAATGGGAATGCTAAAACAGTTCAATTTTAATGCTTAGCCATTAATTAAGTACTTATCATAACAAAAAATATATATTATGCAATATAATCCACAACAATAGCAAGTTGAATACTATGAGTAATATAAAATGTTAAACAACTACTACTAATACCACCAAAAAATAAAACACACAAACACTCTAACCTAGCAAATATATATTAGTTGTCATCTCAACTATTGTTAACTAATATTTAACAAAGGTGGTTTATTTATAGCCAACGCTATCTAAAATCAACATTTTAATGAACATACCATTATACTGAATTTTAGTATATAGTGAATTAGTTACTGTTTAAATCTTCATGTTAGTAATGTAGTAGCAAAGTGTAAATGATAAAGATTTAATGCTGTCAGTATTTGATGTAGCATAATGTAGAGAAAAAAAGCTCAAAACAAAAGTTTTTTCCACAATATAAGTTGGTATTTTAGATCAAAAAACAGTCAAGCAGACACAAACACACAACTTTGCCATGTGTAAGCATGTATTTCGTACCAAGCAAGCTCTATACAAAGATCAAAGAAGAAATGTAACTGAGTGTCATGTATACCATAAAGGCCTGGCTACACGATCGCAAATTCCGTGCATTATTGCACAAGAGCTCCGAAAGGTCAACGCATTTTGCTGATCGCCCTGACTTTCGTCCGTTTTGCAAACTTTTAACATGTTCAAATTATGCGGTGTGCTTTTTCCAGTGGGCCGTGCAATATTGATCCTCATTGGCTAAGGGGGTCTACATTGAATCCAGTTAGGCGCGCTTCAGTGATTTTGATTTAGGGTGCTTTCGGATACCCTATGCATAGGGCAGTCTTTGAGGGCTCAACGATGACTATCGTTTAACGGGAGTTGTTTGAGGGTAAACCATAGACATCTTTATTTTCATCAACGCCTGTGAAAGCTGTATAGCTGAAGCGAGCCCACTTTAGTTTATTTACAAACAAAAATTAATTACGATGATTTTATCGTCTGTTGCATTTTCTTTATACATTATAATGCATTGTCACGACTTGAAACGGGGAGAAACAATGATTAATAAAAGTTGACTGGTTAAAACTGTTGGTTAGGTGGAGTCAAGGTCAGTCAATGACACAACCTACCTCGCTTGTCACTTCCATCGTTGAGCCCAAATTGCCCATTGCCGCCATGTTTTTCTGCCCTCAACGACGGGGTTTGAGCATGGTCTCGTTTAATCCCATCATTAAGCCCTACGCGAAGGGTATCCGAAAGCACCTTTAACCGCTAGTAATAAAAACTACTAACAAGACCGCGGCTAACTAGCTACACTACTACTATTGGTTATTACCTCAGCTAAAATAATATAACACCCCAACGCAACATAGTTAAACGTGTAAAACTTGCGTTTGTGTCGCACCTCGATTTTAGTGCATTGAAATTGCACAAAGCATATCGCACGAAATTTGCGATCGTGTAGCCAGGCCTTTAAATAGTAACTCGAAGTGAAATGCCATGAAGTGTTACTCCTGATAGAGAGCAATCTTTTGTATCCTCCCTCGTATATCTGTTGTGTGAGAGATTGAACTGCTCATTGCATAACATGAAAAGGAAAGATTTATCAGAATACCGGAAGTTGAACTAGTGCTGAAGATTTGAAGCAAAGTTTTGGATCTCTTTGATTCTTTGAATGTCTGTTATTGACTGGCTAAAGATCAATCCAGCACAACGTGTAACATTATATTTTTGTTTTTGTCAACATAATGGATGACACATCTAACATATAGATATCAAAGTGATAAACCAAGTGCATACCTACATTATTACATGTAATAAACAATATGCAATGTTTACAAAGCAGGTATGTTTATACACAGCAAGATGTTACATAATCAAGTAATATAAACCATTCATTCATATAATATCAACCAGGCACAGTTACTGATTTATTACTTGGGTACTTTGCTTGCATCAACTTGTTTGATTTGCTAGCAAACTTGCAGCAAGAAACTGGTTGCATTTAGATTGCAGGTAGTGTACAAGTGTAAAAGGTGCAGCATTGTATTACATCATGTGTGTAAATAAAAATCTGTAAAGTATAACTTGCTGAGAATTTTTGTCACAAAATAATCAAATAAATAAATGTAGAGTGAGCAGTTGAACAATTAAACAATTTCAATAAGTTTTATGAGTTGACCGAAAGTGTCTTGAGCGAAAGAATTCTGAAGTTCTTGTAATTACACAATTATTACAAATTTTCTTTGTCTCAAAATTAAACCATTATTTAAAAAAGTTTATTTAAACCAGTTTTCTTACCAAAAGTTTTACCTTCCTTTGTGCAAAGTGTTAGAACTGTAAGCATATGATAATATCCAAATATAATGCTAATATCAACATCAATAAAATTGACCCAAAGTGTCTTGAAAGACTTGTGAAGTTCTTGTAACTAGACAATAATTAAAATTTTCTTTGTCTCTGAATTAAATTATTGTTTTAAAAAGTGTGTTAAAACCAGTTTTTTGAGCAAAATATTCGCCTTTCTTTGTGCAAAGAATTAAAACTATAACACATTTTCATACAATACTGATAAAGCATATAGTAATAATTAAATATAATACTAATATCAACATCAATAAAACTACAGCCATTTACATTAAAGTTATAGAGAGGAGAGTAAATCTGTTCACTACATACCAATACCTAATAAGTATAACAAGTTACTCAGTTAATGTTTTATGTTATACAGTGAGTATTTATACCAACAAGGTATATGTACAAGTAATATATGTAATTGTACATCACACTGCTACCTACCAACCTGGCTGGTTGTATACCGTGTATGTTAATACTTGAACTGTAGAGCTCACCCAGTATGTGCTACCTACCAGTTTTTTTGTATTTTCATCAAAATTTGCTACATTTTTTAAGGTGTTTAAAAAATTGTTTTGCCATTTTTTTCCTCTTTTGTACTTCTACTAACAAATCGACTTCTGTTGAGTTTTGCATTGACTTAGATGCATAGTTTATACAAGTCGTATGATTGGTGCATTAGAGTGATTAAGCCACTTTATCACCAATCACTACGTTCTATTCATCCATTTGTAATAAGTAATTTTGTAAGAGAAAATTTGAACAGAAAATGAATATCAGCTGATAATAAATATTGCAGCTATTGATTCAATTATTATTATCTTTACGGGCTAAATCTTTCAATACAATAACTAACAAGACAATTGGCTATATAAAAGAAAATCATAATAGGTAGAGTAGAGATGATGCACTGGTGGAGTAGAAAGTAACTTGAATAAACTCACTGTATTAAATTATATTATATTATATTATACTACACTATATTATATTATATTATATTATATTATATTATATTATATTATATTATATTATATTATATTATATTATATTATATTATATTATATTATATTGTATTGCATTGCATTGTGTTGTATTACATTATAATATATTATATTATATTGTATTGTATTGTTTTGTATCATATTATATTATAATGCATTATACTATTTTTTATTATTTACGATATACCATATTAAATTAATTTATCATATAATATATTTTATTATAATAAATTATACAACATTATAGTATACTATTAGTTAATATTATTATAATTTTGTTCATAATCATATTTTATGACCATTTTTTTAATTACTATCTAAATTTCTCGATCTGCTATGTGTGATCACCCATAATAATCTGCAAGCATTTATTCTACCAGATAGAAGCAATCATTATTCAATGAAGAAAACAATCTTGAGTTGCTTGGCTTGCTATTAAGGCATTGGTGTATAAATATGCCTTTTTGTCACATTAAGAAAATTTAATTTCAGCGTGCCCATTAAACTCAACGCCAAGTTGAACGTGTAATGTGACACACCCCAAAAATGACAATTATACGTCTCTGGTTGGTTCCAAATAGGCACTTAACCACTAATGTGGGTTTTTTGTTGCTAATGCTGAGAAATGAAATTACTAATTCAATCTTCAAATCAATATATTGACATTACGCCTTTACTTTTTGGAAGCTCAAGCTGTGGAGACAATTCCATCCTTCTTCTATCTTTTCTTCTGTCATCTTCTTTTGTGTTGAAGCAACTGAAAAAACACATATTGTTTGCAGAGATGATGTTTAGTTCTTTTGGTAAAACATCAAAGTGGTATACCAAGTACATTGCTACATTATTGCACTTGAGATACAATAGGTAATATTCCATCATATGTACAACTGATACTTTCTAGGTATAGTTACTGATTGATAACCTGGATCTTTGCTTGCATCCAGTTATTATATAGATACATAAATGAACAGCAACAACTGACTGCAGAAGTAGCTTTGGTGTTACAACTGACTACAGTGATACCAAAGTGTGCATTATAAAGCTTCTAATAATAGAATTCAGAAAACTGATCGGATGGTGAAGTAATCTTTTGTTTGTGGATAAAGTGTGGTTCTCAGCCTGAATCAATTAGTTCTAGTCAACATTTAGGTGATACAATGGTCTTTGGTTGTTTGATAGTTTTACAATGAATATTGTGTTGGACAAAAGTTTCCTAATAAACATATTCTTGTACTGATCAATGTCAGAATGGTAAGGGTTTGTGATTTGTGCTTGAATAGATTAATCGTCACGCATGTTGGTTGTGCATTAATAATTGTCAAACATTGAGTTGAAACCAAAACAATGGATAAACTTTGAGTTATTTCTGTCCATTCTTTTTGGACTGACAAAGAACTTATTGGTTGATGTATACCAATGCTGGATCTATAAGCAAACTAACACACTTTGTATACAACTCAACACAAAAAGTCTTTATCCTTGACAAATGAAAGTGAATGTAACATTTCGATTGAAACTCTTTGTACTGATTGTCAAAAAAAACTATCCAGCATATACTAACTCTAAATGAGGCTTTGAATGTAAAATATTGAAAACGAGGAGTTTTGGTGAATCTTTAGTTATGTTTGCCTCTGATCACACGTTAGATGATGTAACATAATATTTTATTATAGCAACACACAGTAACATTGTCTATTAGATACCAACATCAAAGAGTTATATAATATTTTGTGATTTACCCTGAGTATTTATAGCTAATGGAATGTTTTATGTACAAATGATATAAACTGCACATACTTGTGGTACCTGCTGGGTAAAGTTACCTATTCATAGCCAGGATATGCGTTTGGCTACCAATTTGTAGTTGGTCAGCTAAAGTTCAGAGCAGCACCTATGTAGTTATAAAACAAGTTGTGTAATTACAGTATTTTGCTGGCAGCTCAGCAACTGCAGGTAGCAATAAAACAACCGAGGTTTCTTCCTAGCAAACACAGGTACTGGGAAGAAAAAACTTCAGTTATCAGACAATTAATCTGCAACTTTGAAATCTTATTGCTGCCAAGTTTAGTGTTTAAGGTTTCCATCATTAAAAACAAAATTACCTGATAAATATAAATGCAAAGTCTAGGCTAAAATGTACAGTTAATACAATACTCTTGAAATCTACAAAAAATTATCAATGATTCAGGTAAAAGAGTAAACATACGCTTAGAATTATTGGAAGTAACAAACAGATAACAATATAGTTCACAGTTTCACAGTTATTATTGACTGGCTGGGGAGCAAAGATATAGATCTTACTGCTAGGCAACTTTGGTCATCTAGTAATAGGATAAAACAGCACACTTTGTTTGGAGACAGATTGAAATGAATCATCTGAAGTATAAACATCAAAGTGATTTACCAAATGCGTAAATACATTATTACATGAGAATGTTTGGAGAAAAGATTTTGTCTTACACATTTGGTAGCAGCATTATGCTTGCGGTGATAGAGGACTTTTTTATCGCTGAATTCGATTTTGGTCTGGTCATCAAAAATATTTAAATAAATGTGCAAGAAAAGGTGTTGGTCAATTGTAGCACACGAGCTTGGCAGTTTTTTTATGCATCATTGTCATTTGACGTTAATCAAACATCATTCTGTATCAGCTGATTTCAAGAAACTATCAAATCACATGACTGCATCATCAAAGTGTCTTTTCAGGTGACCAGATGGCAAAATATCGAGTCCCAGTATTAAGTTGTGATTACTAAAATTACCTTTAAAATTATTTTCAAGCGTTGAAGTTGAATCTTGTGTGATATCCAAACTTGGGTACATTTTTCAAAAGATAATAAAAGCTTTTCAGTACATGAATGGCTCCGAGGGCATGTAACAAAGTATTAGCTAACTATCTTATACTGGAAATAATTTACTTAATTAAATAGTGAAGTGTCTTAAAGTCTTGAAAGAACTTGGCAGCTATAAAGTTTTCTGATTGATGCTTGGCGTGTAAATGGTAGAAAAACTAAAAGACAAAGTTCTTCAAAGGATTCGAGTACTGACTAGTTGGTGTAAAAGATGTACTCTACCCTGGCAACACAGATTGACAATGTTCTACAGTAGCTGTTTGCTGGAGTAGATATCATCTACAAAATAATTTATCATTAATGTTGCTGTAGAGATGACAAGCAAGAATGTTGGTATTTTGGTTAATCACTCTGGGATTGCATCTCCGATGGAGAAGAGGAAACTAGGTTCTACAAAATGAAATGCAATATTTTGGTTTCAAGTGAGCAAGTGTTTATGACTTGTTCAACATTAGAAAATTCTAGAGTTAGTTGAAATACTAGATCCACTTACACTATACTAATAATTATTATACCTCTCATTGACTGAAATAGTCGCAGTTTCATCATGCACGGTCTGCTGATTATAAATAAATTTCACTTGACTACCAAAAGTTCTTTTTTACAGTGTGTATTACCATACACCAATTGTTAAAACAGTAACTAAATTAATTTCACAGTTTATACTTGCTGCCTATTAGCCATTGTATTGTACTCTGCTGTACTCTGACATACTGCACTGCACTGTGTTGTATTGTACTGTGCTGTACTCTGATGTGCTGCACTGCACTGTGTTGTATTGTACTGTGCTGTACTCTGATGTGCTGCACTGCACTGTGTTGTATTGTACTGTGCTGTACTTTGATGTGCTGCACTGCACTGTGTTGTATTGTACTATGCTTTACTGTGCTTTGCCATAGTCCACTTTTGAAGGTTATATCAACGGGACCAGAAGATGCTGGCTCAGAGGTGTCTTGAAACTGTACAGCCGCTGTGTCATCTTACGTTGATTGGAAGAGGATTTTGGCAGCAGACATCTGGCATGTAGTGTGCTTCTGACCACAAACAAATGGAAAGTTAGGAGGTTTAATATCACTTCTGGAGGTTCTAGCATTTGCATACAAAAGTGTTGGAAAGGCTTGCATGTACATATTGAGCACAATCTAAAGTTTAAAGATATTTATAATATTGATAGATAGTACTTCTAACTTGTGCCATTTAAAATGTTCAATGGCTGCTAGTGTCACAAAAAAGAAATGGTTGCTTTTCAAGAGTTGGTTTGATTCTTGACCAGCAGCAAACTAGACAGACGGATAGATAACTAACAGTTTACTTTTGTTGAACTCATCATTTCACTCACTGCCAACTGCAACCTTGAATAGGTTAATGGAACTTAATACAAACACATGTAATGCATTGAGTAACACAGACGTATATTGTACAATGTTTATAAGCATGTCTTTCTATTCCTTAAGGCTGGTTCCCATAGAGTCGTAACAGTCGTAGAAAAGACGGCGACTGGTCGTAAGATCGCAGCAACAAGTCTATGTGAACCACAATCGTAATCAGCTTACGATTCACTACGATGTGTTACAACAATCGTAAGGTCGTAAGATCAAATCGGGAAAGTTTGAACAAGCCAAACTTTTACGACTAGTTTACGACCTTACGACTACGATAGTTATGCAACAAGTCTATGTGAACCAGTCGTGCGATTGCATCAGATAGTGTAACCACAATGCACTTGCTCGTTCCGCTTTATTTCCACCTGGCAACGAACAAGCAGTGGTTTCTTTTTTTATTGGTATTTTGAAGTGTAAAATACTCTCTTTGATTATCTACCGCTATCCTAGTCAATGCATCAAGTGCCAGTCAGTGTAAGTAGCAATAGTTTCTATAACCTTCGTTTAGAACAATCATAATAATAGTTGGGGTAATAGTAAAAATTAAGGCTTTCAAATTATTATTTAACAACAGACAGTTAGTTAGTTATAATAATAAATAATAATAAAAAATAAATTATTTATTTATTATTATTGTAATTATTATTTATATTAATTAATTATTAATAATAATAAATTATATCCTATTTAATAATATTGTTATTCATTGTTTTATTATTTTTCTCAAATACTATTATGATTGATGCACAGTGAGTCATGTATGATTATTATTATTATAATTATTATTGGTAACAAACAGGAATTCCTGTTTGTTATCAATCATACATGGCTCACTGTGGATTGATGTTGATAAACAACTGTCATTCATAAGATAAGTAAATGAATTGACACACATATATAATATATACAAAAATAATAATATATGTACTGTACATACATATAATAAATGTAATATGTATATATATTTTTCTTCTAATAATTATTATTCACTCATTTATTATTTTGCATTAGTGAATCATCGTTAATAATAATAATTATAAGAATGTTGAATTGTTTTGATGATAAAGCAATAATAATTATAATAATATAATACATATTATTTGTTGTATGTATGTATATTTATCATGAATAGTGTATGCATGTAGTAAAGCGAACAAATTACAATGGACATAAATTATTTGTTTATTTTTTAGCAAATTATGATGATCAGTATCCTGAGGAAGTTGGCTGCAAGCTGGGAAGCCAGTAACAACTCTGGATGAAACACCGAGACACTAACACAGAGACTTTAACTACATCTGCTAGGTTTTTTAGTTTGAAAAAATTTATAATTCAGTTCCAAACTTTTAGTGCTAATGTTATTGTGAGTCGCTTCGTTGTCCACTTTATGTATAATACACAAATAAATATCATAAAACAAATGTTATATTTTTAAAATTCACAAAAGTTGCAATTTCATTGGCCGCCTCTGATGATTGTCTAAGATAGTCTAAGACTGTATGTGAATGTGAACCATGTGTCTTAGATAGTCCCAGACTGTCTTAGGACATCTTATTTTAAGATATCCTAAGAAATTTTTTCTATGGGAACCAAGAGTCTGAGACTGTTTAAGATTGTCTCAGATTGTCTCAGATCTGTTATCTTAAACTATCTGCAACTTGTCTGGGATCCCTTAAAGCCTATGGGAACCAGCCTTTATCTTGTAATTTCCTTCTGACCACAAACAAATGGAAAGTTAGGAGGTTTAATATCACTTCTGGAGGTTCTAGTATTTGTATACAAAATTAGTTTGAAAGGCTTGCATGTACATATTGAGCACAATGCAAAGTTTAAAGATATATATTATATTGATAGATAGTAATTCTAACTTGTGCCATTTCACATGTTCAATAGCTGCCAATATCACAAAAATTTTACTTTTTAAGAGTTGCCTTTGGTTTTAAACCAGCAGCAAACTAGACAAACCCATACATAACTAACAGTTTACTTTTGTTGAACTCATCATTTCACTCACCGCCAATTGCAGCCTTGAATAGGTTAATGGAACTTAATACAAACACATGTAATGCATTGAGTAACACAGACGTATATTGTACAATAACTAATGTTTATAAGCATGTCTTTCTATTCCTTATCTTGTGATTGGTCAATTGGGACCTTGTTAGCTACATAAATTTTTCTATATAAAACAGTCTGTCAGTGTAAAATTGATCAAACAAGTTTGATGAATTAATAAGGTGAGTAGTTTGCTTGAAGAATGAGAGGACTCCTTACATCTTACAGGAAATACAAAAGAAGGCTTTTTCTCAATTTATTTTATCCAGTTGTGAAGCAATAGCTTTGTTTGCTACTCTTAAGGTTTAAATCTTTTGTTAAAAAAGATATTTAAATAGCACCAAACTTATGGCATACTATTGTACTGGTTTCCAAATTAAATGATAACGAGCAGACCACTTTTACTTATAACTTATCTACTTGACTTATAATTTCTTCTCTCAACTCTGCTTTTATCTCGGATGATGTTCAGCTCCAAAGATTATTTTTGTAAGAGTTGTTACTTATAACCGTAATTAATAATAATTGTGGCAAATAAAAATCTAAGATGAGGAGACAACCAACCTACCTACTGCTAGTGTACATACTAGTTGTTGTATGTACATGTAAGTCACTAGATGGTACCACTACTTCTATTGAACCTCGAGTACAGAAAGTGGAAGACTTGGAGACTCAAGTAGCAGAGTTGCAAGCCCTCCTTCAGTCATATGTGAGTCAAACGAAACATTAAAAAGTTTGTACCAACTTTTTACCATATGATTCTGGAGAAAAGTTTTATAAGCTGTCATTTTCCAATATTAAAAATATTTCAAGAATTATTTTTAAATAGCTGATCTCTTATTTTTTGTTGTTTACTATAATCCTTCCATGTAAATCGGCTCCGAATAAATCTAAGAGACTTGAATGCTGAGATAGTATTCAAACTGGGGGTACAAATTTTTACTTACTTAGTTTGAATGTTTAAACACTTCCCCATCACCAAGGAGCTTATTAGTTCAACTACATTCAGCTTCATAACCTAAAAAAACTAGCATGAAGTTGTTCATCTCAACTTTACAGTTTTTTGTTGACAGGTGACAAAATTAAATTCACTGGAAGATGTGGTGAGCAATATCCAACACTCCACAGGACTAGGTGATTTATGTTTTCATTTGGAGGCTCAAAACCCAAAAAAGCTTTCCAAATCTTACACTGTTGTTTTCACAGAGATGACCATATCGATAGAAGTGTCGGATAATTTACAATCAAACATAAAAAAATAGCTTGTGATATATACATAGATAATTGTATACCCACCTAATTTTGTTTATCTATTAGTTGAGAACAGATAAGACACTTTTATGTTAATCTTTTCTTATGTTCAAGTTGCATGTTTTATCTAATTCTCAGGAACGTTTATAAAACTATCAGTCAAACACTTTTGTTGCATTAATTATGATATAATTAGCAGGACCCACTGGGCCTCCCGGTAGAGATGGTAAAGACGGTAGAGATGGTGAAACTGGAAAAAATGGCAGAGATGGCAGGAATGGTGAAGATGGCAAAAATGGGAGAGATGGCAGAGATGGTGTGTTCTGTTCAGAATAATCCCCACTTTCAGTTTTATGCTCAACTAATGCTAAATTTCATCTTTCAAGTCCAAATTAATAATTTCTAGCTCATTTATCATTCACTTGTAACATTCCAGATAACAATGAACGCAATATCTATCAAATGTACAATTTTTTTTAATGAAAATCAAAAGTTAATTCAAATCAAAACCTTTAGTAAAATCACTCCAAAAGTATTCCTCTCTCTAGGTTGTGTGGTGCAAGAAGTAGCCGTCAGCTCAGCTTTTGACTTGTGTAATAGAGAGTTCTTTGTGACTGACTGATCAGAAAATGTGGATTCTAGGAAAAACGTTGTGCAGTTTTATATCTAGCTTTTGTCTTAGACATATAATAAACAGAAATTAACAGAATATGAACAAACAAAACAACTGGTGATGGAGTCCAATTTATAAATAATAAAAACTGCTAAGGAGCAGAGATGTAAAATTTTGTTTATCAACCGATAATTGCTGGTATCTATTGATATTCTCCATCAGCTATTGCCATGTTGATTTTTCTAGGAAAGTTTTTTGCTATTTAAATCTCGGTCTGATAACTTTACCCTAAATTTTACAAGGACTGCAAGGTTTACCTGGTAATGATGGAGAACCTGGTTCATCTGGAGCTAAAGGAGATGTAGGACCTGCAGGACCAGCAGTAGGAGGAGCCACCTACACTAGATGGGGTAGAACTTCATGTGGAACAGATGCTACTCTAGTATATGTTGGTATGTCTATATGTTTGATAAAACATATCTCTATATACGAAACTGTATGTGAATTCATCATATCATGTTTGTTGTCAAATTATACAGGTTTCATGGGGAAGTCACCATCCAACAACACTGGTGGAGGAATAAACTACCAATGTATGGTAAATGATGCCGAATACAACAGGGTTGGTGTTGCTATTGGTTATGGTAATGTTGCTGGTTCGGAATACCAGACCTGGAACTATGGAATATTTGAGAATGAAGCAGACGACCAGAATGCACCATGTGCTGTTTGTTATGTGAACAGCAGAACATCAACTCTTATGGTACCAGGAAAGAGGAGTTGTCCCACCAACTGGACTAAGGAGTATGAAGGTGTGTAGGTATTTTTACTCAAAGTGTTTTTTACGGGTAGCTTCTGAAAGCCATACACATATACATATGCATTTACAGTGAAAGGAGATTGGCTTGTTGGAAAAATATGGCTAGTTTTTTTTTAAGGACATCATGTAAGTGATTGCTGTTCTATTTTGAGCCCTCAATTTACTTATAATTTAAATTCAAATACAAGTTTTTTTTTGGATTCTCCTGTACAGCTTTGAAAATTTATTTTGCTAGTTTATTTGCTAACGAAATAGCAAGTTAATGCTTCTGAAAGAGCCAAGAACCGAATAGATTGTTTTGCTTTTTTCTTCAGCTTCGCAGCGATATGACCAAAATTATCACCCTTCATACATATTTGGGTTTTTATTGGCTGAAACTATAATTGTGTAACAAAGTGCAAGAATCCTTTGTCAGCATTATCAGATACCCTACCAGCTCTGAAGTTACTATACCGGCCCTACAGCTTTCCAAACCGGCCTTGCACAGTGTTAGAAGTTTACAATTTTTTGTGGGTTTACTGTTGAAATAAAAGTGAGTGGGAGAGGTGGGGTGTGGGAGAGGGGTAGGGTGCAGGGACCCCTTCCCAGCATATACCCCGCGGGGCGGAAATATGAAAAACAGCTACTCATATGCATGGAAATTGCTTCGAAAGTCCTATAATAAGCATCATAACAATAATACAGTTACCCATCAATCAGGAATGTTCACATACACAAATGGATAGTATCAACTATACTATACTTTGGGTTTTTTAGTAAATAAAAAAAGTGATATTGTTTCAGGATATCTCATGTCATCATGGTACTTTCACAAAAACCCATCTACATATGAGTGTGTAGACAAAGATCCAGAGTACATCCGTGGTGAAGCTGCTAACAACGATGGTAGTCTCCTGTACTTCAACAGAGCTGTGTGTTTGCAAGGAGTACATTGTCCAGAGTATGATGGAGATAAAGCTATAACATGTGTTGTTTGTACTCAATAGACTAAGTGCCAGACAACAAACTTAGGAACATATACTTTGACACCTATAAAACTTTGACTATAATTTTTAAATTCGCTACTTCCATTTTGAAGTAATGCAAACTTTTGTTGTTTCTTGTGAGCTAGAGAATGTAAAACTAAGAACTTAATGAATAACCAAAACATCATTACAATTGTTTAACCATTAATTTGTTTAATATGAAAAATAGTACATTGTTGCTGTGAAAAGTGTTTTAGTTCTTTTGTGGTTTATTGCCCCCAAAATAAGTATACTACAGATTTTTTACACCAAATTTGTAACAGCATTAATTATAGAATTCCCTGCAGACATTAATATCTATTTTAGACTACTTCTCTGCTAAATCCACAAAAGTTACCTGCGTTTCGTTTTCTATCACAACTTTTCTACCCTGCATGTACAACAATTTTCTAGAATAAACAGTCAATATTTAATATTTTACTAATCTGATTTTTCAGAAAGAAGAGTCAACTTTATTTGTATACTTACCACAGGCCAGAGTTTACAGAGACAACCTAATAAAGGCAAACAGAGTTGTTCTTATTGTAAAGGATTTTGTCGCACCTTTACCAAACAGCTACTAGAGAAGTGTGCTGGTTTAGCAATGTAACAGCAATTGCTAATGAGAGCTACTTATTCGCTAGTAGTGGCTCTATGTATAGATGAGCTATGAGTCAATAAGCTCCGTGTTGTGCCGTGTGCAAGTATACTAATACTATTTGGCTATCAGCCAACTGAACACACCGTGTTGTTGTGCCGTGTGCAAGTATCCTAATACTATTTGGCCAACTGCCAACTGAACACACCGGGTTACAATAGCTAACACTTTATTGCTTCAAGAGACAGAAGCTTACTCAGAGTACCTCTCTTTGTAAGCGCACAATCCAATCTGCCCACTGGGCCACATGTTGACAAGGGTATGCAGTTAGATATGCTAATGAATCAGTTGAAAAATAGCATAAGATGATTGGTTCATAACAGTAATATAGGTCAACAAAAATAACAGATAAACAGGCGCAATGCAAACATATACTCATCAATAGGTAGTAACAATAAAGCGCCAGTCCAGTTCTTCAGTAAGGCGGGAAATCCCCTGCTTGAATTCTTTACTCATCCATCCTTGCGGTAGGCACGCATACACCTCTGTACTGAGGGCAGTCAGGCGGAGCTGAGTCTAGTATGGCTAATGAGTGTTTACACACTGCATACTGGCTAGCTTAGCATCAATGAGAGAGGCCACCTATGCTAAATTCCATTACATAGGCCGCTTCAACTATTAGTATCGCCGTACTCATAGTTAACTAGTCATGAGGTGGCCGCGAATCACAGGGCCGACTCAGGAGAGGAGAGAGATCTACGCTTACAGCGCAACCCTTTGCACAAGTCCATGTGCGTCTACAGAACGGGGAATCACGCCCTGCATAGTTGACAGAGGGAGTGAAGGGGGCCCACCACCAGTGGGCTAATAAAAGGGTGGTGAGAAGGATAACACATCACCCGGTGGTTAATACGGCAGAAGGTACACACAACCAGTATGACCGACTGAGAGAGTTGCACACAACCAGTGTGACTAACGGAGGGAGGGGTGCACACAACCCGTGTGACTGACAAAGGGAGCGGAGGAACATCTTTCCTAGAACAGCTGGCCTCGCACTGTCTGTGCGGCTTGCTCTAGTTCAACCATCTCTCCCTTCAGGAGTTCTGCTTGCGACTTCTATCTCTGAGAGGGTGCCGTGACCACCTTCATCCGAAGGCCCTGCAACTGAGAGTCGAGTTCAGCGGCGCCCTGCTCTATCGCAGCAGCCCATCGCGCCCTGTTCTGCATAAACCGTACTGGCAGATCTACCTCAAAGACTGGAGGTTATGCTGGTGAGAGCACAGAGGGAACACTGGGTGCTGAGGTCCGGCATACTGCAAGGGGAGCAGGGGGTGGAGAAGAAGGGGGCCCAGGGGAGACAATCATGGCCTCAGGACTTGGTACAACCACCGTGTGCGGCTTCTTTGGTATCTTGTACCCGGTTAGGGGTAAAGCCATCAGCGGCACAATGCCAGGTGGTGTAGAGGAGGGTCCTGGGAGGGGAGCCGTGACTGCATCACACCTCGAAGGTGCTGGGGGAGGAGACGGGATCTTTCCAGTCTGGGTGGGTTGGCAGGTACCGAAAGGCGCTGGATTAGTCCATTTCTGGTACCTGCAGAAAGCCGAGTAACTCTCTCGGTCTACAGCATAAATATAGCCAAGGCGTTGGTGGTGATCAGTATCGTCTGGACCTCCACGCGTCCTCTGGTGACAGTATATACTGTCTCTGCTGCTACTCGAGTATCTACAGCAGCAAAAGTAGCGTACGTGGTGCTGGTGGACATGCACCGACAGTTGTCTCATGTTCTTTGCTGTGAACTTACAACTTTGGCAGGTACTGCGCCGTGCCCTTCTCAAATCTCTCTGGATGGCTTTCTCCGTATTGGGGGCAACCCACTGCAAGAGCCGCCGGGCAATAGGAGGTTTCCTGCCTACCAGGTGAGGAGCTACCACCTCTTCCTCCACGGTTGGTGAGGAAGGCCGGGAGGCAGCAATGTCAACTAACTTGACCACAGGCGTAGACACCGAACGAGGCGGTTCATCTACTGGCAAAGGGGAGGTGGGTACAGGTGCTGGGGGCACAGCAGGAGTCCTCGCCTTCCTCCGTGTGGGAATCAGGTCGAGGAGCGGGATCTGTCCACTGGACGCCGTGCAGCCAGGCAAGGTGAAAATGGCTCGCACGGTCAGTGGAGGAGAACCTAGTGTAGAGGAGGGGGTGGCTGTAAGGGGGGAGTTACCCCACTTAGAAGGTCCAGCCAAGAGCTCTGCTCCTCTCCTCTTACTAGGGACGATCTTCCCCAGCGTCTGCATACGCTCCCTGGTGACCGCGTGAGGCAGTCTAGTACCTATAGGTGGGTTTTCCTGTACCACTACTGTCCTTAGACTCAGCCCCGGGTCCTCCCGGGTCGGGGGAGAACTGGCAGAAAGCTTCGCAACACTCTGGCTACAAGGGAGAGTGTTCGCTGCCGGCACCGTGGGTACACTGGAGGGTGTGGGGGCAGCTGGGAGTGGTGGAGACTCCGTGGACTGCCACTGAAGAGGAGGTGTCTGCTTGAGTGCCAAGGGGTCACGGGAGGAGCTATGGCGGTGAACCCAATTATCCATCAACTCACTCTGACTAGTGACTCCTAGGAGCTCGTTCTCTCTCTCTCTATCTTCCTTCCCTGGTGGTTCAACTCAGATTTTGACCCGCCGTAGTTCCCCGATGGAGAGGAATATTCTCCTGGATTTTTTCTGGCATCTTTGCTAGAGTGTCCTCTTTCCAACGACACCCTGTATGGGGGTGTGGCTACATCCCGTCCGGAGCTATTCTTCTTTCCGAGCGGCACTAACCGTTTTTGGAAATCATTACCCCTAGGTGGAAAACGGGTCGACTTTGGGGCCTCAGCGCTTGATGGGTTCTGCTGCCAGCACTCTAAATCTTGGTAGGCAGCAGTGCTAGAACCTGGCCTCCCTGCAGATACCCAGTTTGTGGGGGTTTGCATAAGAACTCTACCCAGGAGATCCGTTTGAATCTCAGGAATTTTGGCATTTTCGGACATTCTATCCACTTCTTTTGCAGTTGCAATCAGATGGCATCGTGGCTGTCCATAGAGCCTGGGTGGGCCGACGTTCCTTCGTGGCCGTTGTGATGACACAAGTGGTGGTTGGCTCTCAGTCTCTGCAGGGGGTGAGGGTGTCTCAGCTACTGGGGGAGACAACTCCTGCACGTTTTGGCCATTTCTAGCTGAACCGCACGTCCGATCTTCACTAGATTTGCTGTCAACAACTCGGGGAGTGGCAGGCCTTCTTGCAACTGGCCGCTCCAAATTTGACACTGTCCTTTCTGGTGGAAGAGGCAATTCAGTCTTCAATGGCAGTGGTTCAAACAGAGGGGACGCAGGCAGGGGAGACAGGGGTGGAGAAGATTGAACAGGAGGGGTGAAAGCGGGCATGGCAACCGCCTCGGTCGGCTCAACCTCTCCAGGGCCCGCTCCTCTGTAGTGGTCTCTCGTGCTTCCCGCCTTCAGTTCTACTGGCTGAGCAGTCGGGTTCACACACCTCACTACTCTATGTCCTTTGCTATCTGGTTTGTTCAGACTAGCAGCAATTGGAGGGCCTCCGTGTCGGGGCTCTACTAACCCAAGGGGTAGGCAACTCTGTGTGGTGTCCCTACACAGGATGGTAGACTCCTCGCCTGGAGGTAGCTGTGTGGTACGTAGGACCTGAACATTGTTCATTAGCAGTGTACCGTCCTTACCGGTACAGCGCATCTCTTTTCCTGCTACGACAATGGCACACTCGTTGAACCTCATTCGGCAATCATGGTCGGTGAGGAAGGGCATCCCCAAGATAGCGTCTTCGTTTATGTGATTGACAACAAATGTGGCTTCAGTTTTCACACCACGGAGACGAAGGGTAGCTCTCACCGTGCCATAGAAGGGGATCTGAGTACCGTCGGCCAGGATACCATGTGGCTCACGCTCCTGTACTGACTGTCTTACTGACTCAGGTAACTGGTTAAAGACGTGCTTGGATAGGAGATTTGTGGTGCAGCCGGTATCGACTAGAAGGGTGACCGACTTGCCTTCAAGCTTCCCTGGGAGAAAATAACTTGCCCGGTATGGCCGTTCTATCTCAGTGTTAGACAGGCAGTTAGGTTGAACCTTTGCAGCTCGGGAGGGGGGAGGCGACGCTCTATTTCTAGGGCGCGAAAGGCACTCCACTGACGGGCTGACTGGTGCAACTACTGGTTTGTGTCTCTGAGTTGAGGCCGGTTGGTCGTTTCTCGACATGGGTTTTGCTCTGGGTACGGTGGTTGTTTTAGGTTTAGACGGACAGCCTCTACTGTAGTGGCCTGTCTGTCCACAGCCCCAACACTGAGGGGGAACCAACTGAGCGGTAGCGGGTTCTGACACCGTGTGTGGAGAGATCTGTTCCATGACAGGGATGACAGGTACAGCTGGTGAAAGGTTTTGCACCACATTAGGAGTGTAGTGGGGAACCCGGGCAGGAGGTTGCATCACTGCAGGAGCAGGGTACGCACCAACAGGGGGTGCATGCACCGGTTGTGGCCACTGCTTCATTTGTTGCAACGCTATAGCCATGTTCTGCACTGCCTGGAGTAAATGAGTCATCACGCCTTCCGACACGGGCGCTGGCTGCTGGGGTGGAGAGGAGTAGCTCACTGTGGGGTAGTTGTTAGTAACTGGACACGGGTGAGCCATCTCTCCTGGAGCCTGCGACACCATGGCAGAAGTTTGATAATGATGGAATGGTTTCATGGAAGGCTTACAGGGTTCTTCTTCTTCATCACTTTCTACAACTCGTACCCTGAATGGTTTCGAGTCAGGAACTGCCTTGATGTGGAGGAACTCGCTTCCAGCACGAACTGCGTCTTCCAGGCTCTGTGGGTCCACTGCTAACAAATGGCGTTGCAGAAATGGGCTACCCAGGGTGGAGGAAAACGTCTCTAGTATCATGCGTTCCACGGGTCTGTCAGGCAAATCTTCATAGGCTATCCGAACTAGTCTTTCCACCTCGCTAGCATGTTCTTGGAGGGAAGTCTTCGATGCCTTCTTCAAGTGTGCTACACTCTGTAGCGCCTCACGGCGTGTAAGGCCAAAGCGAGCACGGAGTGCTGTGAACACTGCTTGCAGGGTGTTGGGTCTACCACAATCCAGTGCTTCATCACGAAGTGCTTCTCTCACATGGAGCAGGGTTTGGCGAGCATTCCACTCATTTGCTTCAGCGACTTCTAGAAACCGTGTGATGAAGTACTCTACATCACCCTGTCCATTGAAATTAGGAGGTTTGAAGTCTCGTGTAGGAGCAGGGGGTGGTGCAGGGTGTTACAACACTCCTCGCAGGGTCTGTGTGAGTCTGTCTAATGCCTCAGCTTCTGCCGTGCCCACTGGCAACCGCCCAGTGCTCCTGGCTCTCTGTGTGGTCATCAACGTGGAGTATAGTCTTCACAATCAGCAGGGTTTGTCAGCACGGGAGGAGACAACTCCGAGTACCAGATGAACAGTGGAAGACTGACAGCACACTGCGTCAATGCCGTGTCAACACTAGGTGAGAAACTCTGGCCGTATATAGGCAGGACAGTTTCTCAATCACTCGATACAGCGTATGCAGGGTACACTGCAAAGCTGAGAGGGGTACCCTGCAGAACTGAGAGGGGTACCCAGGGTTCGAAAGAGATGCCTGTACGATCTCGCGTGAGCAGTACAGCGACTACCGAGTTCACCGCGCAGGGTGACTGTAGTTCTCTTATCAAACACAACAAGGAGAGGGGGTGTTCTGCCGGGTGGGGGGTACCACCGGGTCAGAGCAAGGGGTGTAACAGCGTCCTTGGCTTGTAGTTTGGCTGCTACCAGGCAACTATTACGGTATAGCAAACACCAATACTCGGGGAATGAGTAGGGGTGGTGTTTGGCAGTGTACAGCTTCTCTAGTAGTGTCTAACGTTCACTAGTATCCCACCGCCGCCACCAATGTAAAGGATTTTGTCGCACCTTTACCAAACAGCTACTAGAGAAGTGTACTTGTTTAGCAATGTAACAGCAATTGCTAATGAGAGCTACTTGTTTACTAGTAGCGGCTCTATCTATAGATGAGCTATGAGTCAATAAGCTCCGTGTTGTGCCGTGTGCAAGTATACTAATACTATTTGGCTATCTGCCAACTGAACACACCGTGTTGCTGTGCCGTGCGCAAGTATCCTAATACTATTTGGCCAACTGCCAACTGAACACACAGGGTTACAATAGCTAACACTTTATTGCTTCAAGAGACAAAAGCTTACTCAGAGTACCTCTCTTTGTAAGCGCACAATCCAATCTGCCCACTGGGCCACATGTTGATAAAGTTATGCAGTTGATATGCTAATGAATCGGTTGAAAAATAACATAAGATGATTGGTCAACAACATTAATATAGGTCAAACAACATAGCATAAACAAGCAGGCGCAATGAAAATATATATACAGTCAATAAGCATAACAATAATGCGCCAGCCAACTTCTTTAGTACGGCGGGAATCCCCTGCTTGAATTCTTGACTCATCCATCCTTGCGGCAGGCACGCATCCACTTCTATAATGAGGGCAGTCAGGCGGAGCTGAGTCTGTAAACACTCATTAGCCATACTGGAGTGCATACTGGCTAGCTTAGCATCAATGAGAGAGGCCACCTATGCTAAATTCCATTACACTACTTTGATATTTATATGTTAGATGCATCATTTCCCTCTGTCAATAAACACAAATACTGCATTGCATCATGTGCTAGTTGTACACAGACACCAATGCTTCAAATTACATAAAGTTATCATCTGTGAAGTTGATCTCTAACCAGTAGATAGCAAGCAGCCAACAGCTTACTGTGTGCAATTATTATTAGTTAACTGAAACTCCAGGTAGGAAAATAAATCAAGTTTTGGAAGCAACTTTTGTGCAAGCTTTCCAACCTTCGCTGGTGTAGTAGGTTTTCATTCGTTGAATTTTGTAGGATAAACCTTGATTTGTAGTAATTAACATACATGTATTAATAATAAATATGCTACGGTTTTGTATAAAACAAACGACCTGCTCCCTACAGTCCCATACACTCGTTCTATGATATACTATTGCTGATTACAATAATTGTTAGTAACCAGTTTCTTATCTTTGTGATTTCCTACAAGTATCACTGGATATCATGGGAGAATTTTAGCTTGCCTGTGTTTCTCAAAACTCCATTTAAGGTAGTTTCCCATTTCATGACATATTCACCAAAAGTATTAGATTTTCTTTGTGAAAGAGAAAAAACTCGATAGGTCCTGGCCATTTGTCTTCGAGAATGTTAAATGATTGTTTGTTAACAAAAAACAAAGGAGAAAGGAGTAAAGATATACATAGGTCTTTTGTCTTGCCTTTGTATCTGAAGCTCCTCCATAACTGAAAGTGACCTGTCAAAGTATTGATTTGAAGATTGAAGAAATCTGGTTATTTCGTTGTATTTCCAATGGGGAAGTCCTCATTGTTGTAAATTACCACTATATTTCTATCAAGTATATTAGAAAAATGTTTTTTTGTCAACTTGAGAGATTTAAACTGGAGATCACACACAAACACTCTCTTTATACAAATTATATCAAAAAAGTACCGCAATCAATGAACTGCATTATGAAAGAATTACTCAATTTGGCTAGAGGGTTGAGTTGTTACTTCATGCTTTTAGTTTTAATAGCAACATACACAACGTTGGTGTGTGGTTTGCTGTTTTGGGCAGCCAGTTACTTACACAATAGGTATTTATATATGTACAACTATATACTTACTTATCTAATATATAAATGTAACTCGGTTTTTGCGATGTTAGCTTAAAACTCCGGCACTAATGAACCAATCTTAATAAAAAATACATATTCAGAGTCGTCATTACATTCTCTAGGTTATAACACTCTTGAATTTCTATTTTGCTAGAGGATCGCAGCAGTCTTTCCAATAGAAACCTCATTCTCATCAGTTACGCCAAGTTATATCCGGCCATACTTTTCTGCCTTTCATAACATGTTCGGTTTATTTTGATTATATTCCGACATGATACAGCCTTTTGATTGGTCAGCAGTGCTACAGCGAATCAAGTATTGATATCTGTTCGCCAAACAGAATTGTTTTGCTGGCTTTTTTCGGTCTTATAATTGCTTCTCCACCGACTCACCTATCAACTGTACTTGACTTTCAGATTCCAACATTATCTCATTGCTTATGCCAGCTTGATATTGTTGTTCAGCAATTTTCTTGAAGCCTGTTGCTATATTATTAAAATGATTAATATAATGATCATAATAATGTGAGGGACGCTAGTACTCTCCATATTTTATTATTATTATTTTATACTCACTAAGACATTCTCTCACTTATTACGCCAGAGACATTATCTCGTAATTACTGTCTAAGCCTATATCTCATTGTCCGTATTCCTTTGTGTACGATTTAAGCCATTAACTCACTGTCTATGTTACATCTCAATATCTACTCGCTACGCATTGTATACGTCTGTGTATAGTTCTATTGTTTGTATGTATCCACGATACCAGAGTCTATTCCAGTGCGTTCTATCTTGTACACCAAATAATTATTTACTACATGTTATTCTTTTTCCACGATTTTTAATTATTGCAATTGGGTGCTGACTGTAAGGACAAGGCGTGGCTTGTACCAATATTTTTGCTCAGGCGTGGTTTGTAATGTGTACCCGCCTTCCCTGTATTTAAATCGATGTAAGCATAATAAAAATCAGAGTTAGCCTGACTCTCAGAAGAATTTCTCTCTCTTGAAGCAAGCACTACTAGGAGCACCTAAACTACCAGCGCTGGACAAGTCGACTGTTAGCAAGCACGACGCTAAGGTGGAAAGTGAGAACGGTACGCCCTATCACTGTGTATACCCTTGCCTGAGGCAAGGATTACAACACAAGGCCTAGTGCACTAATAGTTCGGCTCTTACTAAATTCGGATTCGGGGAATCCAACAAGTTAGCTAGCAATAACTGCAGTGAAATTATTTGTCGATCTCGGCTGAGCCCAGATTCGACCATAAATAATTCCAGCATAATTATTGCCGACAGTAACAGTTCGAAACAAACTATAAACTAGACAAGTAATTCCTGAGGAATTAATGTCAGAGCACAGTTCGAAACAAACTATAAACTAGAACGGCAATTGCAGCACAATTGCCATCGGACATGTACATGTTCGGATGCAGCCAATAATTGTCAGATAATTATTGTCCACTGTCAACAAACATACACGCCAGATTCGGCCGCACGCAAAACTGCACAAACCAATAAAGGCTCTCCAGACAATACGAACAATAATAGCAAATTATTGTAAGTAGACTTGGGCAGAAGTAGAGCACGTTGGGAGTGTGTACAGGTGGCTACCACCCAGACGCAAATTCCTGTACAATAATATTAATAATAATAATATGTAACAACAATAAATAATTGTTAGTTTTAATAATAATCAAAATAATAATTAAGAAACACCATCTCCTCCTGCATTGTTATTTTTATGCTTGAGTAACTGTTATTACTTTTATTGTTATCAGTAGTATTATTTTTTTATTATTTCTATTATTATTATTGTTTTTATGGGAATTTTCGTTGTTGTTTTCATTCCTTTTATTAATTATTGTTATTATTATAACTACTATATTATTGAGTAATAATAAGAGTAATAATAATAATAAAAGTAGTTCTTATTATTTATTTAGTGAAATCAAAAATAACAAATATAATAATTATTAGTCATTGATTATTATTAATGTTATTATTATTACTGTTATTACTATTTTTATTAATATTATTTTTATCATTGTTGTATAAAAGTAGTTGTTTTTCTTTTTTGTTTAAAAATCATTTTTAGTTAATAACACTGTGGTTGAATACTGCTCATTAATATTAGTACTGCTATATACTCTCATCTCTTCCATATCATTATATTCCTCAATTTAAGCACAAACAACTTTGATACAAATAAATATCGTAAGCATTGAAACTTACGGACAAAAACCATAGTCACAGTGTATCATAACAATAATGAAAACAATGAATGAACAATACTGGTAATGCACGCAAAACAATGATATACCCCGCTATAAAAAGAAAAGTAATCAAAAGGAACCCAATGTATCAGAGTTGTTCTCAATTTCTCCGGCTTTGTTCAGCAGTAGTACTTTTTCTTATTTGTTTTTTTTTGCTTTTTACAGTTGTTTATCATGACAAAAAATACTTGATAATTATGAGTAGGTCTACAACAGCAGCGCAAAGCGAGTCTAGGTTTAAAGACTTGCAATATTTTTGACTAAAGGTTTTCAATTAATCTTCATTATTATTACTACTCCTGCATCTAATAATAATTAATCAACCTATCTCTCCACAACATTGGTAATAATCATCATAGTTGAAATATCGATGGTGGAGGGTTGATAAAAGGTACAAAAATTGCATAAAAAGAATGACAAAAATAGTCATTTGAGGAACTTAAGCCGTAATTTGTGCAAAATTTTTACACAGTTCGTTTATTTTAATGATATTTGACTTTACCTGCTGCTCAGCATGCCATGAAAAAGAACTGGCTCAATTATTCCAAACAGCTTTTCTCCAACTCCACAAGGCTTACGTAAAGTCAGAGAAAATAAAAATGATTGGGAGTTTTTGTTACAATTGCGTGTGATTGCCACACTGTGAACAGTGCATGTTTAGCTGATTTACTTCCACAGTTGATGCAGCATTCTGAAATACGTTTTCGAAATATTGACCAATGGGTTGCACAGTCACTAAGCATATGTTTTGATTTGGAAATTTAAAATACAAATACTGGAATATCCACCAGACTCTTTGAGTTGGTTTTTCACTAAATGTACAACTACAGCAAAGCCTTGAGTTGACCTTTTGGAAATATAATCCATGTTTTATGACAATCTCCATTGGTGGGAAAATAAACTTAAAAAAATGCTTTTTACCACCTGGAATATCTAGACTCGAGCTATTACGAAAAAGTTTCACGCTCAACTCTTCAAAAAGAAAAGTCGTTGTTTTTGCAAGTTGTTGTTATGGGTGGTGGTGTGCAATAGGGAGAGCAATGTGTTGCATGGAACAACCTGTGCACTTTTGCAGATGTTGTGTAATTATGCTCAAAGACTCAATTATGTTATAAATCAAGAGGGAAGTTGGCACACGCATGCGGCTATAAATTTATGATTGGTGCGGACAAAAATGTTCCAAGAACTGTTAGATGCTCTGACAGCACATTTCTTAAAATATATAACCAGTTACATAATGATTGAAACATGTAGACAAATTGAGCATCCTCAAGCCAACTGGCAAGTCAAAACTGGAGAAAACTCCATAACACTAGCCCGTCTTGATCTCCCTAACATCGTTTTCACACTTTTTATGTTATCTCCCCGAGCAACGCCGGGTATTTCTGCTAGTATATTACTTATATATCTATAGTGTAAGTATATGGTTGTACATACTTATATATCTATTGTGTATGTACAACCATATATATATAAGTATGTACAACTATATACTTACACATTAGATATATAAGTATGTACAACTATATACTTACACAATAGATATATTAGTATGTACAACTATATACTTACACTATAGATATATAAGTATGTACAACCATATACTTACACTATAGATATATAAGTATGTACAACCATATACTTACACTATAGATATATAAGTATGTACAACTATATACTTACACAATAGATATATAAGTATGTACAATCATATACTTACACACTAGATATATAAGTATGTACAACCATATACTTACACTATAGATATATAAGTATGTACAATCATATACTTACACACTAGATATATAAGTATGTACAACTATATACTTACACAATAGATATATGAGTATGTACAACCATATACTTACACACTAGATATATAAGTATGTACAACCATATACTTACACACTAGATATATAAGTATGTACAACTATATACTTACACTATAGATATATAAGTATGTACAACTATATACTTACACAATAGATATATAAGTATGTACAACAATATACTTACGCAATAGATATATAAGTATGTACAACTATATACTTACACAATAGATATATAAGTATGTACAACCATATACTTACACTATAGATATATAAGTATGTACAACTATATACTTACACTATAGATATATAAGTATGTACAACTATATACTTACACTATAGATATATAAGTATGTACAACTATATACTTACACTATAGATATATAAGTATGTACAACTGTATACTTACACTATAGATATATAAGTATGTACAACTGTATACTTACACAATAGATATATAAGTATGTACAACTATATACTCACACAATAGATATATAAGTATGTACAAAAGTCAACTCCACTCCAGTTAACTCCGCATAAGACTAGACTGGAGCGTCGTTGCAAAAAAACTATCTGCTTTGAGATCATGAACTGAGCATGTGATAACCTTTCTTGCTATCAACACAGGTACTCCATAAGGATTTACCTGCTGGTTACTACTCTGAGTAAAAGTTTAATATTTTACATGATGCTAAGTGAAGCTGTTACTCTAACTTACTGCTGCTTGGTCTGCAAAAATTAACACTCAAAATGAAGAGATTTCAGTTAAAATACGAAACATGCAAGAACATCAAAAAATCCTCAAAAAAACTCACAAATTTTATACAAGATTGAGCAAAAAAGCGATAAGAATTGGCAAGTGGACCATACTGGGTGGTATATCCAAGAGTTATACACAGTTTATAGATTTAGAAAGAAGTTTTTTTTACAACAACAAAACTCAATTTCTCTCACTCAAGTCACCTTCTCTCACTCCAACAATAACTAAATATCTAAATTCACAATAAAATGTTCCACCACCACATACATACTGTAGATTTATTGCAGAAATTTGAACAATCTGATGCAAGCAAATATCCAGGTTACAGATCAATACCTGTACCCAGTAGGTATTGTATGTATATTTGTAACATCCTGCTTGGTATGTAAATACAAAGCATGTAAGAAAAACGTGATATACTGACGTTCACTAGTAGTCATGTAGCTATGCATTTGGTATATCACTTTGACATTCCTATGTTGCGTATATTGTCACATTCCATTGATAAAACCAAATATTTTGTTACATTTTGTGCTGGAGGACACAGACACTGATGTTATTATCCATTACTTGGATCTCTTCTCAGTCAATAACAACTAACAAAAGGTTTATTGTGTGCAGCTACTGTTAAGCTGAAGTTACACTGGGCATTCTGTTAGTTTACAAGCATCATCTGTCTGCAGCAATACAAAAGCTGACAGAATTGTAAATGTTTAAGCATGTTACATTTTACATAATGTGTTTAGGTAGATGCAACACAATGCTGCTTCTTCAATGATGTCATTGGATTGACGAAGAGCTGTCACCTCTTTTATCACTCTCCAAACCAATAGGATCACCCTACACAAACCGTTTCAAGCCTACTGTCAGTTTCCGACTTGATCCTAATGAAAATAACTACTTTTTTGACCAAAAACCAAAATAACCAATTAAAAAAACTCAGTTTTACAAATTCAGATAAAAACGGGCATTTCCACTATTGAAATATGATTTTATAATCGTAGATGCTCAATGATGGATCCGATGTGGTCATCTGTAAATTATGCTGATGTCATATTTATTTGATTAATGTATGTTGCTACTAACAAACAGCTGATTCATCGTACATCGTACATCGTACATGGGATGAATGCAGCTCTCCTAAGCTTCAACAGATTACATCACTGAGGCAGTTAACTACGATCAGATATTCACTAAGCATCCGTAAAGTAAATCGTGAAGGCTTGACAAGTTGATTGTTAGAAAATTTGTTGTTTTCTTGACTAATTAAAATAATATGATGCGGCCATCATGAATTAATCCTGGTTCATGTCAATTAAACAATTGTGTAGCCATCCCCTTACATTTACTGCCGCACTGTAGTCACTGGTGTATGTGACAGCCAATGGGATTTGGCCATTACCAATTGCAGTGATTTTGATTGGCTCCTGTAACAAGATAACGGAGTGGTTTAGCAAAACTCTATGACATTGTTACAGAACTCTGACATTAACCAACAACAATATTTTCATGCCATTTGGTTATTTACACTAGGGGAAGCAGACGCCATCAGCAATAATGCAGACAAAACACCAAGTGCAAATGCAACTTTACTGTAACTTAAACTTGCAGTATGAAAGTGTTCTAGAATTCAACTGCATGTTCTGAGCAAACGATTCACTCTTATGGGTCTGTGGAATTGTTTCTTGTTGTTGGCAGTAAGAACAAGTCTGACTTATGGCAATATATATCCGTGTGCATACAACAGACAATTGAATCAGTCTTCCCTGACGTAAAGTCATTTAGTTGGTTTGAAAGCATTTGGCAAAAACTAGCTGCTGTCTAAAACCAATGGCAGCTTCAACAGAACTTTCAAGATAGGTTTTTGAAAACCGACCACATGGTGAAGCATTTATTCAGAATACAATTAACTTCTCGGCCTAGATTTGTTGTTTCAACTTGTTAGTTCGTTTATTCGTTTGACAGCTCTATTATTATTACGCTGCTCTGATTTTTCGGTGTGAGCTGCAATCAGTCAAAACCAGAATACTGACAGCAGCAGATGTTTACTACTAATACTTTACTATGACTTTACTATAAGGGCTATTACACTATACAATGGTACAAGTTACACTATACAATGGTACAAGTTACACTATACAATGGTACAAGTTACTCTATACAATGGTACAAGTTACACTATACAATAGTACAAGTTACACTATACAATGATACAAGTTACACTATACAATAGTACAAGTTACACTATACAATGGTACAAGTTACACTATACAATAGTACAAGTTACACTGTACAATGGTACAAGTTACACTATACAATGGTACAAGTTACACTATACAATAGTACAAGTTAAACTATACAATGGTACAAGTTACACTATATACAATAGTACAAGTTAAACTATATAATGACTTAAATGGTTGCACTCTTTTGATCAATGACAAGCAGGTGCATTATTATTGTTTTTAGTAACTTTCCCTGAGGAGTCAGCGTGTTTGTCTATAGCCCAATTTATCTCTGGTGCACCTGTACTTGGTTATAGTAAGTGTGGGTTTGTTAAACTACCTCGATGAAGGGAGTTATGTCCACATTAGGATAGGGAGGTATATAGTCACAAATGGGGCTTGAAAAATGCCTGGATGAATGCAAAACATGTAGTAATGTAAGTTGAGGACTTTGGGAAGTTTGGAAGCAGGTGCGCACCGAATCACTTCCACGGGTGTATTCACTCATATAACTGGGTAGGAGCACAGTCTTAGACAGGCTGTTGCAATAATCATACAGCATACATTAAAGTGGATTTGAAGTGCCAAAACTGGGGACTGGCCTAGAGTTTATACAAGTTACAATGGATACTTTTTTATAGATCATGCTACAAACTCGTCAGATCGGAACAGGATGGCAGTTGAGTTTTCATTGATTACAAAATGTAAAATAACACCTTCTCAATTACTTAGGTACACAAACTCTAAGTTTCTGCGGACATCCTGAGCAAAGACAATCACTTCTGGCTGTCAACTTCTTTATAAAGTTTTTTAACCTGAAATTGAGTTGATAGTCAAAGTAATTTTAATGTCAAGTCTGATGCATGACCCCAGAAATATTACACCAAAGAATGTGTTTGATAAAACATTCACTGCAGTCATAAGCGTAGTAGCACTGCATTATTGACATTGCCCAAGCTTACATTGGTCCTGTACAAAGTATATAATATTTGTATTATTTTCAAGATGTCACATAATTGGCAGATGGGTATGTCAAACACCTTTAGTATATTTACATTGTATCTTTAAACAATTGTAAGAGATGTCGAGTCTTTGTATGGTAAAACTCCACTTTTGTGGAATTTGTCAACAGACTTTAACGGTAAGTTATGTGATTGGTATTCATTGTTTGGACCTCATCTCCATGGTAACAACTTCCGCTTGCTCAATTATGTGTCTACAGCTGTAGATGGGAGGGGAATGGTTACAATATTGGTTATCAGCAAGTTCCCCATCACTGGTGGGATAAGGAAAGGGGGTAGGAGTTTTAGGGGGTGGAGAGAATGATGAAACAGAGAGTAACAAGGGGAAAACACTGAGTTGAGTCTTACATCGAGATCCATTACAAAAAGTAAGAAAAGATTCACAAATACTACAGAATAAAATGATGGCATCTCGATATAGTATTTATAAATGACAGCTAGGCAGCGATAACTAAATATAGTTTAACCAATAGTTCATTGTGTCTACTCGTCGAAACTTGCATGTTACAGATAAGTAGTAATACAGGAGCAGATCTCTGTCATGGATTCTAAGGAGTCATGTTACAATTGATATTTTTAATGATGTACTAAAATTTTGTATTGATACAAAGTGTATGGCATCAGAGTAGGAAATAATAATGATAACTCAAGCTAACTTTAAAGTTTATACATCTCATTTCTTCAATAGTGGAATAGTTTTATAGAAACTGGAAAAGTATTAATTATTATCACTGTCTTCATTCTGAGGCATTGCTTGTTACAGGGAATATATATTATTGTTTACCACCAATATTTCATTGTGATTTACTGTATTGTTACATTCAACAAACAAGTGCATCCATTGTGTAGCCGTTAGTAATTATTAGTTTTAGGTCCGGGTTAGTTATATATTATCACTAAGGCAAACACTTTACCAGTAAATTATCTTTTTGCTCTGTATCCACCTATTGCTGCTAAACTAGTGTTGACTCCTACACTCCATCTCTTCCCATCTCAATATCTCTAATTCCTCCAAGTATACATTTTCTCCTAAAAAATCCCTGTTAAGCCTCAACTTTATATAAACAGGCGTTGTCTGGCCCAAAAATTTCATCAATCTTTGAGAATGTAGACTGAAGCCTGAGGAAATCCTTATAATTTCATTCATTATCCCCCAGCCACCGTTCTCTTACTACCCTACTTATTCCTCAGCACCCACAATACCCCCTGGTACCATGACTCCACCTGTGGTACTACACAACTTCTTGTATTATCCTTTTGTCCACAGTAGATTGTTTGTAGCAAATATTCTGAAATAGTAGTTTTGTAAGTTTTGTTTTATCAGTTATCCTCCCAGAGGGGTGATAACTCCTGATACACGGTATAAAAATAAATACCAATTACCATTAATGGGGGGAAGAGGGATACCCAACTAAGTATTGATGGAAAAAAAACCAGAAGTCGTATCAGTGCATGTAGTATATAGATTTTTCTAACAACAAATAAGTAGAATTATTGTATGGTAACATCTGTGCTGAGGTCACTCTCAAGGTTGTATAAACCATTTGTAAGCTGGCACATAAGTGCTTACTGCCTTCTATTAGGTCTGACAACTCCAGTCTTGCCTGGCAATCATCCCCCCAATCCCCGATCTCATAGCTTTACCCCTTCGGCCTAGTTCTACTTTTCACCTTCTACCTTGCTCCACCCTTTCCATCTCTCTCCATTCACATTTCTCCCGTTCAGTTTAAGAAACACTTCCTAGGAAGACAGTCTGCTTTTACCTGAGACAAAACCTTGCAACAATAATGTTATGAAAGAATGTTGGAATCGATGCCTACTGGAGGAAAACAGTGTAAAACAGAAACCAGCATGGTATAGCTTACTTATTAAACAGTGAAACTATGTGGTATTAAAAATTTTGATTTCTTGTGGTTGGTCTCCACCTGCATTGTTAAAGAATGTATAAAACCTGCAAACATCTCCTGTTAGAGACCGAGTGGCCAATTCAAACTCCCACTACATCACTGTGAATATCCAATTGGTCCAATACATTGTTCATACAACAGCTTTCATTTCTCTCAGCCCTAATGCCTATCCCTATGTACAAAGATATGCAAAGCATTGATGCTCTGATGTACTACGCACAGATAATTAGACAGACCAACAGTTTTTTTGCCTTTATATATGTATATTGATAATGGGCTTGCTTGTTGTGATAGATTATATGGTGATATGTGATAACTTGATTGGTTAGCTTTAAACCAATTAATTTACATATATTTCCTACGCAGTTAGCTGTAAAAGAAGCAAAGGCTAAGTATGGTCTAAGCAAACGCACAACTTAGGGATATTTTCTTCTGATTTTTTTTACTGTGACCCGTGTCAAAATAGTTCTCAATTGTTTGAGGTGTGTGAAAGTTTGGGAGTGGGTGATGGGTAGAAGAAGGTACATATGAATCAAACTGTAGGTGTGGGTTAGGAGAAGGCAACTCCAGAATACGGATCTGGTTAGAGTTATAAATGTTGGCTGGTATTACATGACTGAAAGTACCAGAGAGCAGGTTTGGATTTGGGTTGTATAGTTGTTATTTTCTCTTCTTGGTCTACCCAATCAGTAATGAGCTAAGATAAAAGGAAGTTATATTATACATAACTATGTCATTTAACACGTATGATCTATTCAACACATAGTTTGTGTATGATGTCATACTGTCACATGATCAGAGCAACAAAGCAGGTAAGAATTCACTGCACTCTAACAAAATCTTTGCTTTTTTGGATTGCTAGTAAAATTACATTTTTGTTTTCTTGATAAATTGAACCAAAGTCAATCAAAAGTTTATAAGGATTGCTCGCTATTTCTGTAGTTTAGAAAATTGAAGTATTTAAAGATATCACAGAACTAGCAACTTTCCACTCACAACTTCCACCCATCTGTTACAGAAGTTAAGCTCTCTCAACAATCATTTAAAAACCATTAGATTTCATACTCACAACTCTACAAATAATTAACTTGTACCAATGTTATTCAAGAATTCACATCCGACAACATGTACACCATGCGATAGTGTGTGTGGCAACTTCCTACTAGTACACCTGGTGACGGCTGGTATCAGCGGATGGTAGGGGTCAAGGTCAAACTTTGAGGTCCAGTTGGCTGAGATTTTAGTTATGTCTTTATTGTAACGCTCTGTTCATCAGTTTCAAAACATGCACAATGTGAATCAGTCTACATCGCTGCTATTCAGACACACATTTTACTGCGATGTAGCAAAGAAAATCTTTGGTGTTTTTGGTGAATTTCGTTTCATTTCAAAAAAGATCTAATTTGTATATTAAAAGTTCTGCTGAGAGTATTTGTGACGTGTTCACAAAACAAAATACAAAATATTATTGGTGCTCGTAATTCGGATCATTAGCTTAGCTCTTCAGAATTACTTAACAAACTGTTATAGATTACTGGATGATCATGAATATAATAACTAACAACTTACAGAAACATAAAAAAAATGAAATTGAATTGCTATGAACTGAAATAGTTTGCAAAGCTGCTCTCTCAATTTAGTAGATTGGGAGCGTTTTAAGTCAGTTGAATTTTTTCTAGGATAGAAAACCGGTGTATGGAAGTGAAAAAGATTCCCTCACTCTTTTTCATTTATTTAGTATTCAGCTTCATTACTGACCTACGAAAAATATAAATAAATACCCATGATTATTATTTTTCATTGAGCTACTTTTTCTTTTACAAAATTATTATTTATTGATTAGATCTATTACTAGTCTGATTATTTTTATTATAAATTGTTTGGTGAACAAAGGTCAGGTATATTCTTACTGTTATGTGTCTAATAACTTTTCTTTTATCTCTAATGTTCAACCACTCATGTAAGAAGTATAGGGTGTTACTTTTTCAGAGATCTGCCTGATACGTCACAGGATACCAGAAGAATTGCTCTCTTAAGTAAGAAGTTGGTATGAACAGCATCATCACCTCATGCCGTGTAACATGGTGTTTGTAAAGGTGTTGTGTAGTTGCAAGTCATCTGATCTCCATTGTGTATAAAGAGTTATTTTCACCACGCTGTTTTGTGGTGAAGGTGTGCACAACTCCGGTAGTAAGCTATTTTACCTTTTAACTTTGTCCCTTTCAACAGCCTTTCAATAAAATTTCACTCATCGCAGTAACAACAGTTGCCTTTCCATATAATATAACACGTTGTAAATGATTTCCAGTTGCCACTAGCTACTTCTGCTGATACTGAAGGGACAACGGTGCACTATACAGGGGAGGTAATGTGACTACTATATCTTGGTTTAACTGTTGTGTAATGTTATCATACATGGTATCAGTTACATCTGAATGTCAATGTAACCGCTATAACACTCTAACAATCAGATATATATTTCACTAGAGTCACTTTACTATCTCAGTTATTATGACGGAATAGCTCCGTGATGGTGAGACACAAATCAACAAAGGTAACCAATCAAATAAATAATTTTATTATTTCACAGTGGCTCTTTGTTTAATAACAAAAACATAATAAATTTACACAAACATTCTACTGTGCATGAAAATGTCAACATAACACTGATAACTAATCCTTACACAACAGCACACATAACACTGAAAACCAATCCTTACACAATAGCACACATAATACTAATAACTAATCCTTACACAACAGCACACATAACACTGATAACCAATCATTACACAACAGCACACATAACACTGATAACTAATCCTTACTCAACAGTACACATAACACTGATAACTAATTATTACTCAACAGTACACATAACACTGATAACTAATTCTTACTCAACAGTACACATAACACTGATAACCAATCCTTACACAACAGCACACATAACACTGATAACCAATCCTTACACAACAGCACACACAACACTGATAACTAATCCTTACACAACAGTACACATAACACTGATAACCAATCCTTACACAACAGCACACATAACACTGATAACCAATCCTTACACAACAGCACACATAACACTGATAACTAATTCTTACTCAACAGTACACATAACACTGATAACCAATCCTTACACAACAGCACACATAACACTGATAACCAATCATTACACAACAGCACATATAACACTGATAACCAATCCTTACACAACAGTACACATAACACTGATAACCAATCCTTACACAACAGCACACATAACACTGATAACTAATTCTTACTCAACAGTACACATAACACTGATAACTAATTCTTACTCAACAGTACACATAACACTGATAACCAATCCATACACAACAGTACACATAACACTGATAACTACTCCTTACACAACAGTACACATAACACTGATAACCAATCCTTACACAACAGCACACATAACACTGATAACTAATTCTTACTCAACAGTACACATAACACTGATAACTAATTCTTACTCAACAGTACACATAACACTGATAACCAATCCTTACACAACAGCACACATAACACTGATAACCAATCCTTACACAACAGCACATATAACACTGATAACCAATCCTTACACAACAGTACACATAACACTGATAACCAATCCTTACACAACAGCACACATAACACTGATAACTAATTCTTACTCAACAGTACACATAACACTGATAACTAATTCTTACTCAACAGTACACATAACACTGATAACTAATTCTTACTCAACAGTACACATAACACTGATAACTAATTCTTACTCAACAGTACACATAACACTGATAACCAATCCTTACACAACAGCACACATAACACTGATAACTAATTCTTACTCAACAGTACACATAACACTGATAACTAATTCTTACTCAACAGTACACATAACACTGATAACCAATCCTTACACAACAACAGACATAACACTGATAACCAATACTTACACAACAGCACACATAACACTGATAACCAATCCTTACACAACAGTACACATAACACTGATAACTAATCCTTACTCAACAGTACACATAACACTGATAACTACTCCTTACACAACAGTACACATAACACTGATAACCAATCCATACACAACAGTACACATAACACTGATAACTACTCCTTACACAACAGCACATAACACTGATAACCAGTCCTTACACAAGAGTACACATAACACTGATAACCAATCCATACACAACAGTACACATAACACTGATAACTACTCCTTACACAACAGTACACATAACACTGATAACCAATCCATACACAACAGTACACATAACACTGATAACTACTCCTTACACAACAGCACATAACACTGATAACCAGTCCTTACACAACAGCACACATAACACTGATAACCAATCCATACACAACAGTACACATAACACTGATAACTAATCCTTACTCAACAGCACACATAACACTGATAACCAATCCATACACAACAGTACACATAACACTGATAACTACTCCTTACACAACAGCACATAAAACTGATAACCAGTCCTTACACAACAGCACACATAACACTGATAACCAATCCATACACAACAGCACACATAACACTGATAACTAATCCTTACTCAACAGCACACATAACACTGATAACCAATCCTTACACAACAGTACATATAACACCGATAACGAACCTTTACACAACAGTACACATAACACTGATAACTACTCCTTACACAACAGTACACATAACACTGATAACTACTCCTTACACAACAGTACACATAACACTGATAACCAATCCTTACACAACAGTACACATAACACTGATAACGAATCCTTACACAACAGTACACATAACACTGATAACCAATTCATACACAACAGCACACATAACACTGATAACGAATCCTTACACAACAGTACACATAACACTGATAACCAATTCATACACAACAGCACACATAACACTGATAACCAATCCTTACACAGCAGTACACATAACACTGATAACTAATCCTTACACAACAACACACATAACACTGATAACTAATCCTTACACAACAGCACACATAACACTGATAACTAATCCTTACACAACAGCACACATAACACTGATAACGAATCCTTACACAACAGCACACATAACACTGATAACCAATCCTTACACAACAGCACATAACACTGATAACCAATCCTTACACAACAGCACACATAACACTGATAACCAATCCTTACACAACAGCACACATAACACTGATAACCAATCCTTACACAACAGCACATAACACTGATAACCAATCCTTACACAACAGCACACATAACACTGATAACCAATCCTTACACAACAGTACACATAACACTGATAACCAATCCTTACTCAACAGTACATATAACACTGATAACGAACCTTTACGCAACAGTACACATAACACTGATAACTACTCCTTACACAACAGTACACATAACACTGATAACCAATACTTACACAACAGCACACATAACACTGATAACCAATCCTTACACAACAGCACATAACACTGATAACCAATCCTTACACAACAGCACACATAAGACTGATAACCAATCCTTACACAACAGTACACATAACACTGATAACCAATCCTTACACAACAGTACACATAACACTGATAACTAGTCCTTACACAACAGTACACATAACACTGATAACCAATCCTTACACAACAGCACACATAACACTGATAACTAATTCTTACTCAACAGTACACATAACACTGATAACTAATTCTTACTCAACAGTACACATAACACTGTAAACCAATCCTTACACAACAGCACACATAACACTGATAACCAATCCTTACACAACAGCACATATAACACTGATAACCAATCCTTACACAACAGTACACATAACACTGATAACCAATCCTTACACAACAGCACACATAACACTGATAACTAATTCTTACTCAACAGTACACATAACACTGATAACTAATTCTTACTCAACAGTACACATAACACTGATAACTAATTCTTACTCAACAGTACACATAACACTGATAACTAATTCTTACTCAACAGTACACATAACACTGATAACCAATCCTTACACAACAGCACACATAACACTGATAACTAATTCTTACTCAACAGTACACATAACACTGATAACTAATTCTTACTCAACAGTACACATAACACTGATAACCAATCCTTACACAACAACAGACATAACACTGATAACCAATACTTACACAACAGCACACATAACACTGATAACCAATCCTTACACAACAGTACACATAACACTGATAACTAATCCTTACTCAACAGTACACATAACACTGATAACTACTCCTTACACAACAGTACACATAACACTGATAACCAATCCATACACAACAGTACACATAACACTGATAACTACTCCTTACACAACAGCACATAACACTGATAACCAGTCCTTACACAAGAGTACACATAACACTGATAACCAATCCATACACAACAGTACACATAACACTGATAACTACTCCTTACACAACAGTACACATAACACTGATAACCAATCCATACACAACAGTACACATAACACTGATAACTACTCCTTACACAACAGCACATAACACTGATAACCAGTCCTTACACAACAGCACACATAACACTGATAACCAATCCATACACAACAGTACACATAACACTGATAACTAATCCTTACTCAACAGCACACATAACACTGATAACCAATCCATACACAACAGTACACATAACACTGATAACTACTCCTTACACAACAGCACATAAAACTGATAACCAGTCCTTACACAACAGCACACATAACACTGATAACCAATCCATACACAACAGCACACATAACACTGATAACTAATCCTTACTCAACAGCACACATAACACTGATAACCAATCCTTACACAACAGTACATATAACACTGATAACGAACCTTTACACAACAGTACACATAACACTGATAACTACTCCTTACACAACAGTACACATAACACTGATAACTACTCCTTACACAACAGTACACATAACACTGATAACCAATCCTTACACAACAGTACACATAACACTGATAACTAATCCTTACACAACAGCACACATAACACTGATAACGAATCCTTACACAACAGTACACATAACACTGATAACCAATTCATACACAACAGCACACATAACACTGATAACGAATCCTTACACAACAGTACACATAACACTGATAACCAATTCATACACAACAGCACACATAACACTGATAACCAATCCTTACACAGCAGTACACATAACACTGATAACTAATCCTTACACAACAACACACATAACACTGATAACTAATCCTTACACAACAGCACACATAACACTGATAACTAATCCTTACACAACAGCACACATAACACTGATAACCAATCCTTACACAACAGCACACATAACACTGATAACCAATCCTTACACAACAGCACATAACACTGATAACCAATCCTTACACAACAGCACACATAACACTGATAACCAATCCTTACACAACAGCACACATAACACTGATAACCAATCCTTACACAACAGCACATAACACTGATAACCAATCCTTACACAACAGCACACATAACACTGATAACCAATCCTTACACAACAGTACACATAACACTGATAACCAATCCTTACTCAACAGTACATATAACACTGATAACGAACCTTTACGCAACAGTACACATAACACTGATAACTACTCCTTACACAACAGTACACATAACACTGATAACCAATACTTACACAACAGCACACATAACACTGATAACCAATCCTTACACAACAGCACATAACACTGATAACCAATCCTTACACAACAGCACACATAAGACTGATAACCAATCCTTACACAACAGTACACATAACACTGATAACCAATCCTTACACAACAGTACACATAACACTGATAACTAGTCCTTACACAACAGTACACATAACACTGATAACCAATCCTTACACAACAGTACACATAACACTGATAACTAATACTTACACAACAACACACATAACACTGATAACCAATCCTTACTCAACAGTACATATAACACTGATAACGAACCTTTACACAACAGCACACATAACACTGATAACCAATCCTTACACAACAGTACACACAACACTGATAACCAATCCTTACTCAACAGCACACATAACACTGATAACCAATCCTTACACAACAGTACACATAACACTGATAACCAATTCATACACAACAGCACACATAACAATGATAACGAACCTTTACACAACAGTACACATAACACTGATAACTACTCCTTACACAACAGTACACATAACACTGATAACCAATACTTACACAACAGTACACATAACACTGATAACTAATCCTTACACAACAGCACGCATAATACTGATAACCAATCCTTACACAACAGCATACATAACACTGATAACCAATCCTTACACAACAGCATACATAACACTGATAACTAATCCTTACACAACAGTACACATAACACTGATAACTAATCCTTACATAACAGCACACATAACACTGATAACTAATCCTTACACAACAGCACACATAACACTGATAACGAACCTTTACACAACAGTACACATAACACTGATAACTACTCCTTACACAACAGTACACATAACACTGATAACTACTCCTTACACAACAGTACACATAACACTGATAACCAATCCTTACACAACAGTACACATAACACTGATAACTAATCCTTACACAACAGCACACATAACACTGATAACGAATCCTTACACAACAGTACACATAACACTGATAACCAATTCATACACAACAGCACACATAACACTGATAACGAATCCTTACACAACAGTACACATAACACTGATAACCAATTCATACACAACAGCACACATAACACTGATAACCAATCCTTACACAGCAGTACACATAACACTGATAACTAATCCTTACGCAACAACACACATAACACTGATAACTAATCCTTACACAACAGCACACATAACACTGATAACTAATCCTTACACAACAGCACACATAACACTGATAACCAATCCTTACACAACATCACACATAACACTGATAACCAATCCTTACACAACAGCACATAACACTGATAACCAATCCTTACACAACAGCACACATAACACTGATAACCAATCCTTACACAACAGCACACATAACACTGATAACCAATCCTTACACAACAGCACATAACACTGATAACCAATCCTTACACAACAGCACACATAACACTGATAACCAATCCTTACACAACAGTACACATAACACTGATAACCAATCCTTACTCAACAGTACATATAACACTGATAACGAACCTTTACGCAACAGTACACATAACACTGATAACTACTCCTTACACAACAGTACACATAACACTGATAACCAATACTTACACAACAGCACACATAACACTGATAACCAATCCTTACACAACAGCACATAACACTGATAACCAATCCTTACACAACAGCACACATAAGACTGATAACCAATCCTTACACAACAGTACACATAACACTGATAACCAATCCTTACACAACAGTACACATAACACTGATAACTAGTCCTTACACAACAGTACACATAACACTGATAACCAATCCTTACACAACAGTACACATAACACTGATAACTAATACTTACACAACAACACACATAACACTGATAACCAATCCTTACTCAACAGTACATATAACACTGATAACGAACCTTTACACAACAGCACACATAACACTGATAACCAATCCTTACACAACAGTACACACAACACTGATAACCAATCCTTACTCAACAGCACACATAACACTGATAACCAATCCTTACACAACAGTACACATAACACTGATAACCAATTCATACACAACAGCACACATAACACTGATAACGAACCTTTACACAACAGTACACATAACACTGATAGCTACTCCTTACACAACAGTACACATAACACTGATAACCAATACTTACACAACAGTACACATAACACTGATAACTAATCCTTACACAACAGCACGCATAATACTGATAACCAATCCTTACACAACAGCATACATAACACTGATAACCAATCCTTACACAACAGCATACATAACACTGATAACTAATCCTTACACAACAGTACACATAACACTGATAACTAATCCTTACATAACAGCACACATAACACTGATAACTAATCCTTACACAACAGCACACATAACACTGATAACCAGTCCTTACACAACAGCACACATAACACTGATAACCAATCCTTACACAACAGCACACATAACACTGATAACTAATCCTTACATAACAACACACATAACACTGATAACCAATCCTTACACAACAGTACACATAACACTGATAACCAATCCTTACACAACAGCACACATAACACTGATAACTAATCCTTACACAACAACACACATAACACTGATAACCAATCCTTACACAACAGTACACATAACACTGATAACCAATCCTTACTCAACAGTACACATAACACTGATAACCAATCCTTACACAACAGTACACATAACACTGATAACCAATTCATACACAACAGCACACATAACACTGATAACCAATCCTTACACAACAGTACACATAACACTGATAACCAATTCATACACAACAGCACACATAACACTGATAACCAATCCTTACACAACAGTACACATAACACTGATAACCAATTCATACACAACAGCACACATAACACTGATAACCAATCCTTACACAACAGTACACATAACACTGATAACCAATTCATACACAACAACACACATAACACTGATAACCAATCCTTACACAACAGTACACATAACACTGATAACCAATTCATACACAACAGCACACATAACACTGATAACCAATCCTTACACAACAGTACACATAACACTGATAACCAATCCTTACTCAACAGCACACATAACACTGATAACCAATCCTTACTCAACAGTACACATAACATTGATAACTAATCCTTACACAACAGCATACATAACACTGATAACCAATCCTTACACAACAGCACACATAACACTGATAACTAATCCTTACACAACAGTACATATAACTCTGATAACTACTCCTTACACAACAGTACACATAACATTGATAACTAATCCTTACACAACAGCACACATAACACTGATAACCAATCCTTACACAACAGCACACATAACACTGATAACCAATCCTTACTCAACAGCACACATAACACTGATAACTAATCCTTACTCAACAGTACACATAACACTGATAACTAATCCTTACACAACAGCACACATAACACTGATAACCAATCCTTACACAACAGCACACATAACACTGATAACCAATCCTTACTCAACAGCACACATAACACTGATAACTAATTCTTACTCAACAGCACACATAACACTGATAACTACTCCTTACACAACAGCACACATCACACTGATAACTAATCCTTACTCAACAGCACACATAACACTGATAACCAATCCTTACACAACAGCATACATAACACTGATAACCAATCCTTACACAACAGTACACATAACACTGATAACTAATTCTTACCCAACAGTACACATAACACTGATAACCAATCCTTACACAACAGCACACATAACACTGATAGCCAATCTTTACACAACAGCATACATAACACTGATAACCAATCCTTACACAACAGCATACATAACACTGATAACTAATCCTTACACAACAGCACACATAACACTGATAACCAATCCTTACACAACAGCACACATAACACTGATAACCAATCCTTACTCAACAGCACACATAACACTGATAACTAATCCTTACACAACAGCACACATCACACTGATAACTAATCCTTACTCAACAGCACACATAACACTGATAACCAATCCTTACACAACAGCATACATAACACTGATAACCAATCCTTACACAACAGTACACATAACACTGATAACTAATTCTTACCCAACAGTACACATAACACTGATAACTAATCCTTACACAACAGCACACATAACACTGATAACTAGTCCTTACACAACAGTACACATAACACTGATAACCAATCCTTACTCAACAGTACACATAACACTGATAACTAATCCTTACACAACAGCACACATAACACTGATAACTACTCCTTACACAACAGCACACATCACACTGATAACCAACCCTTACACAACAGCACACATAACACTGATAACTAGTCCTTACACAACAGTACACATAACACTGATAACTAATCCTTATACAACAACACACACATAACACTGATAACTAATCCTTATACAACAGCACACATAACATTGATAACCAATCCTTACACAACAGCACACATAACACTGATAACCAATCCTTACACAACAGTACACATAACACTGATAACTAGTCCTTACTCAACAGCACACATAACACTGATAACCAATCCTTACACAACAGCACACATAACACTGATAACCAATCCTTACACAACAGTACACATAACACTGATAACCAATCCTTACACAACAGTACACATAACACTGATAACCAATCCTTACACAACAGTACATATAACACTGATAACTAATTCTTACTCAACAGTACACATAACACTGATAACCAATCCTTACACAACAGCACACATAACACTGATAGCCAATCTTTACACAACAGCATACATAACACTGATAACCAATCCTTACACAACAGCACACATAACACTGATAACTAATCCTTACACAACAGCATACATAACACTGATAACCAATCCTTACACAACAGCACACATAACACTGATAACTAATCCTTACACAACAGTACACATAACACTGATAACCAATCCTTACACAACAGTACACATAACACTGATAACTAATCCTTACACAACAGCACACATAACACTGATAACTAATCCTTACACAACAGTACATATAACACTGATAACCAATCCTTACACAACAGCACACATAACACTGATAACTAATCCTTACACAACAGTACACATAACACTGATAACCAATCCTTACACAACAGTACACATAACACTGATAACTAATCCTTACACAACAGTACACATAACACTGATAACCAATCCTTACACAACAGCACACATAACACTGATAACTAATCCTTACACAACAGCACACATAACACTGATAACTAATCCTTACACAACAGTACATATAACACTGATAACCAATCCTTACACAACAGCACACATAACACTGATAACTAGTCCTTACACAACAGTACACATAACACTGATAACCAATCCTTACTCAACAGTACATATAACACTGATAACGAACCTTTACGCAACAGTACACATAACACTGATAACTACTCCTTACACAACAGTACACATAACACTGATAACCAATACTTACACAACAGCACACATAACACTGATAACCAATCCTTACACAACAGCACATAACACTGATAACCAATCCTTACACAACAGCACACATAAGACTGATAACCAATCCTTACACAACAGTACACATAACACTGATAACCAATCCTTACACAACAGTACACATAACACTGATAACTAGTCCTTACACAACAGTACACATAACACTGATAACCAATCCTTACACAACAGTACACATAACACTGATAACTAATACTTACACAACAACACACATAACACTGATAACCAATCCTTACTCAACAGTACATATAACACTGATAACGAACCTTTACACAACAGCACACATAACACTGATAACCAATCCTTACACAACAGTACACACAACACTGATAACCAATCCTTACTCAACAGCACACATAACACTGATAACCAATCCTTACACAACAGTACACATAACACTGATAACCAATTCATACACAACAGCACACATAACACTGATAACGAACCTTTACACAACAGTACACATAACACTGATAACTACTCCTTACACAACAGTACACATAACACTGATAACCAATACTTACACAACAGTACACATAACACTGATAACTAATCCTTACACAACAGCACGCATAATACTGATAACCAATCCTTACACAACAGCATACATAACACTGATAACCAATCCTTACACAACAGCATACATAACACTGATAACTAATCCTTACACAACAGTACACATAACACTGATAACTAATCCTTACATAACAGCACACATAACACTGATAACTAATCCTTACACAACAGCACACATAACACTGATAACCAGTCCTTACACAACAGCACACATAACACTGATAACCAATCCTTACACAACAGCACACATAACACTGATAACTAATCCTTACATAACAACACACATAACACTGATAACCAATCCTTACACAACAGTACACATAACACTGATAACCAATCCTTACACAACAGCACACATAACACTGATAACTAATCCTTACACAACAACACACATAACACTGATAACCAATCCTTACACAACAGTACACATAACACTGATAACCAATCCTTACTCAACAGTACACATAACACTGATAACCAATCCTTACACAACAGTACACATAACACTGATAACCAATTCATACACAACAGCACACATAACACTGATAACCAATCCTTACACAACAGTACACATAACACTGATAACCAATTCATACACAACAGCACACATAAAACTGATAACCAATCCTTACACAACAGTACACATAACACTGATAACCAATTCATACACAACAGCACACATAACACTGATAACCAATCCTTACACAACAGTACACATAACACTGATAACCAATTCATACACAACAACACACATAACACTGATAACCAATCCTTACACAACAGTACACATAACACTGATAACCAATCCTTACACAACAGCACACATAACACTGATAGCCAATCTTTACACAACAGCATACATAACACTGATAACCAATCCTTACACAACAGCACACATAACACTGATAACTAATCCTTACACAACAGCATACATAACACTGATAACCAATCCTTACACAACAGCACACATAACACTGATAACTAATCCTTACACAACAGTACACATAACACTGATAACCAATCCTTACACAACAGTACACATAACACTGATAACTAATCCTTACACAACAGCACACATAACACTGATAACTAATCCTTACACAACAGTACATATAACACTGATAACCAATCCTTACACAACAGCACACATAACACTGATAACTAATCCTTACACAACAGTACACATAACACTGATAACCAATCCTTACACAACAGTACACATAACACTGATAACTAATCCTTACACAACAGTACACATAACACTGATAACCAATCCTTACACAACAGCACACATAACACTGATAACTAATCCTTACACAACAGCACACATAACACTGATTACTAATCCTTACACAACAGTACATATAACACTGATAACCAATCCTTACACAACAGCACACATAACACTGATAACTAGTCCTTACACAACAGCACACATAACACTGATAACTAATCCTTACTCAACAACACACATAACACTGATAACTAATCCTTACACAACAGTACACATAACACTGATAACTAATCCTTATACAACAGTACACACAACACTGATAACCTTGAGAGTGTAATCGCTGTGTATAGGGAGTTGATTGCTTTATAGTCTGTTGAAAATTACACAACTCCAGTTTCATTAATCGCAGGTTTTGTTCAAGTTTGTTTAGTTTCAGGAATTAGCAATTAGCAGTTGTCTTTCCTCAAGCAAATGAACACATACTAATGGGAAAACTACCAGCCCTTTATGTTTATATCCTGCTTAGACTGGCACTATCCAATAGAGTTATTGTAAGTTCTCTTTATACATTTCCAGTCAACTTGAAATCGTAATACCAGATTGAACTGAAGTATTGTCTTCACCGGAGACATCAAGAAATAAATAGTTCTTGCTATGAGATAGTTTTTGTTGACTTTGAGTTCAAGCACACGGTACCAGAACATATGTAGCCAGCTGTGACAACATGTTTATCACTAATCTGATATATCATTTTCACCAGACAATTGTCCACCTGGCTATTATTGTGCTCATTTACATATACTATTACATAATCAAATTACTAGTCTGTAGTCACTGTCTACCAGTCACATGACAAGTCTGTAGCTACTGTCTACCAATCACATGACAAGTCTGTAGCTACTGTCTACCAATCACGTGTCACCTATTGTACTCTATTGTGACATAAAACTTTCTGCATGTAATTAATCAGTTCTCTCTGTTTTAGCATGTGACAAATACATTTCTGGGATAACAAATTAGCAAACTGACTATTTATTTTTTATTTTAGAGTGTTAATGTAATGCAGGTTAAAAGAAACTACAATATAAATCACATGTTGACTGACAAATTTAGTTCCACTAACAATGCCGTTATTCCCTCTTCCAAAACAAATAATGGTTACACATTGGTGACGATGTTCCAGCGGCTGATAAAAGAGCGGATTGTACATACTTGAGCTCAAAGGAAACAAAGTAAAGGCTAAGTTATATTCGATTGAAAAGTAGCTAGTGAAATGTTGTTGCTCAAGTTTTACAGTTTTCAAAGTATATATTTCAAGTATTGTTGTCTTTTTCTTAGTCTACTGAGTACAAACAACACAGGTAATAGCTCTATTTCCATCATACTCAGGACAAGGTACCCCTAGAGCACACACAGCTCTGTTGAAGCACAATTGACCACCAATGATGTCAGCAGCTTCACCACGAACGTACTCTGGATCTTTGTCTACACACTCGTATGTTGATGGGTTTGCATGTGTATAATGTGCTGACATCAGGTAACCTACAGAATTATTGTTTTAATTTGGGTCTTTACAGGCAATAGCAAAATAGATGAGCTAGGCCAATTATATTTTTGCAAGCATAATTATGCTTTCAACAAGTTAGGTCATTTTTTGTTTAAAGGGCTATAATCTGAGTAATTATGGCAGAACGTTGAAATTGGGAACTGAGAAAACTTGACTTTGTATTCTATTCTAAACCAAAAACCTAGTTGTCAAATTTGTACAAGAAGATTGAGAAATGAGCTGAAGTTGATAAACAATAAGATAAAGAGTAAAAATTGAAACAGCAGCCACTCATACGATATCGTTGGTGAGGAAACTAGATATAAAAGTCTCTACATGCCTTCATATTCCATGGTCCAGCTGGTAGGACAACTCCTCTTTCCTGGTACCATAAGCGTTGATGTTCGGCTGTGGACATAACAAACTGCGCACGGTCCATTCTGGTTGAAAGCTTCATTTTCAAATATTCCAAAGTCTTTAGTATCATATTCTGTACCAGCGACATTACCATAGTAGCCAGCTACGCCAGCACTGTTGTACTCAGCATCATTCACCATACATTGGTAGTTTATTCCTCCACCAACTTGGTTCCATACTGACTTTCCAATGAAGCCTGCGTGAGACAGCAGTAATTATACAATAAAACAATGTATAGTTGATTACATAACCAGGTTTCATCTAACACAAACACATACCAGCATATACTAGAGTAGCATCTGCTCCACATGAAGTTCTACCCCATCTTGTGTAGGTAGCTCCTCCTGCTTCTGGTCCTGTAGGTCCTACATCTCCTTTTGCTCCCAATGAGCCAGGGTTTCCATCATTTCCTGGTAAACCTTGGGGCCCTGGTGGACGTGGAAAAATAGTAGAATTCGCTCAGGCGCTTTGAAATGTGCTCATTTGCCAATAAAAAAACTTACAAAATGGACATGACAAATTAAGAACAATTTGTCAGTTGCTTAATAACAGTTAACCAAAACACTCATGTGAAGTCAAATCGCCTGTGGGGCTGTCAAAATTCAAAGAGGTAATCTATTACAAGTGATTTGCCTTTCAACTTTGAGCTGTTTAACTTTTACTTGCAATGGTACCATAAAATGCTCAGCACTTATTTTGAAAACCTCACCAAGTATCAACAATTTATAATGAGGTAACAACAACAAGTTTTGTTAACCAAAACTGACACTGCATTATTGGTTTTTTTTTTCACTTTAAAAATATATCCAATCATTACATTTAATAAAATTATTTTGTTATGAAGAAAAATATTATTACTTAAAAATTAGTTTGAAGCAAAGTTTAACACAAAACTGAAGTGATTAAAAGTGTCTCAAGTTAGGTAGACTAAAGAGATAAATTGAGCACTCACACTAAACTAACAAAAGTTTTCAGCTAAACTCACCATCTCTGCCATTTCTACCATCTCTACCAGGTGGTCCTGCTTTTCCATCTTCTCCATCTCTGCCATCTCTACCAATTGGTCCTTCTTGTCCATCTTCTCCATCTCTACCATCTCTACCAGGTGGTCCTTCTTGTCCATCTTGTCCATCTCTGCCATCTCTACCAGGTGGTCCTTCTTGTCCATCTTCTCCATCTCTACCATCTTTACCAGGTGGTCCGGGAGGTCCTGCTGCTTCTATTATAAATCATACAGAGAAATTGATTACACTTACTAGCTGCTACACCTACACCCCTACCCCTTGGACCTACACCCCAATTGACCCACCCTTTCCACACGTAGATAGCTCCACTCAATCAGCAAAGGCTACTTAGTGTTAAACAGGTAGCAGAGAACACTAAGTAATGATATATAGTTACTACACAGTGTCATAGAAGCATACCATGATGCATACATAATTAATTAGATGAGAAGCAGGAGAGAAATACCCATGCTATGACTACAGGGTTTGCATAAATTCCTCTGATGATACACAGTATAAGAACATTATAAAGCAAGGAGCCAAGGCTAGAATCAAAGACCAAAGACTATGCTTTGACGGCCATAACTATAGCTATTAGCTTTGCCTATTTATCCATGAGCTTCTTATAAATATATGAAGTTGTAGACTGGACAGACTCTGGAACAGCCAGGAGCTGTGAGTCTGAGGTGAAACAATAGAGTTTGGAGTGAACTCGTTGGAGAGAGCTAGTCGCCTATCTCTTGTTATGATTTGAATTGATGTTTAATGCGGATATCAAATACCACTGGTAGATGTGTCAGTGAAGGTGGCAAAATACTCCATGATAATAGATCAATTTCCATTGACTGGCAGGTTTATGAATTTAGTTGATTGTTGTCTGAATTAGCCCAATTCAACTTATGATGGAGATTTATTCTCTGCAGTACAAATGCTTAATTTATGTGAAAGTCTCCTACATATCACTTCATGTAAAAGTAACTCACCTGGTCCTGTAAAGTGTTTACTGTTGTTCACCACATCTTCTAAAGAGTCCAGTTTTGCCATCTGACAACAAAAAGTTGCAAAATTCAAACGCAGTATTGGCAACTAACGATGCGAAGTTTTGTAGGTATGATGAATTGTTTTGCAATAGGTTATGTGTATGTTTTACCATTTTTAAATCACATAAAAAAAATAAAAGTTTCACTTTCTTTTTTAGAAAAAATACTTTAGTGATTCAACTTCCTAGTGTTTCTCTTAACAAGTCGAGTCAGTACGAACCACAAAGACTAATTCTAACAAAAAACAACACCTAAGTCTACTGACTTAAGAAAGTTTTTAATGGTTTAAAAGTGAAATAAGCAAGTTGTCTTCAAAAAATAATTCAACTGGAAATACGGCGTAAAAAACAAGTGAGCTGTATTATTTTTGCAGAACTCACATAAGACTGAACAATCTGTTGAAGCTCTGCTACTTGGCTCTCCAAGTCTTCCACTTTTTGTACTCGAGGTTCAACAGAGGTAGTGGTACCATCTAGTGACTTACACGTACATACAACAACTAGTATGTACACCAGCAGTAGATTGATCGGTTCTCTTCCCATCTTAGACCACCTGCTTTTGTTAAAGTGAGTGGAGAATCAGTGACAATAATCAAACACAGCTTTATTTAAGTGATATAATCATTTAGCAAAAAGTTCAGTCATCAACGAATCTGTAAGACTCATCATCATTAGTTTAGGGAAACAAAAGACAAAGATACTTCATAAATTACAATTTAATAACTTTGGAGTTGCAGCAATAACTGAAGCTGTTAACATCTATCTCATGACTTTTCAGCAGAGCGCACGGTCGTTTTTACTGAAGTAAAAACTGTTACTTTCTACAACAGTAAATTACTTACCTCTAGAGTTTACCACAAGAGCTTTTATTTATGATCAGTTGCACACTGGCTGGTTTGTTATAGATGTGATGGCTTTATACACAAGTGGCTTTTGTTATTTGACCCTGTATTCAATTGACCAATCAAAACTGTGTCATACAATGACAAACCTTCAAGCATGATTTTAGTGTACATTTTGTGTTGTGTATTGGTTATAAAACCGATGAGGCTGCTTTCTATGTCTGTTAGACTGGTTGATATCTAATGGATATTTCTCCCCTGCAAGTGACATCACGTATTTGCATAAATATGGTTCGGAAAAAGGAAACCTGCTAAAGGTTTTATGTGCCCAGAGAGTAAGTTGAAGTGTTGCTAGTAAAAGATCGAAAAGGCAGCATTCTTTTCGATGTGTAAGTCACACCTTCGGAGTAAAATGGTAAATGGCAAAGCAACCAAAAGAGTAAATTAGCAACAATTAATCAGGATATAAAACTGTAAATCAAATAAAAAAGAAATGACAAATTGCAACATCAGTCTTTGTGAGATTTGTCTAACAAAAATTAATGATAAATATTCGTGTGTATTAATTATTACTACTTACCTTTTACAAAACGCATTTTTGCTAAAAATGACAAAACTTATTTCTTATAAACAGAAGTATTTGATGTAAATGATAATGAATATGGAAATTAGTGATCAATAACTAACAAAAATTATATTACTTGTACCTTCCAAATAAAGATGATTGAAAATTTTTTACCACTCGTTTTTCCAAAAGGCTTCAGTAACCTTAACGTACACAGGCTTTGATTCTCGCAGTGGAACTTTTGACCCACCACAGAAAGGTTTCTTTTCAAACTGCTTTTGGAACATATTGTGGTAGATTTTCATGATAATTAGACAAACTAGGCCCCTTTCTCCACCTTCCCTTCCCTAAATCTCCCTACACCCTTTACCCTACCAGCGACAGGAGTTTTCAGTGGACCCGGGGACTTCCCATTTAACATATGTATGTATTATTCTGGATTTAGGGATAGAGGCTACCCCGGGTCTACCCCGGGCCTGTATAGACTCTGAGCTTTACATACATTATAAATAGAGGACCTACCCTGGGACACCCCGGGTCAGTACTTGGGCCGACCATTAAAAATGGCTGATAACAGTAGCCTGAGCTCCAAGGAGCTGAGAACCCTTCATCATCTGGATTCCAAAGCTGTGCAAGTGCTAGAAACAGAAGCTAGAAAGCAAGGACACCGAATAAGGAGTGGAAGATTTTTACCACCACTAAAAGAGCGGGAAAGGAGCCCAGAGCCACTCTGCACTGTGCTCGCTCCTCTCCTCCCTAACTATAGTGTTGTGTAATCTTTATTATTATTTGCATATATTTTGTGTTCTTGACATATCGGCGTTCTTGACATATTGGCTCCCCCTAATAAGGGGGGATGGGGTGAGATTTCCTGCCTTCTACTATATAACGAGCTGCTTTGCATGAGAGAAGGTAAAAGCTTGTGGGCTTTTATACTATGACTCTATTATGTTGCTAAACAGAATGAGATGATAAGTGTTTTATTCTCGTAAATACTGTGTGGTTTGTCCAGGCCATGGACCTTGAAACAGTTGCTGGTGTCAGGAAGGAGTGGATGCCATCGTGTCTGTAGTGAAAGGAGGAAAACCACAACAATATTGCCTGGATGGGGAGATTAGATTCTTCCTCACATACCTACAAAATTGTAACCTTTCTCGTGCGTTTGAGAAAGATAATTACCAAGTAACAATCATAAAACCTTTTATCATTGATGTATCATATCAACTGTACACTAGCAGTGCCTAAATGATGCCTAGCCTGCAGTAATAATTATTTATTTTACTCCTATGCAGTGCTAAAGTAGCTGGTGTAGTGATATACTTTTTGGCAATACTCCAAGATTAGGCTTTGTAAGCACTAACACTCAGCTTGAAACTTTAAAACTCTCAAATAATAGAGCACCCACCCTACATATCATGTTATAGTCACGGGACTCAGTACCAGGGCAACAGGTCATGGGACAAGTATTTATCTTAATGATACATTCATGTGGTAACATTCTTCTTTCGCACTCCCTAATTTCAAAATGCACTGTAATCAACAACTAATATTCAATGTGGAAACGTCATAAAATGTTACAACAGATGCGCACAAAACAAAACTCTTTATGGGAACTTTTTGAAATGAGGAGCTTCAGTCACATCTGATATAATCTTAAATCATCAATTTTCATCATCTAGTTGTTCCTTGTATCCACTATTGGGAAGATCCTAAAGCAAGTCAAGTTTGTCTTGTGTTTTTCACATTGTAAATACAGTCCACTTGGTTCCATGTTTATAAGTCATGTAAGTTACTTGATAGAAATACAGATCTAGGGAATCCATGGAGATTCGTATCTAAAACTTTGTGTATAGTTTGTATTTTCTTTATACATAACATCCTATTGTACATATCTACAAATAAATAAAAAATACAAATGCCTACAGCTTAGACCAAAACATTACCTGTAGTGGATCACGTGTAATATTATATGTAGATATGTCTTTACTACACGACTTAGTTATGTGTTAGATCAGCCTTCTTAAGACGTGAATAAAAACAAAGAATTGCGTTACAACATATGCTGGATAAACACACACACCAACGTCATGTCATGTCACGTAGTGATGATAATCGGGAACTTCAAAATATCAAATTATGTAACTGTGTATCTGGATTGTCAATGGACACTGGCCTTACTTATAAAAACTGTAATTAAACAGCTTGCTATCAGGACTGGCACAGTTGGTTACACTTACAGTTACACTCACAGTTTTTTCATGTTTCTTCTACCTAAATTATCGGAAATGTGTCACAACCATTATTTGCGTTATGGCAAGCTTAATTACTGGATAATTGATTAATCTCTAAACTATGACGTCTAAATAGCTGTGTTCACGGAAAAAAAAACGACAATTTTAACAGAGCTCTTCAACAGTTGTTGGTGAGAAAAAAAATACGATAAAGCCTAAATTGAAAAATGTAATAGCATACCTAAATAGTTTTTCTCCGAGCTTTAGCCGAAAACCTACAAAATGTGATGAACACAAAAATTCAGGTTGACCAGCAGTAGTTTGTTGTAACACAACCTGTATGTTTGATTGTTAAACTTGTTTATTGCATTCTATTGTTCACTCTGTCTAGTCAACTCCTCATTGCTAGCACAGTAGATTGATTGTGACCTCTGACCTTTGTGACAAACTCAGACTCAATTCTTAGTGCTTTGGAGTTCGATACATTCATAATTTTACGACAATTGTGTAAAATATTGGTAAAACATGATATTGCTAGCTTGGTAGGAAAACAAGTAGAGTACAAATTGGTGTGGCATATTCTCCAGTTTCGTTTTGAGGCAGAAGTACAGGAGCCAATTGCCCTAGATATACATGTAAGGAATAACTATAAAAGAAGGCACGCATGCACAGATTACAAATAGTATGCAATCACATGCAAGGATCACTGTCAAATAGACAAAGCACCCAGGAATAGTTGGTGGAGTTTATGAGAAAAGTAATGTAGAGCATTTCACCACTTAGCTTCCTCTCGTAAGTCCTAGGGCTTTGTTGACTTGTAGTAAAGGTTTCGGTTATGATGTGGTAGATGTTTGATGTACTCGATAAACTGCATTATTTCATGATAATTTTGGTTCTCATGCTATAGCAGTCATGTTTTTGTTGTCCCAGCATAGATTGGCTGCAGAGTCGGTAATCTGACTACGATGCCGGTATAGTTAGTAACAAGGCAGGCAGTTATCAGATGGACCTTCTGGAATGATGTGTTGGCTATGTGTACCAGCAAAGTCTGCTTCGCTTGTACAGATCAGATACTATTGAGTATAAATACTTAGAGTGAGGCATGAAGTATGACCGAAGCTATACACTCGATATCACTCTTTGATATTGGCAACAAGTAGGCAATGTTACTGGTTTTTAATGGAAGTAACATTGGGTTACATCTAAGGATGCATTGGTGAACCACAAATACAAAAACTGGTATAGCGGTATAAATATGCTGTAGCTTTTGTCTAAAAATGTTTAGCAACCAGCAAACAATGGATTATGGTTTAGTTTATTACTTTGTTATACTTACATTTGAGGGACATCAAGTTAAGCAGTGACAGTCTTTAGTTGGACCATATAACTCTCTTTTACAGGTCAATCCAGCTAGGCAGACCTATTTGGTAGAATATAAAATGGTCTATGTAGTATTTTATCACCAAATTGTCATTTAGTTAACACAAAAAGTGTGTAAGGATCTGGTATTGGTTTGCATTGCTTTCATGCCAACCCTAAAAGATAAGAAGAAACTTTCACGAAACAGTTACTGCTTCTCCAGGTGTGTCACCATTGGCTAGTGGGTTACTAACTGTAAATCTTTAGATAACTGTGTGCCCAATGGTCAATATCGTATGTTAGCTGCAAATCCTACTGGTCCATTCGCTAACTCAAAATTAAAATCATTTTGATTGTGATTGAAACGAAAAATTTATTTTCCAGGATAGCCCCAAACAAAACAACTATACACGGTTATATCTGACAAACAATGAAAGATGATTGCCTAACTTCTTTAAAAACTTAGTTTAGGCTAAAAACAAATTATTTAGATTAGGATTTCATTTAAATTGAGAAAAATTAGTTCACCATCTGATCAGTTTTCAAAGTTTCATTAAAAACTGTCGCTGATAGAAATCATATTTTAGCACAGATTTTCGCCTGTTTTGGTGCATTGTTGCAAACCCACTAATTTTGTGATGCAAACAAAGATTCAAGTTATCAAATGATAACTGTGCCAAAAGTATATTATGTCTACGCATGGTTTATGTAACTTCTAGATACACACAATCTCTACCTGAGCCATCACTTATTGTGTCTCTCTTGTAATACTATAATATGCATCTATGTACTTGGTATATATCTTTGATACTTATATGTTGGATGGATCATCTCAACCTGCTGATGAGAGCGAAATACTGTGCTACACAATGCGCTGAATGAGCTCAGACATGGGCGTTACAAGCTGAGTAAAAATAGCTTTATGTATATATATGATATACTTGTATGTACAACAAACAACCTGCTACCATATACTCTTTATATGTTACACTTGTATGTACAACAAACAACCTGCTACCATATACTCTTTATATGATATACTTGTATGTACAACAAACAACCTGCTACTATATACTCTTTATATGACATACTTGTATGTACAACAAACAACCTGCTACCGTATACACTTTATATGATATACTTGTATGTACAACAAACAACCTGCTACTATATACTCTTTATATGATATACTTGTATGTACAACAAACTACCTGCTACTATATACTCTTTATATGATATACTTGTATGTACAACAAACAACCTGCTACCATATACTCTTTATATGATGTACTTGTATGTACAACAAACAACCTGCTACTATATACTCTTTATATGATATACTCGTATGTACAACAAGCAACCTGCTACCATATACTCTTTATATGATATACTTGTATGTACAACAAACAACCTGCTACCATATACTCTTTATATGATGTACTTGTATGTACAACAAACAACCTGCTACCATATACTCTTTATATGATACACTTGTATGTACAACAAGCAACCTGCTACCATATACTCTTTATATGATATACTTGTATGTACAACAAACAACCTGCTACCATATACTCTTTATATGATATACTTGTATGTACAACAAACAACCTGCTAGTATATACTCTTTATATGATATACTTGTATGTACAACAAACAACCTGCTACCATATACTCTTTATATGATATACTTGTATGTACAACAAACAACCTGTTACCATATACACTTTATATGATATACTTGTATGTACAACAAACAACCTGCTACCATATACTCTTTATATGATATACTTGTATGTACAACAAACAACCTGCTACCATATACTCTTTATATGATATACTTGTATGTACAACAAACAACCTGCTACCATATACACTTTATATGATATACTTGTGTGTACAACAAACTACCTGCTACTATATACTCTTTATATGATATACTTGTATGTAAAACAACTAACTACCGCTGCATATTCTTTTTAGGATATACTTACAAAGTTAAACCTCCATGCAGTGTCGTAATTTAAGACTGTATTATATACAATTTAAATTCGATAGAGAGAATTAAAAATATTAAAGAAAGGCCGACGTGAGGCTTTTCGTTTTTATATTGGAAGACAGTTGTTTTGTAGTTTGTTGGCAAACAATCTACAGAGTCTGATGCAAACAGACATCCAGGTCGTTATTCAATAATTGTATCAAGCTATTATTGTATTTTTATTGGTTTCTATTACTGGTATACGCAACATCCTGTTTTGTATATAATTACCTAATGTGTAAGATAAAACATTACCTGTTGTGTATCACAAATAATCATATAGATATGTACTTGGTATGTCATTTTGATGTTTTCATGTGCCAGACACGTCACCCCATTCAATTGAAAATAAAACAAAATATTGTGTCACACAATGTGCTAGAAGAACACAGACACTGATGTTGCAATTCAGATAAAATTGTGATCTATAGCTTGAGTCCCTAGCCAGTCAATAATAGACAGTCAGAGGTGTAGTGTGTGGGATTACTGTAGTTGTAAATATGTCTGCATTGTAAAGGCTATGCCAGCACAATAGACCTCTTTGGTAAAACACACAGTTGTCTATTTAGTATCTGTCACCGACCTGCCACTTTGCCAGTCTTCGAAAGATCCTGAGACCAATTCCCAAACATCAAGAAGCTATACTCAATGAACAAGTGACATGAAGATTCAAGTGAATTGATATATGAATGCAGTTAGATATGAGCTTTGGTAACTAGAAATACGCTTTACATGGTGTGACAGTCTGGACTATCCAATGGAAAGAGTTAAGACTAGAAATATACAAACGCATTTAGTTACAAATTAATTACATACTACCGCAATATACAAACTTTCCTTCTACCTGAGTTTCGTAATGAAAGCCATATATTGGGATCTAGTGCATTTTGGGTTATTCACCAAACTTGATGTTTACCACTGAAAAATTTTCATTCATTCGATTATTACTTGATGCTTTGACTCTGGCTATGCTTTCACCCCCAACACCTAGCTAGTCTAACTGTAGTACTAGTACTAGTATAAGTAGTCCAGCAATGCATTGAAGAAACTGTGAACTATGTTGTTATGTGTTTGCTTCTTCCAATAATTCTAAGCATATGTTTACTCTGTTACCTGAACCATTAATAAATATTTGTAGACTTTAAGAATATTCTATTGACTGTGCATTCCAGCCTAAACTTTGCATCTCCACTTCTCAGGTAGATTTGTCTTTATTGATAGAAATAATTAAACACTAAACTTGGCAGCGATACAATTTCAAAGTTGCAGATTAATTGTCTGATTACTGCTTTTTTTCTTTCAAGCTGCTGTGTTCGCTAGGCAGAAACCACGGTTGTTATGTTGCTAGCAGCAGCTACTGAGCTGACAACAAAAGACTGTATCTACACGACTTCTTTTATAACTACATAGGTGCTGCTCTGAACTTTAGCTGACCGAATACAAAGCGGTAGCCAAATGCATATCCAGGTTATCAATAGGTAACTTTACCCAGCAGGTACTACAAGTATGGGCGTTTTATATCATTTATACATCTGACATTCCATTGGGTATAAATACTCACTGTAAATCATAAAATATTATATAACTCTTTGATCTTGGTATCTAATAGATAATGTGACTGCGTGTTGCTATAATAAAAAATTGTGTTACAACATCTAATGTGTGATCAGAGGCAAACATAACTAAAGATTCCCAAAGCTTCACGTTTTTAATGTTTTATATTTAAGGCCTCATTTAGAGTTAGTATGTGCTGGATAGTTTCTTTCACTATCGGTACAAAGAGTTTCAATTGATATGTTATATTCATTTTCATTTTCTAATGACAAGGCCTTTCTGCGTTAAATTGTATACAAGGTGCGCTAGTTTGTTTATAGACCCAGCATTGGCGTACATCATCAGACAATAAATACCGGCTCAGCACAAAAAAGATAGACAGAAATAACTCAAACTTTATATTTGGTTTTGGTTTGAACTCAATGTTTGACAATTACGAATGCAAAACCAACATGCATGACGATTTGTCTATTCAAATACAGTTTCCCGAGTTCTATTACTGGAAGCTTTATAATGCACATTTTGGTATCACTGTAGCCAGTTGTACCACCAAAGCTACTTCTGCAGCCAGTTGTTGCTGTTCATTCATGTACTTACATAATAACTGGATGCAAGCAAAGATCCAGGTTATCAATCAGTAACTGTACCTAGAAGGTATCAGTTGTACGTACACACACAGAAAAAAGTGGAACATTTGGGATTAAACAGGTGATTAAACACTGTAATGATTAATATAAGAGTACAATCCGGCATCATTAGGGGTGATATCTGGTATTTCAGTAGAAAATTTGGGAGTGTTTGCTGGAAGGAGTAATTAAGGATTAAAATCAGACAATAACTTTGCCAGAAATTGTGGGTAGGTCAATAAATCACTCTCAGGGGATTAAACTCTGGTTTTAATCAGCTAGTAAGAACTTTACTCCCCAAGCGATTACAATGTGGTTCTACAGTGTTGTTATTCTACAAGTCCTTAATTGTTAGCTTTACTGACCCAGTAAGAACTTTAATCCCGAAATGATTTAACTCTGGTTCTTATCTTCAAGTTGGATTTTACTCCTGATATGATTAAAATGGAGAAAAGCCTTGGCATTTATAGTATGATTACCTAATAGCAAGTGGGGGTATCAATGATCGCCTAAGCAAACAGTCTTATTGTCCCTGAATAGGCTATTATTTTCCCGCTTCAATCACTAACAAAGAGAGCACACGAGGATGATGAAGGCTTACACAGCTGTCTCAAAACTCTAAGTTAATGATGACACAGAAGCAGGTAAATAAGATATACTATGAATACACAATTGTTTGTGTATTGATTAGTAGCTAAGTTAAAATACTAAACTGAACAGATGATGTTGAATGTTGTTTAGTAACTAATTGATTGTTTTCTTTTTTGTCACATTCAAAACTTTTGAACTTGAAGTGGCTGCAAATAAAAGTTGCTACTATATCCATAATTCTGCATTTTAGAACAGTCGCCAGCTATAGATGTCCTTCTTTAAACGAAAATTGAATATACATGAAGTAAAGAGCTCACAGGTGATAAACAAACAGCTGTGATGTTGCCCAATCTTCATTTTCAACTTCTGAAGGTTTGTTATATTCGGTTTACTTTTTATTTTGGGATACCTTCTTATTGTAAAATGTGCCTAATGATATCACTCTTATTTTAGGAGCTTGAAGATCAAAATCAGCCATCATCTCTCAGTTTCAATTTGGAATCTATTGCATGTACGCGGAGTGTACCCCAGTGGATCTATGTCCTAATAGACTATATTATACTAATCATCATTCAATCGAGCCAGTTATTTTTAACGATTTCTTTTCTATCTTCTTAGTTGGTTTTATGTTGTAATCGCTGTGTTTGCTTTTTAATGGTGTTGTACTGATCTCAGTTTCCTTGTTCAATACAAGTTGCCATTACATTCTGAAATAAGCTTTGTCATTTTCTACCAGCGAGATTCAATACAAAAGAATTACCTCCAATTCAAATCGCTTCCAATATTTAATTGCTCTCAAACAAAAACCGTACAGAAATAGCACTCAAGGAAGGTTAATATTGATCCTAACTTTAATCAATGACTGGACTAGCAATGCTCCAAATACAATCATCATGCGATTAACAATATGCATATACAGTGATCAGAAATGCTCTTGTTTTTAATCCTTGGGAGACTAACTCAATCCAAATTTTAATCCTTAAGTGATTGAATACGGACCATTAACCAGTGCATTGGCAGTGGTAATAAATCACTCCCTGTTTAATCACATTTCAATCGCTCAGGTGATTACGTTCGTGGATAGTAAGAATTGATTGAAATAGGATTAAAACTCCTCCACATTTTTCTGTGTGTGTATGATGGAATATTACCTATTGTATCTCAAGTGCAATAGTGTAGCAATGTACTTGGTATGCCACTTTGATGTTTTACCAAAAGAACTGAACATCATCTTGAGATAATAAAGCAACTAACTGGGTCATATTCATTTGTCTCTGCAAAGCTTGTGTGTTTGTTCGCTTGCTTTTAACACAAAAAAAGATGACAAAAGAGAAGATAGAAAAAGGCTTGGCTTAGTTGCTAAGATGAACTATCCATTCTATATGTTGTTTGCAAGAATTAAATGTATACTTTTATCTGCTGCTTATAATAACTAAATGTATCATTATTTATATTAATTGTAATAAGTAAATTTGAAATAACGATTTTTAAAAATAAACTTCAGCAGATACTAAGCATTGCAGCTATTGATTCAATTGTTAAGTATTTCATACTGGCTTAATCTATCAACGCAATAACGAACAAAACAATTGGCTATATAAAGTAAAATCATAATAAGTAGAGTAGATATCATGCACTTGTGGAGAAGTAAGTAACTGGGATAATCTCATTGCATTATATTATATTATAATATACTATATTATATTACAATATATTACATTACAGTTTATTATATTATACTATAATGTACTATTATGTATTATGTTATATTAAACAATATTATATTCTCCTATATTATATTATATAGTATTGGATTACATTACGTTACGTTACGTTATATTATATTATGTTATGTTGTGTTATCATATATTATATTATTGTATTGGGGCATTTCACAACAGCCTTATTATGCACAGAACGCAGAGGTAATTAAGTAGTGTCATCACTATAAGACACCAACGATATGGCTTGTATAAACTATGCATCAACGTTAATGCAAAATTCAACAGAAATTGATCTGTGAGTCAAAGCCCAAAACAGAAAAAGATGGCAAAACTATTTTTTAAACATCTTAAAAAATGTAGCAGCGTTCGAAAAAAATACATAAAAGCTGGTAAGTAGCACACATTGGGTGAGCTTTATAGTTCAGGTATTAACATACAGGGTATACAACCAGCCAGGTTGGTAGGTAGGAGTGTGATGTACAATGACATATATTACTTGTACATATACCTTGTTGTATAAATACTCACTGTATAACATAAAACATTAACTGAGTAACTTGTTATACTTATTAGGTATTGGTATGTAGTGAATAGATTTACTCTTCTCTATAACTTTAATGTACATGGCTGTAGTTTTATTGCTATTGATATTAGTATTGTGTTTGGATATTACCGCATGCTTTATCAGTATTGTGTGAAACTGTGTTATAGTTCTAACTCTTTTCACAAGAAAAGCCAAAGTTTTTGGTAAGAAAACTGGTGTAGAAAACTTTTTTGAATAATAAAACTTCTCTATAAAACTTGTCGAAATTGTTTAATTGTTCAATTGCTCAATCCACATTTATTTATTTGACTATTTTGTGACAAAAATTCTCAGCAAGTTACACTTTACAGATTTTTATATACACACATGATGTAACACAACGTGGCACCTTTTACACTTTTACACTACCTGCACTGTAAATGCAACCAGTTTCCTGCTGCAAGTTTGCTAGCAAATCAAACAAGTTGATGCAAGCAAATACCCAAGTAATAAATCAATAACTGTGACTAGTTGATATTATATGAATGAATGGTTTCTATTACTTGAATATGTAACATCCTGCTGTGTATAAATATACCTGCTTTGTAAACATTACATATTGTTTATTACATGTAATAATGTAGGTATGCACTTGGTTTATCACTTTGATATCTATATGTTAGATGTGTCATCCATCATGTTGATAAAAACAAAAATATAGTGTTACATAATGTGCTGTATTGATTCCTAGCCAGCCAACAATAATCAACCAGGACTGTACAAAAGATCCAAAATCTTTGCGTCAAATCTCCAACAATATATCAACTTCCCAGATTCTGATAAATCCTTTCCTTTTATGGTTTGGAATGAGCAGTTGAAATCTTTACCCAACAGGTACACGAAAATACAAATAATTGCTTTCCATTTGGACTGACACACCATGACACTTCCCCTTGGGATACTTTTTACTAGTATACATGGCATTTAGTAAAACTTTCTTTGTCTATCTTATTGTAGAAGATTGCTCAGTACAAAGTCTCCACTTACATTTGCTCCTAACTCATCCTGTGCATCTAGTAGTATACTTTTGATCACATTTAAAGTTCCATAATAGTATTGTGTAACATGAAACTGTCTTGAGGTGTGTTTACAACATTGTACAAAACCAAACACTGGCAGCAGTAAATGTATACTATTAAGACTTTACTATTATTTTACTATTAAGGCTAGTTAAGTAATAACTACTTCACTGCATACATCATTTCTGTATAATGGTCGGTTCATTAAAGTATATAGTTATGTTGGCTATAAACAAACCGTAGCTGTCATATTGTTGGTTAACAATAACTGAGGTGATAACAAAAGTCTTAGTTAGGCTTTTCGTTAGTTTTATTGTCGTCTAGTATTGGTAGTTGTCATTAATTATATCAAGTTATAGTGATGCAATAAACTATGTTATATCATTATGCATTATATTACATTATACTGTTTTGTACTATAACATATTATATCACCCAGTAGTATGTATTAGATCACATTCTATTACATTATGTTAAATTACATTACATTGTTAATAATATTTCGCTGGTAGCTGAGCATAAAGTTTGCTTCAAGTTTTTTGCAGACCAACTACAAAGCAAGATGCAAAAAGTATGCAGGTTCTCAATAGGTAACTCTACCTAGTAGACACCAGGTGTAAATGTAAATATGCTTTATATCCCTTGCACAGATAACATTCTGTTGTGTATAAATACTCATTGTGAATCACAAAATACTTTCTATAAAACAAAATAATTAATCTATCTCTTTGGCATAGTATGTAATGGATTGTGTTACTGTTTGTTAACAGAAAATAATATCGTATTACATAATCTGATGATTGGAGGGATAGTGAGTAATGCTTGTCTACAGCTTTTCAGCAACAAGTGGATAGCGATATTTGGTTTGTTGTCTAGACTGTGTGATATTGAAATGTAAAAATTTAAAGTTAATCAAAGGTAGTCTTTAGTTGGATCGTTGAACTACATTGTACATGACATTCCAGCAGGGCAGAATATTTGTGTAAAACATACAACTATTGCTTTGGGATGAGAACTTCACTACATTTTAAACTACACTTTACAATTCAATAATTACATCATTTGCTTCCATTTTCTTAGTAGAAATAATTATTTATTATTTTAAGAACAATAGATATTCTTTTATTATTATTAGTCTTTTATTCTTTCGCTTGTGTAATGTAAATCTGTTGTGAGAGAAGACAATTTGATAAAATGTATTTTTCTGTACGGCTACATGTTTTTCCATATTCGCGTGTGTCCAGCTTTGTGAATGGTTGAAAATCAGCAGAGTTCTTCGCGCAAACTTGGCCGAAAGCGCCTATTGTAGTTCAGTTTTGACTCGCTATGCCTAAATACGAAAACAGACAACGTCAAATTTTCCACAGTGTCGTTTATCGCAAGGCCACAACATGATGAAATGCTATTTTGTGCTTGCTTGTACTATGGGAAGTACAATAACACATTTCAGTGCTCTCACTGTTATACTATATACTATGAGATTTCATTTTTCACTTACAAACCTACCTAATAAATTGATGGAAACAAACATTTGAAAAGTCAGAAAAAGCACCAACAAGATGACACATATTTGTATGTATGGTTTTTATAACTTGTGTATATGGCAAACTTTGTCCTGCACCACAAATACATCCAGCTTGTGCTGTTTGCTTGCAAACAAACTAGGTAATTTGATGTAAGCAAAGATCCAGGTTATCAATCAATAATTGTACTCAGTAGGGTGTATCCAGATTGCATAGTTTACCTTTCTTATATATATAAATATGTCTATAAATGTCATCTATGTGAAATATAACATTCTGTGGTGTTATTACATGTAATAATGTAGTTATATACTTGGTATATCACTTTAATAATTATAAGCTAGATGTGTCACCCCTTGGTGTTGATAAATAAAAACATTGTGTTACTCTATGCGCTGGATGTGCATAAACTCTGATGTTACAAATTACATGAATTTCAATCTATAACTCGAATTATGATCTATTACTTTGACCTCTATACAGTAAGTAACAAATAACCAATAGTTTATTGTAAGCCTTGAATTGTTGTTTTTGCTGAAACTTGAGGTATTAAAAATGAGCCAACATTCCTCTACAAGTTTCCATTCGACAGCTCAGTGAGCCAGTGAGCCAGTTCCTCATCAGTAAGTCACTATTTTACTCGTTGGTTTCTCACATGAGTAGATTTATAGTGTCATCCTATGTTTTGGTCAGAATTATTTTTTTGTTTCCAACATTTGACAACACGAGATACTGACAGCAGTGAACGTTTACTAATAAGACTTTACTATTACTTTACTATTAAGGCTAGTTAAGTAATAACTACTTCACTGCATATATCATTTCTGTATAATGGTCTGTTCATTAAAGTATTGACTTTATATAGTTGTGTTGGCTATAAATAAACCACGGCTTTTATATTGTTAGTTAACTGTATCTGAGATGACAAGAGATGCCATAAAAACCTCTAGTGCATAATTTTTGGCAGCGACGGTGTGAAAGTGTTATGTCACTGTTTCGCAGACAGGCTGCAAAAGTTGATGTTAATCAATATCCAGGGCCTCAATGGGTAACTTTACCCAGCATATATCATGTGTATGTATGGTTTATACCATTTGTGGATATAACATTCTGTTGGGTATGTGTACTCACTGTAACTGTAAGTCATTGAATATTCTCAATGTATCACCACGCTTCACTTGTCTCTTTGATTATGTTATGCAGTGGATGAACTAGTACTTTCAGTGCATAAATCACTATGTAATGTCATCTGATGCATGTAGAAAAACAAAAAATGTTAGTCACAAATATTTAGCATACAAATATGGTTGCTTTAATCTACAACTTGCCAGCAACAGATAAATATGAGTTTGTGGGTTTATTGTATTTATATTGTGACACTGACAAGCAAACAACCCAAAGTTAAGCAAAGGCAGTCGTTAGTTGGGTCGTTAAACTACAGTGTACAGGCCATTCCAGCAGAGCAGACTTATTTGGTAGAACATACCACAGTCTATATTGTATATTATCACCAAATGGTCATTTAGTTAACACAAGGAGTCTGTGAGGATCAGGTGTTAGTTTGCTCTGATTTTAAACATTCAGCCACTTTGGGTCTTCTCTCACAAAAGCAGTCGCAATAAAACTTTATTATTAACAGGTTACTCACCTTGGCGAGTGCATTATAAATATTTATTGTAATATTCCAGGTAATTGCAAGTTCAATTGTTACAACTTGACTGTCACTACTTAATATTCCTTTTGCTCACTAGATATTAAACACATTTAAATTTTTCCCCAACATGGAAGGTTAATAGCTGTGGAAAAGTTTCATTTTGCCAACTAAATGTTGTTAAACGACTAACAAATAACCGAAAGTTTTTTACTGATGCATTGAAAACTCAAAACAATTGGCGGCTGTTAAATGCTTGTTTGCATTCAGAATAAAAATATTATCATTCAAACAGTTTTCTAACTTCAACGATAGAGAAACTTCAAGTGCAATTCAGGTTTTTCACTATTATATTCGTTCTACATTATCACTACAAGTACAGCCAGCTTTTTGATGCTTGCTTGCATACAAACTCGAGAAAATGATACAAGCAATGATCAAGTTTATAAATTTATAACAGTGGCTAGTTAATATGGTATTTGCACAGGTTTTTCTATTACTTGTATAAACAACATTTACTGTTTAGTACAAGAAAGCCTAGTGAGTGAGAAAAGACATGGAGTAGCGTGTAACACCAGTAATCATATAGCAATGATTTTGATATCCATACATCAAATGTGTCATCACATTCTGTTGATAACATCAAAATATTGTGTAACACAATGCGCGGGATGAACAAAGACGTGGACATTAAAAGTTACAAGAAGCTATCATCTATAACATAGATCTCTAGCCAGTCAAAACCAAATGATCAAAGGTTCATCGAGTGCAGTCCCTGCAGTTTTAACTAAAACTTCAATACAAAAAGAGTCAAAAATTTGCCAGAAATTTTCAGGAAACAGTTCAACCTTCAAAGCCTAAGAAACCATCATGTGTTACTTTTTGCAGGACTAACTGTGCTTCATAACCATGGGTATAAATTTACTTTGGGTAGTTAGTAGTTAATTATACACGTATTTGCGCAGCTCCATATAACATTATACAGTTTACATACTTCAGAATCAGACTCATGTCTGTTCATTTTGTATAATCTCTACCATAAGGTACATGTAAAGTATTATTACTTACAATAAAAGCATTGGTTTACATCAAACACTTGAATCATGTTAATCTCATCACAATCTGCATAGTATATGAAAATCAGCTACAAGATAAACTGCCACTGTTAAATAATGTATTACTTAAACTATAATTGTACTCAGTTGTTGATGTATGCTTGCTAACCAGTTTAACAGCTTATGAAACAAGTATTCAGGTTATCAATTGATAAACCCAAGATAAATACATAACATATATAGTATCTATGTATGGTTCATGTATTTCTTTTTTATAGCGTCCTTATGCCAATGAAAAAATTTTTTTTTTCACACAAATCATTACCCATTGCATCTCTTATGTAATCTAATAGCTAGGCACCTGGTATACTACTTTGATATTTATATGTTAGATGCATAATTTCCTTCTGTCAATAAACACAAATACTGCATTGCATCATGTGCTCGTTGTACATAGATATCAATGTTTCAAATTACATAAAGTTATTATCTGTGAAGTTGATCTCTAACCAGTAGATAGCAAGCAGCCAACAGCTTACTGTCCACAATTATTATTAGTTAACTGAAACTCCAGGTGGGAAAATAAATCAAGTTTTGGAAGCAACTTTTGTGCCAGCCTTCCAACCTTCCCTGGTGTAGTAGGTTTTCATTCGTTGAATTGTGTAGGATAAACTCTGATTTTTAGTAATTAACATACATGTATTAATAATAAATATTTCGATAGCTATACTCTTGTATAAAACAAACCACCTGCTCCCTTCACTCCAATACACTCGTTCTATGATATTCTATCGCTGATTACAATAATTGTTAGTAACCAGTTTCCTATCTTTGTGATTTCCTACAAGTATCACTGGATATCATGAGAACATTTTAGCTTGCCTGTGTTTCTCAAAACTCCAATTAAGGTAATTTCTTATTTCATGACACGCATTCACCAAAAATATTAGATTTTCTTTGTGAAAGAGAAAAAACTCGATAGGTCCTGGCCATTTGTCTTCGAGAATGTTGAATGCTTGTTTGTTAACAAAAAACAAAGGAGAAAGGAGTAAAGGTAACATAAGTCTTTTGTCTCTTGTCTCGCCTTTGTATCTGAAGCTCCTCAATAACTGAAAGTGACTTGTCAAAGTATATTGATTTGAAGATTGAAGAAATCTGGTTGTTTCTTTGTATTTCCAATGAGGAAGTCCTCATTGTTGCAAATTACCACTATATTTCTATCAAGTATATTAGAAAAATGTGTTTTTTGTAAAGTTGAGAGACTTAAACTGGAGATAACACACAAACATTGTCTGCTCATAAAAATGATATCAAAGAGGTACCACAATCAATGAACTGCATTATGAAGGGACCACTCTAATTGGCTAGAGAGTTGTGTTGTTACTTCATGATTTTAGTTTTTTTGGTGAGAGCTGCAAACAGTCAACACCAGATACTAACAGCAGTGGATGTTTACTATTAAGACTTTACTATTGCTTTACTATTAAGACTAGTTAAGTAATAACTACTTCACTGCATACATCATTTCTGTATAATGGTCTGTTCATTAAAGTATTGAATTTATATAGTTGTGTTGGCTATAAATAGATTGTAGCTGTTATTTGGTTAATCAACAATAGCAGAGTGGCAATAAAATTGATATCTAGCTTTTTTTGTATTTAATTCCTCTCTGATCTCCGTATGTAGTGGCTGGTGTTACTGCTTGCTAAAAAAATCCAATACATTATGTAACATATACCATGTGATGTGTGGATAGATAGAGACACAAATGCACTAACCCAATAACAGGTATACACTATATCTATGCAGTAACAACTGAGTTATTTGGCAATTGTTTGTTTTATCCAGGTTTTATACTTACATGTAGCAGGTCATTTTGTTGCGTACTGTACAAACTCCGCTGCTGCTGCTACAATTTCTGGTGCTGCTACAAAAGTATAGACGTGATAAGTAAAAATAGCATTTCAACGTAACTGTAAAATTTATTTCTCCGTTTTCATTAACAATTCGATAGATTTGATAGCAACTAAAAGTCTGTTCATTATTGCAATATTTCTCTCTAACAGTCCGCATTCAAAAATAATCAGTGCTGCTTTTCAATTTTTGATGAAATCTCACTTTGCTAAGTTATAGGCGATCAATAAAAATTTATTTAGCAACAAAAATTGATCATGACTTAATTGATTGTTTCATTTGATAGAACAACAGCAGATGTTGTCAGTATATAAAATAAAATTAGTGCGGATAGAGAAATTTCATAATAAAAAGCACTGTTTTATGTCTGTGCTAGTTGTACATTCTAAAGTAGATAGATTTACATACATAACCAGAAAACAATATAGTAGAGTCACTCAGGCGGGTGTCCTAGAGTCAACTTTGTTGCTCATATTTTCACCAGTGGCTTCTTGAACTCTATTGGCAAACCTAACTCTCCTTCTCACTCCTAACTTAATCAATTCACTTTCATAATTCCACTCTCTCCTGCAAAAACCCACTCCGAGCCGAAGCAAACAGAAGTTGTGTGCTCAATGTGTTTCAGAGATTTAGAGTTTTCTCCCTCAGTTTTGGCATCCAAGTTTCTGTTCTACTGCCTGTACCGCATACCCCTGATGTTTTGTAAATTGTGTATCTCACTTTTCAAACTAATAATAAAAATATTTACACGACAAGTGTTTGTTTAATAATCTATTTAAACTGCAGGTCTCACTGCGTGATAGATGTTTGCAGCTTAAAATGCAACCAAACGGAAGTAATACCAACATTCAGAGCTACATATGGCCAGAGGATTTTGATTGACCTTCAACTAAACATAACTTTCACTGATCAGTTGTGTGGTATCATAGAAAAGGGGAGTACTTGAATAATAATGTACCTGAGGTAGCATACAATGTGTCTAGGCATGGTTACTGGATCACCCTTTCCTTACCATTCCTCACCTTACCCCAAACCCTAATTAGTTACAAAGAACCCACACCGTAGCCTAAGGAATGAAAGTAATCTCCCCTGAAGCACTTAGCCCTATTCCTACCTAGTTACTGGTCTCCCCATACCTACCTGTGCTACTTGTCTCCCCATACCTACCTGTGCTACTTGTCTCCCCATACCTACCTGTGCTACTTGATACCACTACATGACTTGTACTTTCCCTGAACCTATCCATCAATGCTCTGTACACTAGAGAGTGTAGAAGTACTATTTCAATAGTTATCTCCCCAAACAGGCTGACAACTCCTGCATACCCGATTGAGAATAAATGAGCACATATGCATTATTTTGTTTAAATCAATGCCAATATTGAAATGATAGTTGATTGGCTGCTCATGTAAGAGAGCGAAGGATAGATGATAAGCTAATAGTAAACAAGCAGAAAAATAACAAATACAAGTGGTGGTACAATTCACAATAATTATTTTATATTTGCTGTACATTGAAGCTGATGTACAATAAAGATGGCTGGCAGTTCTGAATATTGGCACAATGACAAAATATTCCCGTTAAAAGCTAGTGGTGTGTACATACAACACCTGCAATTTCACGTGGTGCTTGTACAGATTTCTTGCAGTTGAAAGTTGTTCCAGCATGGAAAAGTTATCAAAGATATAACGTATCTTCATTGTGTCTGGAAAGTTATTTTCATCATGCTCATGGTGGTAAAGGTGGTAAATGTGTGCAGATGTGCAGGTGTGAAGATAACTCACTTCAGTTTTCATCTTTGTTTAGCTAAACAGCATTTCAATCAAGTTTGGCTGACTGAGGTGTCTCCAGTTGTCTCTCTATAAAACCTCCCAGATATAAATTTGTAAATGTTACAATACTACAATATTGTAAGCAATCTCCACTTGGCTCTTAGTAGTTGATCTTATACTGACAACAATAACTCTGGTAAGTCAACACAAAATTCAACGATGGCAACCAACCAAACTAATGATTTTGGTACTTCTCTAATGTCCACTCTTTAATACTAGTGGTATAATAACCAATACTAACCAGTTCTCTTTACTCAACAATCCACACACAAAACTATAATATTATCTGACAATAAAATTAATCAGTCTCTTCCTATTCCAGCAAAAAATATCCAACCATATTTAGCATAAAGTGTTCAGTTCATTTCCTGCTCCAATTGGTCTAGGTGTTGAAAAGCTATCAAGCATAAAAACATTGAATCGGCCAATGTTTCATATTTATGTTCGCTTTTAGATGGGTAGACAACTTTCTCATTGTAGATACTTTCAATGTAAGCTTGTCTCATAGGGAAAGGAACCCTAAGCTTAGCTGTATAGTGGGCGTTAACATACATGAGTAGTAGAGCAGAGTTTTTGCAAAAGTTTGAACTGACTTTAGAGTGTGGTATAGAGGGGAGATATGGGAAGGGCTATCAAGGTATAGAGTTACATCGATTATAAACACTCTAGTACTGGTGTGTCTATCAGAGGTGGAGGATTATGGACGGGCTTTGAAAGGCTACTGTTTTATCAACAGAGAGCCATACCCCCCCTTCCCCCCCAGCGTGCTTGGTCCTCAAAATTATCATCTTCTTTTGTCATGTAATAAGTTCTCTGTAACTGAATATCAATCAATATCAACTTTCAGTGCTCCAACCAGAAAGTCAATATACTAGTCAGTAACTACTACTAACAACAGCATTTATAACATATTATGCTACTGCCTGCCCAAATGAAAAGTAAAGAATAAAAAAGTAATATCAACAAAGTAATTAAAGTTATTGTTTCTCATTATTATTACAATATGACGGTTCATAAAATTACAATTCTTATGCAATGGCTATTGTCCATGAATAACGAATATCACCAATAATGAATAATAACTGCAATTATTGTAAATGCTATAACATGTACTTTTTATGCTCCTATTTGTTTATTGTCTGTTTGTTTGGTGAAAATATACAAACCAGATAATAACAGTAGATAAATATGTAAGAAGACATTTCAGCATGACCTGACAATGGCGACTACTTTATTATTCATAATGGAATAAGGTCAAGGACATGTATAAACAACACCGATCAAGGACAAATAATATAAACATCCTTGAGTTCTTTTATTAAACAAAGCTGGACAAAAGAGTAGTTTCTATTAAAGACTATAATAACTTGTAACAACCGAACAAAATATGTGATTGTTGGCCCAGACATCGCAATAGTGCCAACTAGAAAATGTTTGCTTTTCCACCATAGAAAATGAAGGAAGTATTTAGAATAATATATAGGTCAAGTGCAATAAATAGGGTGTATATAGGAATGGATGAAACTACTGCTCACTTTCGGTCCACTTCCAGCTGATAGATTTGGTATAAGCCGAGATCGGTAGTTTACCTGTTCTAAAAGATGTTGATCCTCATTTCTACTTGCTGGGTGTGTGATCTCTTGTATTGCAGCTACTTTCTTTGGGACTGGTTTGACTCTCTCTGGTGCAATTCATGGCCAATATCTGGTAGCTCAGATGAGAGTAACCTACACTTTGCTTTGTTGAATTTCAGGTTTGTCTGTAGGGCTTTGTTTACGAAGGCTTCTAGTTTGCAATTGCCGTCAGCCACAATCCTACTTCTCTACAGTTCTTTCAAAATGTTTTAGTGGATTTAGGGGGCTGAAAATCACTAGCTGAGGTTGGTAGCTTGCTGCCACCAGTTGTGAGTTTTACCTGTTACAACAACAGGGTCGGTGAGATACCAAATGAATTAAAGACAGAGTATTGCTACTCTACAACCAGTAGTGAGCCCTCGGCTCAGACGCATATCTCAATATGATTGAGTCCATATGCCTTTATTCATCCAGAATAAACGAGTTAGTAAAAAGTCCCAATTACAACTGATAATCATGAGCAAAGTTCTGCCTTTTATAGGCAGTGCACAGAAACAATCATCCAATCACAATACGATATTACAATACACACCAATGAGAGTGATTGAATAAATACATGGCAATTGAAATGGTAAGAAGGAGCTTAAAGGAATAGGCGCCCTGTGATAGCAGGCGGAGTCATAGGCTCATACACCAACCATAGCTAGTCTCTAGGTGCTTGGTTTTTCTAGCTCTTAGTCCATCATCTTCTGTAAGGGGTAAGGGTGGAAACCTTCGGTAGACGGCTCTTAGGTCCTCCGGGGCTACTTCTAAGATCTCAGGCTCCACTGACTCACTTCCTGCCGGCCCATTGAGGTATGTATGGGTGTACAAAGGGTCGGTATAGGTTTATACAGGTTCGATATAGGTGTACACAGGGTCGGTATGGGTGTACACAGGGTCGATATAGGCATAAATATAGTTACTGTCCACTTGGTTAGTAGTTGCTAGTCATTCTGGCCATCTAATGGCTATTATAGTGATGCCAGAATGTGGTGCTGTGTGTGCGCAGAGAGTAGGTACACTAAAACCCACCACAGCATAAGCATGTAATCTACAAAAGTCGCCATACCTTTTAGACCCTTTACTGTTTGTGAGAGGCTTCTTTGAAACTCCTCCAGGATCGACAAAATTCCAAAAGGCAGACGATTTCATTTGTATCACCCAAATGGTGTCCAAAGATTTTCAGAGAGTTCAACTTGCAGGGATCCATTTTTTGCATGACACAAAGACATCAATATAGTTGGCATTGGATACTGATTCCTACAAATGCTTTTGTTGAGCTTGCTTGGGTCAATGTAAAGCCTGATTGTGCCATGTGGTTTACTGACTGCTAACATGTTGTTAATCCATGGTGGTGGGTAATCTATCTTGGACAAGATGCCTTTGTTTGCAAATGTTTCCAGCTTTGTTTTGATATATGCTTTCATAAATATCCTTTTCGCTAATTATTTTGCACTCGAGTTGCTTTAGTTTTCATCTGTATGTCGTACTCAACCGGTAAGCACTCAATGCCATCGAATACATCATTAAACTGGTTTGTTAGCTTCTGTAGTTCTGGAATTGATGGAGCAATAATGTTGACAAACTCCTTGTTGATTGACAAAAGTCTTAAATTGAAGCATTAGTCCATTGGTACTAAGTAGTGATTATAACTTTTTATCATAAAAGCAGCTGTTTGTCAACTTTTCTACTCAACTGTATATTGTAGTGGATTTTGGGGGGCCGACCAAACGTCCACCATCAACACCTCACTCCAGAGGTCAACTTCTAACAGAGGAGTATGCCAACTCCACAACTGTTCTCGGAGCCCGCGGCTCAAACGTACAACTCAATGTCTTGTTGAGTAAACCATACTTTATTATACAGCATAACCAGCAATGTACAATAAGGGTAAATGTATTATGCTACTTGGCTCAATCACAAGCAGAATCCCAATATAATACAATGAATCAAGTGAAGTGTTCTGCCTTTTTATAGGCAGAACAGGATTAAAACATATGCCCAAATAATGGGGCAACAAATCAGCAGTGGCAGGAAGTGATTACACTAATCAGAACATGAGATATAAAATATGTGATACAATCATTGGTTAATATAGGGTTAAACATGCAAGGCGCCCAGAAGTAGGGGGCGGAGCTTATCAGTCAATCTTGCTGATTCATGATGGTGCAATGAGTAGCTCTAGTTCCTTTTCCTTATGGCTTGTGGTCCTTGGCTTTGGTCTTGTCTGAGGACAGCTATGCTGCAAAGTCGGGCTCCTGCATCTTTGGTATCAATTTAGGTTCTCAGGCTGTAGTAGTTCTTTCCTCACCGACCCGGTATAGGGCCGTTAGTGGCACTGCAGGGCCGGTAGTGCATGCTGCAGGACCGGCAGTGTGTGCTGCAGGGCCGGTGGTACCTCTGCAGGGCCGGCAGTGAATGCTGCAAGGCCGGCAGTGAATGCTGCAGGGCCGGTAGAGTTTCTACCGGCTTACTTGCTCGTGTTCTGGTGTGCCAGGCTCAGTTTAGGCTTGCCTGACACCCAACAGTTGTCAGGGGGACCTTGCGCAAAGCTAGTGGTCACAAAAATCCACCACAATATTCTCCTTGTGGTGGTACTGATGAATAGTTGAACAATTTCTAAACTCCGTTGGTTGTTTGGGGATGTGGTTTCCCCATTGAACCCAGTAAATTAGTATCTGTGATTAATGATGTTGCAGGAGGCACTGATGTCTAATTGAAACTCACTGTTAGATATTTTGTTCGGTGTTTTTGCTGCAAAATTCACTAAGCAGTTTTTAATTACCCCGCTTCACCAGTATGGGTATCCTGTTCTATCGATTTCACAAATCAACTGATCAAAATGAATCTAAAAACGGCTCAGTTAGTCTCTTAGGCTCTCCTTAATTCATTAGAAAAAACAGTTACAAAACAAAAACAACTAAATCCCCTTTTCTCATTGGCTCACACAAACCAAACCATCAATTTTCCCTTAGTATCACATAAACAAACCCGAATCTACCTCCAACAGCATCTCAACCACGACAAAATAACTTTCCAACCACACCCCCTTTTCCACCTCAGCCATCCAAATCCAAGCCCTCCTCTCAACACGCTTCGTGAAGGGCCTTGCGACCAACCCTCCAGTCAACAAAGAACCCACCATCACAACTCTAACTACCCCTTGGCTTGTACCGGTGCAATTGAAACTTGTCGATCCCTCTCATTGCTAGAGTTGTGCAATCTGGCGCAGCAGTCTATTATCATTGCTTGAGCATTTAGGAGTTGTTTACCCCTGAATTATCTAATGTATGAAATACGATTAAGGGTGTTTGTTTCAAACACCACTAAAGTGTTGCGTACCTGTGCAACTGGCTATTATCAATGGTTGGCAATTTAAAATTTGTTCACCATTGATTCTCCAAAATTGAGTAACAAGGGTTGCAGAGTTTCTAGCGTTTTGAGTGTAAAGAGTGTTAGATCTCCACATAGAAATGGTAAGTCTGCCTGATGGATTGTTTATTATCAAAGTGAACCATGCAGAAGTGTTACAAGGAAAACCTAAAGCAAAACACATTTTATCAAACTTCACAATAGTTACATCTACTCTCAGGGTCTTCCACAAACTTCTCCATGAATCAAATCAGCCACAATCTCATCTCTTCACTACATGAGACTCCATTAATGGCAATATTGATGAAAATTTACACATCGTACGTTTTTCATCCTAATGGCTCATTTTGCTAGATGATTTGCTTCAATGTCTATTGATTATTACATCGATATTATATATTTCGCAAAGAGTTTTTATAACAAATATCAAGCATTTTGTCAACCTTTCAACTTAGTTCCAAATAGTTCTGATAATTTTGAAGGAGCTCAAACTAATTCTAATTACTTCCTACAATCTGTAAACAGTTCACATTACTTGTTTAGTTTTTATATGGTTTGTGCTTTAGCAGACAAATAAATCATTGCTAAACCATTTGGATTACATGAATAAAGTAACATTAAGTGTGAAAGTTTCCACAACTGTCAAACCGGAAATACAGTTTAACTAAAGAGAATTTAGCTCCCACAAATGCTGGTATTTTCTTATCATAAGTACTTAGTCCTGTTGAAATGCAGTTATTTATGCTACTTATTGACTTCACACAATTAGGGTCAATGTATTATAATTGTAAATAGCTAAATTACTTCAAAACCACTCATTTGCTTTCTAAACGTAAATATTGATTAAAGTTAAAGCTAAATTTCCAGTAAAAGACCAAAATCAAGCTGAACCATTTATACCTACGGACAATTTTGTATATAATTTGTCTGCTATAATGCGTCTTTTTGTAATTCCTGCGTTAAATTGGTATTTTAGATAGTTGAAAAAGTCTACAAAGTCAAATTAAACACAATCTCAATTTGCAAAATTTTTACCCACTCGTAAAGTACTATATTTTAGACATAGAACGTTATATGATATGCTCACTGTGTATAGGGAGTTGTCTACCCTATGTAAAGCCAAATGTGACACAACTCCAGCTTCATAAGAGTAACTTCTTGTTAAACTTAATTAAGTGATGTCTCGTTTGTTGCATGATATGTATGTGCCTTTCTTCAGACCAACTCAGCCATTGGTCCAGAGTTTATTTAATTTTTTAGAGTTTAAAGTTTCTCATTAGCTTTAGTTACAGGGCCACTGAGCCACGGCATAAAGAACAATTCAGTTAGAAACTTTCAGCTACTGGATGCCGGCGTCGTTTTGTGTTACTTATGGTGAAAATAAATTTTTTAATTACCTCCAGATTATCTTGCTTATATTTATAAACATTGCAGCAATTCCTTCTCTTTGTTTTTGTAACTGCTCGTGCACCCAATACAATCACTTTATGGCAAATTTTTGCACAGCTTACTCATAAAAAATAGTTGCCATGGCGTAGTGCTCAGTAAGTTAGGTGCTTGAGCTTTCAAACACAAATATGTTCCAAAATTTCAACTGTCTAGCCCAGGCTTAAAACAATTGACCAGTTGCAAAATTGAGCCATTAAAAAAATAGCTGGCTCATCAATACTTTTTCAAGAGTTTAGAAAAATACTCTAAGTGCTAAACTAATTAACTTGACTTCGTCTAAAGATGGTTATAATGTTTTGGTGCAGCGAACAAACTATCACTTTATAATTAGACAAAGAAACTTGAGGAAACGTCTCAGTACAGTTTGTGTAAGTTGTAAAAAGTTTTGTTATTAGTTTCACTAAAGAGCGAACTACTCACCTTGTTAGTAACAATGAACTGTATATATAATGTGCATTGATTAAAGTTATTTCTGGTACTGGAGTAATGTTAGAAATGTTAAAAAAGTTGTCTGTAGAAAAAGTGCAACTATTTCCATGCAGTGCACCAGTCAGCATGTTACTTACAGCAAATAGTCGGTATTTAAACTTCTTAAGCTTCTTTTGTTTTCTTCTTTTTTGAGACATGTACAAGTCAAACACCTAATATAAAACTCTATAGCCATGAAGTTGTATTTAAGCCGTACAGAATAACTTATGCCTATCTATGTAATTTTGTGTCTCACAGGTACAGAGATCTGAGGGTGTAGTAGGTGATATAACTACTAACTATTTGTTACTCCTCGATGTTACTCATTCGGAAACTTTGAAGCGTTAAGAGTCAATAAACAGTCATGTGACTAAGTACTACTGTGACAGGTCATGTGACAAATAACTTCAATGATATAGTGTGTGGTTTTATTCTTATTTTGTACCAACAGAGACAGCTAGAACAGTTATATCAAGGCACTAACACTCAGTGTGAGAAGCTCATAGAGCACTAAAGGATTGATCAGAAAAATAAAAGTAATTTATCCTTTGTTTGCTGCCTTAAATAATCAAAGTTATTTTACCTTAACGGATTGTGTTATTGTTGGTAATAGGAATCAATGTGGTGTTAGGTCTTTTGATGTTGGTATGTAACGGATTGTGTTACTGCTGGTAATAGGAATTAATGTGGTGTTAGGTCTTTTGATGTTGGTATGTAACGGATTGTGTTATTGTTGGTAATAGGAATTAATGTGGTGTTAGGTCTTTTGATGCATCATGAAAGATGAACATTGTTAATTTTTTTACAGCTTTTGATATGGTTATAGCAGCGTTTGTCTAAAACTTGTCAAAACAAATAAACAAGGGTTGCAGTTAATCATATAATACTTAGTGATATTGAGAGTTAAAAATCCCTCAAGCCAAGCGGTGGCCGTCTTTGGTTGGATTATAGAGCTACGTTACACAGGCTATTCCAGCAGAGCAGACCTATTTGGTAGAATCAACTACAGTCTATGTAGTATCTTATTACCACGGTGTCATTTAAGCCATGTTTCCACAACACTGTAAATTATTTCCAAATTTCTGTGGTTCGTTGTCACTAACAATCAGCTACAACGGCTTGTACTTCTAGTGCTAAATGTTGGATTGATACTGGATATCTCCCGCCCAGGAAGAAGTGCAGTCGAGGTTTTTTTCCTTTCAAATCGGCCAACTAGCAGAACTGCTGGTTGTTGTTATTGTTAGGTTTTTTGCTGAGAAGCAATCATATACTTTTTCTCTATTACCATAACAACTAAACACCAGCAGCAAAAAATCTATCACTCCAATTAACAAAAATTGATTCACTCTACTTCAGCTGCATTGTGCTATCATTTGCAGATTAGTCAGCCACACATGATCACAATAATCTATCTACGCAGCCTGATCGTGCCTTGGGTTTCTTAATGTATAATTTGCAGTTTCTTGTTATATTATGCATTCCTAGCTTCATTGCCATGGGTGACATTAACATTTCCAATAGCATTAAATGCCTGGGATTTGGCTAATTGCCATAATTGGTACCACCAGCCATCTCCAAATGTTTGTCAAAAAAGCTCCTGACAATTATATAACTTATGGCAATCCCACAGAGGATTTTCTTTATTCTGAGACTATCTATAATTTTTCATGATTTGGAAACATACTATTGTAAAGGCTTTTGTCGTGTGTGTCTTGTACAATGCCTTTACCAAGCACTGCTAGAGAGAGGTTAACCATGTAAGAGAGTCCAGTGACTAACCAGTCCGCTTTATCTGTTACACGCAGAGACACGCGGTAGCAACTGTAACACCAGTACCGGGTCAGGAGCGCTACCGGGTGGTAGTTATGGCTCCTATCCTTGACTACTAATGTAAGCAATAGGCATTTTCCGTGCGCTCAATGTTTACATTTAATCCTCAACGGCAGTTTTTTGTCGAGGGATTATCAGCTCCTTTGTGCCAAGTTTTTTTCCACGCGCATCAACGCTCATTTTTGCATTTTTCAACGAGTTTACCATGCACGTTGGCCAGCAAACACCTATAAAATTCAACGCGTTGGTTTCCAAAGGAGTCGTCTTATCACTATTTACAGCACTCTACCCTTTTGCGGCATTATAATAAAAGCATGCTACAAAGAGTTGTGATTTTTTATGGTTTTTAATGAGTGTACTATTAATTAATTAAATTATTATTAATTTCATAGATTGTTATTTTTAATATTGTCATTATTATTAATGCTATCATTATTGCCAATGATAATAATAATATAACTTTCATCCATTCTATTAAATTATTATCATCTTCATCATCATCAGATCAAAAAATATATTATTATTTTATAACACTGACAGTGAATCAGCGCACCATTATTATTATTAATTAATAATTTATTTTTTTGGTTTGTTGCTGTCATTATTATTTATCATTGTCATTATTATTCGCATCACCATTATTATTATCAATAAAAAATACAATTTGTACTTGGTGGTTTGCTGAGTTTTAATAACATTGTATAAAAATGGCAAATGGTGCAGTTGTTGTCCGGGTGACAAATCTTGCAATGAACAACAACAAACTTATGATTGCTGGCTATAATTTTAACTAACGGCGTAAAAAGATAGAAGACAACTCATACAAAATTATGTAAAATGTATGCACTCGCCTACTACTTTAAGTTATCGTTCGAGGGATAAACGCGTTGATCAAACTTTCTCAAATCAACGGGTTGAGACACCAAAAACGCCTAATATACACTGAGTTCCGCCTAACACAGTGAAATAACCAAGTAAGCCGGCAACCTCCCAAACGTAATACACAGAGCTGAAGTTATATCCACTTTATTGCTTGTAAGACACAAAAGGTTGCAGTAGCAGTCTCCTTCACGAGCAAACAAACAGATCTGCATGCTTGGCAAAAAGCCTCCCTATTTATAGAGAAGCATGCAGTTAAATTTGCAGTTCAAAATACAGGCAGACGAATAAAAACATATATTACTACTCAGGCAGACGAATAAAAACAAGCTGGCACAATATAATCAAAGTGACATACAAAGACTGGCACAATATTGACTGGCTAACCTCCAGCATTCAAACAAACAGATAGATCGTGTATTGGAAAATTGCCATAACTTATCAATAACAAGAGTTCACGAGGAGTACAGTCGACTTTGGATCGGCTACTACGAGTACTGAAACCTGACTCATCTTTCTTCAGCAGCTCGCCTGCTGCAACTCAGCGCTATCAACTAGACAAGCATGGGCTTGCACATCTAGCGCTTCCCAGAATACACTGCATGTGGACAACACACTAGTGCCAAGCTGTATCTGTTTAGTAGGGTAAATGTAATGTAACGGCCACACTACAAAATCTACCGCAATATTATTAGCTAACACAAGGATTCTGCAAGTTGCAGCTACTTGGCAATTTAACTTACTCAATTGTAGGGTGTCCTTATTGCATCACAACCTCGTTTTTGGTATCTCATTAATTAATTGCAAGCCAAGTTACATGTCAAATGATAAAGTCACATTTCAATTAATGATAACAGTAATAACAATGCAAACACTCTGTGGTAATAATAAATAATTAATTGTAAGAAATGAATTATTGTTATCAATTTTTATCCATAGCAACATATATTCATCACTGTTTATTGTTTGCAAGTTTTTTGTTATAGCTCATAAATGAACAATCATTTCAATAGTCCAAAACCCTAGTTAATACAACATTAAAAGCTATTCAACACTGTTAATACGATGAAGAGTCTATTAGCAATGAATTGCGCTGTGTTTAACACGCAATATCGAGCACAAAAATTGCAAATGTAAACAACATTTGAGAATAGATGTGAAAACAGCTCTGGAATCTACCCAATAATTGCAATGCCTATTATAGTATAGTGTAAATGCAGCTTAAAGCCTACTCTTCTTTCTCAAATGGGAGATGACCGAAGCAACTGCTGACTGTTTTTTGTTTTACAGTGTTGTTGTTCATGTGTGCCTGAAACAATTTGCCATATAAGCCAACATGCTGGTAGTTTTTATGGGCTTTTTATAGAAAGCATATTGCATAGGAAATATATTTAATTCTATATAGCTGGAATTATTAATAATTTATAAAGAAAACTGAATAACTGCATTCTAAATGTTTAAAGCAGTAAAGTTTCAAAATAAAGTAGTTTATAGTTTGGCAGTTCCATTGACATACAAGTTGGATGAAAGAGCTCTTTACTTTTACGAAACCTCACTTGAAAGGAACAAGACTGCATTGCAGCAGAAAAAAGTTGAACAAAGTAAAAATAGCCGAAGTTTTAGGGGAAACAACATGTATATCAATGCTTAGGGCCTGGTACACAGCTTACTGAGTACAAACAGCACAAGTTATAGCTTTATTTCCATCATACTCTGGACAATGTACTCCTTCTGTACACACAGCTCTGTTGAAGAATAGCAGACCACCATTGTCATTAGCAGCTTCACCGCGGATGTACTCTGGATCTTTGTCTACACACTCATACGTTGATGATTTCTTGGTCCAAGAGTCTATCGACATGAGATATCCTACAACAATAGTAAGTTGTTTGTCTATTTATGAGAAAAACTAAAAAAAATGGCTTTTGTTTCAAACCACAAAATCCCATAAGTGTATAAATGGTTAGAAACCTCAGTAGCTCAGGTACAAAACCAAAGTTGGAAGCCAAAGCAGTATATTCGGTACTTGGCTCTTTAAAAATTGTCAACTTTCTAATTCAATTGCGAAAAAGTTGGAAAATGGAATTGTCTAAATTTTGCAGGAAAATAGAAAAACTAAAATTTAGAACATAACTAGATAGATGACTAAGAAACAAAACAGCAGTCATTTGAATGATATCCTTAAGGAAAGACTAACCATATTTTTCAAACAAGCCAATCATTTTTCACTACAATTGTATATATGTATGGCTTTCAAAAGCTACAGGTAAAAAGAAAACTGGGTAAGAATGCCTACACACCTTCATACTCTTTGATCCAGTTGTTGGGACAACTCCTCTTTCCTGGCACCATTAAAGCTGATGTTCTGCTGTTGACATAACAAACAGCACATGGTGCATTTTGGTTGTCCGCTTCATTCTCAAATATTCCAAAGTTCAAGCTCTGGTATTCTGTACCAGCAACATTACCATACCAGCGAGCTACACCAGCACTGTTGTATTCAGCATCATTTACCATACATTGGTAGTTGATTCCTCCACCAGTGCTGTTGTGTGGTGAAATTCCCATGAAACCTGAATAATTTGGCAACAAACATAAAATTATGAAGTTGTTTAATAATTGTGTTTATAGATTTATGTTGTATCACAGGCAGACACCTACCAACATATACTCGAGTAGCATCTGCTCCACAAGAAGTTCTACCCCATCTTGTATAGGTAGCTCCACCTGCTGCTGGTCCTGTAGGTCCTACATCTCCTTTAGCTCCTGGTGCACCCGGTTCTCCATTGTTACCTGGTAAACCTTGCAGTCCTGGTAGAATTTAGGACAAATTATCAAGCTAAGTTTTAAATAGCAAACAAGTGTCTCTAAAAATAATGAGCATTTCTATAACTGATAGAGAACATTGATAAATGCCAGCAATTATCAGTTGATAAACAAAGTTTTACATCTCTACTCCTTAGTAGTGTTTACCATTTATAAAATGGACTCCATAGTAGTTTGTACTGCTTTAAAATTGAAATCCAGCACCAGTGGTCTAGTTCGTTTGTCTTTTTTTGGTATAATATACATCTAAGACGAAAGCTAGATATAAACTAGGGTGAAAATTCTTTTCTAAAACTCACATTTTCTGATCAGCCAGCCACAAAGTACTTGCTATTGCCGAAATCAAAATCTGAGCTGACCTCTCTTTCTTGAACAACATAAAAATAGTAACACTTTCGACTTCACGTGTTTTTATAAACTAGTGTTTGTTAAAAAAAGCTGAACATTTCATAAGCATTGATCGCATTGGTGTCCGTAATGTTACGAGTTATTAAGAAATGAATTAAAAATGTTTAATTTGGACTTGAAAGGGAAGTTTAGCATTAGTTGAGCAAAAAAAAGTCATGTTGGGAGTATTTTAAACAGAACGCACCATCTCTGCCATCTCTGCCATTTTCTCCAGTTTCACCATCTTTACCATCTCTACCATCTCTACCAGGTGGTCCAGGAGGTCCTGCTACTTCTGTTATAATTAATGCAACAAAACTGTTTGACCAAAAGTTTTATAAACGTGCCCAAGAATTAGATAAAACTTGCGACCTTAACTTGTGAGACAGAATTGTTTTTCAAAAAACAAAAATGTTGGTCATATTTGAATATTGCAAGTGTTTTTCCTCCATCATACCAATTTTTTGTGGATAAGCAACTTTTTACACCAAAACTCTTAAGGCTGCTCCACACGGCGACGAAACGAGGACGAAATGACAAAATAATTTCGTAACGAATATAAATTTGTCCAACGAAAGCCCTACCGGCACTTCGGTAGCGTTGCGGTGACATTTCGTCCAGACCTAGCAGTGCTTTGTTGGCATTTTTTCGTTAGTCGATCATTGGTCAAAAGTCTTTTCTGCATTTTGCTATTGGCCTCACAAGGCGTAACTTCATTGGTCCATGTTGCGTTAGTGGCGCTAAACACAGCAAATGTTACTAAAATTTATTATTATGATAATTATAATTATTATTACTACTACTAGTAGTATATTAAATACTACCATTGGCTGGCAGTTGTTTATTATTTATTACTGCTATTAAATTTGTCTAATGATCTTATTATTATAATAAAAATTATTGTAATTATTAAAGTAATTGTAAATACAGTACAGTTAATAAATTTTTTATTAAAAAATTGGGCCTACTGCAACAAAATAACAAATGATTCATCATCATCATTTATTATTATTATTAGGAATTAAAAAAAGAACCTAGCACTTATAAAATTACTAGCCCGGTGAGTGAGTATTAATGATAACCAGTTGATGAATAATTAAGTTTACTCACCAATAAATTAACTAAATGCGAATATCTGGAAGCTGTCCGTACAGAAGAACTAGTAGAAGAACTACTAGTATTGAATACTACTATTATTATGATTGGCGGCAGTTGTTATTATAATTCGTGTATTGTCATTGGCTGGCAGTTGTTTGTCGTTTATCGGCTACATGCAGTTTTGTTCGCGTGTAAAGCAAATTTCATTAACAATACAGCGAAACGAAAAATTATTCGTTTCGTCCTCGTTTTGTCGCCGTGTGGAGCAGCCTTTACAGCTGTGTCTCTATATTTATTGCCTGCGAAAAAAATCTTTTCATCAAAACGAGCCAAATTGATGACGTATTCGAGATGCTAGCTACTAAGTGGCCAATGGCAGCAAATTGTAATATATATAAAATAGCCCAACTTTCAGAGGTGGATTAAGCCTATAATACGTTCTCAAAAGGGTTATTGCCGACACCCACATTAAAATAAGAGTTTGAACATTGTTCTATCAGATTTACTTTGAGAAATTTTTAATTTTCCTGTAGTTTTTAGAAAAATTATCATTGAGCTTTCGTGTTTTGGGTTTAGTTTAATAAACTTCCCCACAACATGCAAATATTGTTCAAGCCTAATTTTTTAACAACAGCGATCTCGATCATAACACAATGCTAAGCAAAGTAATGATTGCTTCACTTCCATGTAATGTATAAAGTCTAATTTTTGTGTTATTTTTATTTTAAATTAATTTTCACTCATTTTTTTTACAACAATAGTTGTAATAAAAATATTAACAAATAGCAATAAATAATAACAAAGATAATAATCTTTGCTAATTATTGCTATTCAGAATAAATATTGAAAATAATAGTTATTATTTTTTATTGTTATTTATAGTAATAAGTAATCATATATATTGCTATAAATAATGACATTAATAATTATTATCATCAATAATAATTTGTAAAATGAAGATTATTGATAATTGATTGATTCATAATATCTTGGTGTGCAGCCAGTAAAATTATGGGCTCACCTGCCTTAAATAAAATTATTTGGTTAACCAACTAACCACAATACTTTAGCATCTTGTGTACATCATAAATCAATGACTAACTTTTTATAGTTTCTCTAAAGGTACTCAGCTTTCTCCTACAATTTGGCTCACTTCTGATGAGTAAATCTCAATCAAGTTTGGTTTTCTGGGCTAAACAGATGCAAAGTTTAAATGTGACAAGAAAATTTGTTTTTTTGAAGAACCATACTTTACAACCTTTTACATACAAGTTTTTACCTGTTCTCAGCTTATAAATATGAAGAAAATGGAGCAAATTACCATAGTATTTAAATTCTTAAACTCTTTATTTATGATTGATTGTCACTTATCAAAAATTTTACTGAAATTGTCATTTCTTCAAGCAAGCAATATTTATAAAAGTTTTTGGGTTTCGTGCCTACAAAAAAAGCTATTCACCTGGTCCTGAGAAGTGCTTGCTCATCACATCTTCTAATGAATCCACTTTAATCATCTGTCAACAAAAGGACTATAAATTGGAGATAATAAAGTTCTGTTAACTTTTTCAGGCTATGAATTTGAACGTAGTTAAACTGATTAGCACCTTTTCCATGGCAAAAAATTTAAATGTTTCATACTAAACAAATATAAACTCATTCCATTCAGTTTGAAATCTATTGCAGCCTCAAGTCTCTTAGAGTTATTCTCAGCAGATTTACATAAATTATTTACATTAAAAATAAAGATGAGAAATCAATTATTTAAAAAGAGTTCTTGAACTGTTTTTAATATTGTAGAAAAGCATGGGAAATTTTCTCAAGAATCATATGGTAAAACTGAAATTTATAATGTTTTGGGTAACTTACATATGACTGAAGAATTGCTTGCATCTCTGCTACTTGACTCTCCAAGTCTTCTGATCTCTGCACCCGCGGCTCAATAGAGGTAGTGGTACCATCTAGTGACTTACATGTACATACAACAACTAGTATGTACACCAGCAGTAGGTAGCTTGGTTGTCTTCTCATCTTAGGTTGTTTGCTACAATTATAATTAAGTGGTCATTACAGTTATAAGTGACAACTCTTACAAAATAATCTTTGGAGCAGAACATAGTCTGGGAAAAAAGAAGAGTTTATTTTATAGTAATGAATTCAGCTGTCATGTAGGTAAGCCATAAATAAAAGTTAGTCTACTAATCATCACTTAATTTGGAGACAATCATAAAAGCATGACATAAGTTTAGCGTTTATTGAATGTGTTTTTTGACGAAATTTCCGAACCTGAAGAGTATCAAACAAAGCCATTGTGGTACAGCTGGATAAAACAAATTGAGAAAAAGTGTTTGTTTTTTGTAGTTCATGTAAGTTTCAAAGACTCTTGCCACTCTTCAAGTCACCTACTCACCTTGTGAATTCACTAAACTTGTTTTTGTTAATGATCAGTTGTACACTGGCAGACTGTTTTATATGCGAAAGAGTTATGTTGATATAAAGGTCCCAACTGGCCAATCACAAGTTGAAGCACAGAATGACTGGCATACAAAGTTTCCTTATTGTGTAATATACATATATGTTGGGATCAAGTTCCAATAACCTATTCGAGGTTACCTTTACCAGTGAGTGAAATGATGAGGTGGACAAGGGTCTGAGGCACATTGCATACTAAACGTCTGCTGCCACAAACTTTCATCCAATCAAACTTTGACGAATCAGCATCTATAAAAGCTCAAGACATCTCTGAGGCAGTTTCTTCAGGTGTCGCTGATGTAGCCTTCTCATGATGAGGTCACCGGTTGTTGTCACAGGCAAATGATAGCACCTTGACTAGCCTTGCTATTGTCCACATGAGCTCAACCATCACTAGTCCAAGTTGCTATTTTCTTAATATCATACAATAATTGGCAGTGCAGAAAGTTACAGTACATCACAGCACAGTACAGCACTTTGAAGTGCAGTAAAATGAAGTAAAATACAATATAGCACAGCGCAGCACTGCACCGCAAAATACATCACAGCACAGCAAAGACAGTACAGCACAGTACTGTACAACACAGTGCAGCACAGCACATCAGAGTACAGCAGAATACAATACAATAGGCAGCACATATGAGCTGTGAAATTAATTTAGTTACTATTTTGGCAATAGATCTATGGTTGTAGCTATTGTAGAAAACAGATTTTTGTGAGATAATGGAAGTTGCTTAAAATAATTAGACCGTACATGTTGTAACTGTGACCATGTTAGTAAATGAGAGTTGTAATCAAAAGGATGGTAGCAATGTGGTAGTAAAATAGTATATCTCCAGAATTTTCTAATCTCATACATAAATGAAAGTCGGTTTTCGCAATGTTAGCTTGAAACTCCGGCACCACTAAATCACTCCTAATAAAAATACATATTCAGAGTCGTCAGTACCTTCTCTTGGTTATAAAACTCTTGAATTTTTACTTTTCTTGAAGATCGCACCATTATTGTCGATAAAAACCTTCTTCTCCTATGCCAGTTTATTTCCCGCCATATCTTTTTTGCTATTTGTTTCATGTTCGGCTCATTTTTTTTACATATGATTGGTCGGAAGTGGCTACAGCAAATCAAGTATTGATATCTGTACGCCGAACAGCATTGTTTTGCTACAGTTGCTAGCTTTGTTCGGTATTATAATTGCTTCTCCACCAACTCACCCATAAACTGTACTTGCCTTTCACATTCCAACATTATCTCATTGCTTATGCCAACCTGATGTTGTTGTTTCGCAATGTTCTTGAAGCCCGGGGCTATATTATCAAAATAATTATTATAATGATAATAATAATAATATATATCAACAATAAATAATAGTTAATCAAAATACTAATGATGAATAAACACCATATCCTGCATTGTTAGTTTTATGCTTAAGTAACTGTTACTATTTTTATATTATTAATCATGTATTTGAGAGTAATAATAATAAGCATAGTTATCATTTAGTAAAATGAATAGAAATAACAAAAATGTTAACATTAACTATTAATAATTTTGTACAACAATAATAATAAGGGTAATGATTATTAACAATAGTAACATGAATAATAATGCTAATAACAATAATATTAATATTAATCAATGACATTTACATTGTATGTTATTAATAATTAATAAAATAAATGTCATTGATTGTTATTAATATTATTATTATTATTCATGTTTCTATTTTTAATAATTATTACCCTTATTACTGTTGCATAAAATAGTGGTTTTACTTTTCGTTTAGAAATCATTTTCAGTTAATAACACGGTAATTGAATACTGTTCATTAATGTCAGTACTGTGATATATTCTCACCTCTTCCCTATTCATTAATGGTTGTTTGTTAGTATTATATTCATCAATAATTTAAGCAAACAAATTTGATACATACACATAAATAACGTAAGCATTAAAACTTATGAATAAAAACCATAGCAGTAATAACAACAATGAATGAGCAACGCTGGTAATGCATACAAAATAATATATACCGAAATAAAAAAAGTAATCATCAGGAACCCAGTGTATCAAAGTTGTTTTCAATTTCCCTATTGACCAATGGGTTGCATAGTCACTAAGCATATGTCTTGATATGGAAAGTCAAAATACAAGCACTTGAATTTCCACCAGTTTTTTGAGTTCGTTTTTCACTGAATGCACAACTACAGCAAAGTCCTTTTGTTAAAGTTTTGGAAATATAACCCATGCTGTATGACGATCTCGTTTGGTGGGGACAGCAACCTTACAGAAAAAATTTTTACCTCCTGCATTATCTAGACTCAAGGTATTACAAAAGAGGTACGCTTTCATCTCTTCTAAAAAAAGTTGACGGATTTGGAAGTTGTTATTATTGGTGGTGGTGGTGAGCAATAGGGCGAGCAACGTATCGAATGGAACAACCGTTGCACTTCTACAGATGCTGTGTAGTTATGCTTATAGATTGAAATATATTATGAAACACAAGGAAAGTTGGCACACCCGTGTGACTATAAACTAAGATTAGTGGGGATAAAAAATTCCAAGAAATGTTAGATGCACTGGCAACAAATTTGGTTAAAAACTGTAACCAGTTACATGATGCTCCAAACACTTGGACAAATTGAGAATCCTCAAGCCAACTGGCAAGTCTAAACTCTACAACACTTGTTAATGTCCCTAACATCGCTTTCGCACTTTTTATGTTATCTCCACGGGCAACGCCGGGTATTTCTGCTAGTGTTAAATAAGTCATAAACCTTTGCTGACTTCAAACAAAAAATTACTGCATCTCATTATGTAGAAGTTGGTTTTCTTTTCTCCATCAGGGATCCAAACCCACAGTGACGAACCAAAATACCAACTTTTTTGCTCATCATCCCAACGACAACATTGGTGGAAAGCTGTTTTTTGTAGATGATATCTACTCCAGCATACAGCTACTGCAGAACAATGTCAGCCTGTGTTGCCGGGGTAGAGTACATGTTTTATACCAACTAGTCAGTACTCTAGTCTATTGGAGAACTGATGTCTTCTAGTTTTTGCGGCCATTTACACGTCCAACCTCTATCAGAAAACTGTATAGCTGCTAAGCTCCTTCAAAGATGTTATGCAATTAAATTGATTCAAGTATAAGATAGTAAGGTATTACTTTGATACACAGCTTTAACAGCTGTTCAGATGATGTCATGAAATGATTTGTCATTACTAGAGAAGTGCACTCAAGCAAACATATTACACAAGGTTTAACCTTAATGCTTCAAATAAGTTGAAAGACTATTGTTAAAATTCAAAGTTTAATACGGTGGCTCAATATTTTTGCAATCTGGTGACGTGAGAAGAGACTTTGATGATGCAGCCATCTGATTTGATAGTTTTTTGAACTCAACTGATGCAAAACGATGTTTGCTCGACGTAAAATGATGGTGATGCATGAAAAGAACTGTCAACCAGATGGAAGTATTTTTATTATGTAATGTCTAGATAATGATAAATTTAGATTATTACCTTATAGAGACTTGAGACAAGTCTTTTCTCCATCTGAAGCTTTGTAGGTTTTCTCTGATGGAGAGTTTTTTGTTGCAACTCATAGATGTTACTATTATAGTTTACATTTCGGCACAATATGAATGCAGCCAGTTTTTGCTGCATGTTTGCAAATAAACTAAAGAACTTGATGCAAACAAAGATTTAAGTTATCAATCGGTGACTGCACCTAAAATACATCTTTTGTATGCATGTCTTATCTTACATAAATATGCACCTTTGGTTGAACATGAATACTAAATTTTCAAGACATGTAATTATGCACTTGGTACATCACTTTGATATTTATACTTTTGGTGTTGCATTTTAATTTGTCTATGAAAAAATGTGTTGGGTTATCCTATTGGTGGATGATCCAAATACCATAATGCGTAATCTACATCTTTGCTCTCTAGCCAGCCAATCATAAATAACGGAAGACCTATTGCAGGCAAGAAGGTAGAAAAAGTCTCTTTAGTCACCACCAAGTGAGCTGTTTCCCAGGCTCATCCACCAAGTATAAACCCTCTGGTGTCACTCTTTCTTTCAACTATAGAATACCCAAGAGAGAGACATAGAATACCTAAGAGAGAGAGACCACACTGCGGTAAAAGGCTCTTCCTTCCCTAGGTCTCCAGCAGAAACCTCTCACGTACAGGAAGGGTTGTTACTCCTCCACCTTTTAGTAGCTAGAGAGAGCTCACCCCCCCCATCCCCCCCCCCCTTAGCAGCTAGAGAGAGCTCCTACCCCCTCCCCCTTAGACTCACTTTCACCCCGCCTTTCAACAGCTAGAGAGAGCTCCTAACTGTTGACTGAAAGTACCTGATTCAGGTTGAGGACTTCATTACTTTTACAAAAAGAGAGCGATTCACCCTCTCATCAGTTTCCACAGATCTCCTATAAACAGCTCTACAATGCATTTCAAGGCTGTCACGTTAATCATTTATATTACAAGCTCTATGACTGCAGCCAGTTGTTGCTGCTCATTCACATACCTACTTAGCAACTGGATGCAAGCATATATCCAGGTTATCAATCAGTAACTGTACCTAAAATATAGCATAGGTATGGCTTACAGAGTTTGTATGCATTAGTAACATCCTGTTGTGTACATCAATATCCATTTTGTAACATATAATATGTCCCATTGTATCTCTTGTGTAATAATGTAGAGATGCACTTGATATCCACCTTTGATAATTTACTGTATATGAAATTTGTTTTGGAGAGGATGTAAAACTAAACGAGTTGCAGTTAGTTGTCTCTGCAGACATCATGTGCTTGTCTAGTTCAGATTTTGTCAACAGAGAAAACCATGAGGGAAAGTAATACAAAGAAAAGAATGTGGATGCCTCCAGTGCGTTAGCTAAGATAGAGTGAAAGGTATAATGTGGGTAGATTGTTTGCACATTTAACTGCTCTAGTTATATCTCTATGTTTACAAAACCCACATTCTCGGTAAGCGTATATTCGAAATCAACTGATAGAATTATCAAGGTGGTATTGGTGCTGCTTCAGGAAATTTCCGCTGAATCAGACATAAACCCAGTTTATTGTTTTGTAAGAGTTCTCAAAAGATTGATGCAAACAGAAATTGTTACCATTATACATAAATGTGAGTTCCTATAAAGCTTTAGAGCTTCTTGCTTGACAAACTTGATTTCTATCAGATATTGCCTGCCCTAGGAAATGAGTTTTAGTTAGAATCAAGGTTACAATAACTCAATCGTCCTTGATTACTCAATAACATTAATCTAATTGACTTTAATTATATTGAAGACGTTATTATTCTATAGTGGTATGAGTGTATGCTCCATCAGTATTGTGTGAGACTGCATTATAATATTTGTTAAGTTGTTACCTAACAGTTGCTGAGCTGACAACAAAAAGCTGTAATAAGATTGAGATGATATTTATTTACAGCTACGCATGTGATTCTCTGAACTGTTGCCAACCAACTACGAAACCGTATGCAAACTAATATCCAGGTTATCAATAGGTAACTTCACCCAGCAGATATCAGGTGTACATATTGTTTTTATCATTTGTACATCTAACATTCTATTGGGCATAAATACTGCTTGTGAGTCATAGATTATTACATAACACTTTGATGTTGGTATGTAATAGATAGTGTTACCGTGTGTTGCTATAATAAAAAATTATGTTACATCATCTAATGCATGATCAGAGGCAAACATAACTAAAGATTCACCAAAGCTTCACTTTTTTCAATATTTTATATTCAAGGCCTCATTTAGTGTTAGCATGTGCAGGATAATTTCCTTCACTTTAAAATAGTTTCATTTGATAAGTTATATTCACTTTCATTCCTAATGGTAAAGACCTTTTGTGTAACTTACTTGTATTACCTGTATATACAATATCCTATTGTATATAAATACTTAATGCGTAAATAGCAGTTATTGAGATGGTTCAATTATCACAATAAGTTGTATTCGTACATGTTGTAGATTCAGGGTTTGTAAACAATACTGCAAAACACTACACAAGCAAATATTCGGAGTACGGTTGGGTTTGTACTAATTCTATATACCACATCCTGTCGTGTATAAATACTGACTGCCAATTATAAAACATTTCTGATGTAACACTACGCTCTGCATATACCCTTGATTTTGGTAGTTAGCGAACAGCTTCGCTTTCTTGTCATTAAAAAATGTTTCTACCTTTAGTTGACTCATTCAACTAAATTATACAGATCATTACAGCTAGACAGACCTATTTGGTAGAATATACAACAGTCTATGTAGTACTTCATCACCAAATTGTCAATTAGCTGACATTGAACTTTGCTCCACTTTGGTGTCAAGCATTAAACCCATTTCAGATATCATACAACAAAGTTGTTACTGTTTCGCTCTCTCATATACGGTTTTGTACTCAAAGTGTTAGTGTGTTACAAAATATTTATTACAAAGATTCAGGTATATGTGACCTCCAGTGACCAAGACTTCGTAGCAAATAATGAATTTACTGTTTGCTCATTCTACATTTAAACGGTATTGATTTTGACCGACACAAAACAATTTATGTTTCAGGAAGTTTCAGTCAGCACAACTAGACATTACAACTGTCAAACAATCAAATGTAATTGCTTCACTTAGCTGATTGGTGAACACAAACTATTTAGGGTGGGAGTTTGATCAAAGTTGGTAATACTGCTTTACCACCTGGTCTCTTTTGTGAATTGAACCATCAAATAATTTTTAATATTGTTCAAATTTGTCACTGCCAATATATAAATTTTCAGCACACTTTTGCAATCAGTTTTTGTTGTATGAATCACTTGATGCTGAACGATTGCAAACCAACTAAATAACTTAAGACAAACAAATATCTTGGTTACCAAACAACTACTATTGGTTGATCTATTCATGGTTCATGTAGCTTCTATACCTTACATTTTGCTGCATAAAAAAAAACTCGAAACTATCGTAAATCATCACCCACAGTATTGTCTCTCTTGTGTAATATAGAAGCTATGTTTTGTTTGACAGTAAAAACTAAACATTTTTAACAAGCTGGTTGCTAGATATTCATTCCCATTGTTTAAACCATCCAGCAGGCTAATTAATACAGCATTGATTGTACTTAAACTATTTAAACCATAAAAAACTGGTTTGAACCATAAAAACCTGGTTATACCAAAAAAAAGGTTGCTTCAATTTTTTCAAACAATATATGGATTTTTTTTCAAATCTGAAGGCAGCTGTGTGGTAATTAACTAGATTATAAGCTGATTGACAATCATTGAAGCAACTTTATTGTTCTGTCGATGATAACTACTAGCGCCTGGTAAAATAAATGATTGCAAAGTAACTGATAATAATGGAAGATCGCACCTAATAAATTAAACTATATCAATAGCAAATGGAAAATTGTCATAAGCACTAATAATAAATAAAATTATACTAACAATAACTAATAATATAATGCAATAAGTTTATCCCAGTTACTTACTACTCAACCAGTGCTTGATCTCTACTCTACTTATTATGATTGTCTTCTGTATAGCCAATTGTCTTGTACGTTATTGCGTTGATAGATTAAGCCAGTAAAAATACTAATAGTTGAATCACTAGCAGGGATACTTATTATCTGATTAAAATCATTTTTGGAAGTTTTTTATTATGGATTAGATGATTAAATACAATATATAAAACGGATAACTCATCTTTGAGTGAAACTTGAATAATAATGCAAATCAATTCTGCCCGTATTATACGTTATACTACCAACACTGTAAATGCAACCATTTTTTGCTGCAAGTTTCCTAGCAAATCAAACAAGTTGATGCAAGCAAATACCCAAGTAATAAATCAATAACTGTGTCTAGTTGATATTATATGAATGAATGGTTTCTATTACTTGAATATGTAACATCCTGCTGTGTATAAATATACCTGCTTTGTAAACATTGTATATTGTATATTACATGTAATAATGTAGGTATGCACCTTGGTTTATCACTTTGATATCTATATGTTAGATGTGTCATCCATTCTGTTGGTAAAAACAAAAATATAGTGTTACATAATGTGCTGGATTGATTTCTAGCCAGTCAACAATAATGAACCAAAAACATACGAAAGATCCAAAATCGTTGCTTCAAAGTTTCAACAATACAGCAAATTGCCAGATTCTGAGAAAACCGTTTCTTTTATGGTTTTGAATGAGCATTTAAATTTTACACAACAAATATACAAAAATACAACAAAATTGCTTTCCAGTCAGACTGACACGCCATGACACTTCCCCTTGGGATACTTTTTACTAGTATACATGGCATTTAGTAAAGCTTTCTTTGTCTATCTTATTGTAGAAGTTTGCTCAGTACAAAGTCTCCCCTTACATTTGCTCCAAACTCATCCTGTGCATCTAGTTGTATACTTTTGTTCACATTTAAAGTTCCATAATCGTATTGTGTAACATGAAAGTGTCTTGAGGTGTGTTTACAACATTGTACAAAACCAAACACTGACAGCAGTAGATGTTTACTATTAAGACTTTACTATTACTTTACTATAAGGGCTAGTTAAGTAATAACTACTTCACTACTATACACATCATGTAGATCATTTCTGTATAATGGTCTGTTCATTAAAGTATATAGTTGAGTTGGCTATAAACAAGCCGTAGCTGTCATATTGTTAGTTAACAATAGCTGAGGTGACAACAAAAGTCTTAGTTAAGCTTTTCGTTAGTTTTATTGTCGTCTAGTATTGGTAGTTGTCATTAATTATATTAAGTTATAGTGATGCAACAAATTGTGTTGTGTCATTACATTATATTGCTCTGTACTATAACATATTATATCACCCAGTTGTATGTATTAGATCACATTCTATTACATCATGTTAAATTACGTCACATTGTTAATAATGTTTCGCTGGTGGTTGAGCATAAATACTGCTCCAAGTTGTTTGCAGACCAACTGCAAAACATGATGCAAACAAATATGCAGGTTCTCAGTAGGTAGCTTTACCTGGTAGATATCAGGTGTATGAATGCTTTATATACCATTCTGTGTACGTGTATGTGTACGTGTACGTATACATATTTGCATATGTATATGTACATGTATATGTATATGTACGATTTCTATAACTTGTATATGTAGCAGAATTGCCCCTGCACCTCTTACACTTTCAGTTTGTGCTGTTCGCTTGCAAACCAACTAGGTAATTTGATGCAAGCCAAGATCCAGGTTATCAATCAATAACTGTACTCAGTAGTGTATCCAGTTTGTATAGTTTATCTTTCATGTATATACAAATATGTCTATAAATATCATATGTGTGAAATATAACATTTTGTGTTGTATCTTACATGTAATAATGTAGTTATGTACTTGGTCTATCACTTTGATATTTATATGCTAGATGTGTCATCCCATTGTGTTGATAAAAGATAATGTTGTGTTACTCTACATGCTGGATGAACATACATTCTGATGTTACAAATTACATAAACTATTATCCATAACTTTGACTTCTATCCAGTCAATAACAAATAGTTTATTGTGTGAACTAGCACTGTTGCTCTCATGAAAAATGGAGGTATAAAGTGGACCAAAATTTCCATTCAGCAGCTCAGTGAGCCAGTCAACCAGTTCCGCATAAGCAGTTCAACTTTGTATTCACTCTTTTTCACATGATTTAGATTTATAGTGTCATCCTATGTTTTGGTCAACATTCTGTTTTTTTTTACAACATTTGACAACACGAGATACCGACAGCAGTAGATGTTTAGTATTAAAATTTTACTAGTACTTTACAGGTTACTCCCCTTGGCTAGTGCATTACAAATATCTGTTGTTATAATCCAGGTATTGCAAGTTTGATTGTTACAACTTGACTGTCACTACTTAATATTCCTTTTGCTCACTAGATATAAAACACATTTAAATTTTTCCCCAACATGGAAGGTTAATAGCTCTGGAAAAGTTTCATTTTGCCAACTAAATGTTGTTAAACGACTAGCTAATAACCGGAGATAATTTTACTGCTGCATTAAAAAATCAAAACAATTGGCGGGTGTTAAACGCTTGTTTGCATTCAGAATAAAAATATTATCATTCAAACAGTTTTCTAACTTCAACTATAGAGGAAATTCAAGTGCAATTCAAATTTTTCACTATTATATTCGTTCTAGATTATCACTACAAGTACAGCCAGCTTTTTGATGCTTGCTTGCATACAAACGAGATAGTTATACAAGCAAAGGTCAAGGTTATAAATTTAGAACAGTAGCTAGTTGATATGCAATTTTTACAGGTTTGCTATTACTTGTAAAAACAACGGTTATTGTTTAGTACAAGAAATCCTAGTGAGTGAGAAAAGACAGGGAATAGCGTATATCACTTGTAATCATATAGCAATGATTTTGATATCCATACATCAGATGTGGCATCACATTCTGTTGATAACATCAAAATATTGTGTAACACAATGTGCTGGATGAACAAAGACATGGACGTTAAAAGCTACATGAAGTTATCATCTATAACATGGATCTCTAGCCAGTCAAAACCAAATGATCAAAGGTTCATCAAGTGCAGTTACTTCAATGGGAAAAAGAGCCAAAGATTTGCTAGAAATTTTCAGCAAACAGTTCATCCGTTGATGCCTAAGAAACCATCATGTGTTACTTTTTGCAGGACTGACTATGCTTCATAACCATGGATATAAATTTACTTTGATGCACAAAAAGCTTGGGTGGTTAATAGTTAATTATATATGTTTTCTCATACAAGCAATAGAATCATTATTTTACTATACCGTCACAAGGCAATTACTAACCCGGCCCTGGATAGATATCCGAGGCCAGCAAAAAGATGGTTGACGTAGCCTTGGAAGAAACATAACCCAAGGACATCTAGAGGATCTGAATCCATGTGATCACTACCCTCCGAAGTGGAGAAACCGAGATCAAAGGCCGTAAAAGACCAAACACTGTTGGAGAGAGAAATACCCAGCTATTACTGGCTGGAATGTTCATAGAAACCACTCCTCACTTCTAGGCACCAGTTTCGTTTAACTCTTTTACCTGCCTATTATTGGCTAGTATTTTTATATGTATTGTTATCGATTGATTCCTTTATTTATGTTGGGTGATTGGAGTGTTTGGCAAACTAGGCCAAACACTTCCTGTCACTTCCTGTGACTCCGTCTACAAAATGCAGAGCTTTTGTTCATTTCAGTGCAGTTCATTACATGTCATTGTTGTGCTGCCCCTTTTTATTCTTACGATAATAAATTTTCAGACTGCTTAAAGGGCCTATGATGCCTAATTTGAAGAGTTGACTTAATTAAAACTTTTTGAGGTTGATATGTGTTCAGATAAATTATCTGGAGTTGCCCTCTCACCAGTACCACGATTCCTATAGACACAGTCAGCACTCGCCAAGACACCTTTTTTCTAAGACGCAACAAGTTATATAGATCTATAAAGCGAGTTTTCAAACTTTTGGCTTGTTCGCATAGAAATACAGCATCCTAAATTTTAGTATTGTGCAGAGACTTTTTTGATTGCAAAAAAAATGATGTTGCAACAAGTTTTAATTTTTTGGATCTTTTTTCCCAAGTCAGCAATTTTTTTTATCTTTGGTAAGCTCACTATTATATATACACCGGTGTTCACATGATAGTTTTTGTGATCAAAATCAAAAGAATTAATGAAAGTTTTTTATCAAAATAATAAATTTCAAGTGAAAAATTAATCAAGCAATAACATTAGTATAATTTCATAATAAGACAGAGTGAAAAAGAAAAATTGTTGAAATTGTATTTCTAGCGTTGTTTTTTTTACAACAACAATAATAATTAAATCTGAAATACCGGCAATCTCTCCAAGAAAAAACTTCAAAAGCACTAACTAATAATAGTTAAGACTTTTAAAAAATAGTTTGGAACTGAAAAAGTAACAAAAAATGGTACAAACTACTTGCTGTAGTATACTATATAATATCATAACGCAGATAGTCCCTTTTGTCGACTGCGTTGTCATAGACCTCCATAGACCTCTACATACCTATTGCACTTTTGTTGCCGCCAGTGAGTTTTCTCAATAGTTTTACAATGCTTGATGAGAAAACAACTCTACACACAAAGTGCGTCTTAAAAAGCTCGTCACAAGCCCTTTAAAACAGCTGAATGTATGTCTGAGCCGAGGGCTCACCACACTTGCTAAAGTGGAGTGTTCTCCTTTACAACTAGTTGCGAGTGCCATTCCGACACAGGCTCTCCTCTGGGAAGAGGTTGACTGTTCATTGTTCATTTTTCATGTATTTCCTAAACTATAATTGTACTCAGTTGTTGTTGTATGCTTGCTAACCAGTTTAACAGCTTATGCAACAAGTATTTAGGTTATCAATCGATAAATTTAAAATAAATACCCAAAATGTATTGTATTTATGTATGTATGCTGTATGCGGTTGTTGTGTATTTACTGGTGTTACACAATTATTTTCAATATATTGCAAAATATCTAAATTATTTCAAAACCGTTCACACAATTTTTAAAGGTAAGAATTATTAAGAGTCAAAGTTAAGTTTTCAGACAGAAAACCAAAATCTAGTTGAATCATTTAGACCCACGCAAACTTTTTGGTATATTTTGTTTTCTTTACAGATTCTTTTTTGTAGTTTTTGGTGTAAAGTTTGCATTTAAATCAGTTGAAAAGTTCTTCAAAGTCAAATTGAACACAATCCCGATCTACACAAATTTTACCCACTCGCGAAGTACTATATTTTAGATAACACCGTGTGATATGCTCACTGTTTATTGGGAGTTATGTACCCAATGTCAAGTTAAATGTGACACAACTCCTGATTTATCAGAGTAGTTTCTTGTTAAACTTAATTAAGTTATCTCTCATTTGTTACATAATATGCAAGTGTCTTTCCTCAGATCAAATCAGCCATTAGAGTTACCTGTTTATTTACTTTGTCGGGGTATAAAGTTTCTCATTATTTTTAGCTACAGAGCCATTGGGGCACGGTGTTAACAGTAATTTAGTTAAAAACTTTCAGCTGCTGGATGTCGATATCGCTTTGGGTTACTTATGGTGTCAATAATCTTTTGAAATACCTTCAAACTTTCTTGTTTAGATGTATAGATGTTAAAACATTTTCTTCAGTCTTTTTTTGTTCTGGCAATTATTCAAGTATCCCTTACGATCATTTTATAATGAAACTTTGTTTGAGGTAGTTTGAAGTTCAATCGTCTTGTTTATGAGCAACTTTTTTCAAAATTTTTTATACTTTCCGCTCAAATATGAGACAATGGTTTTTGTTGGATGAGTGGTTGAGCGTATTGTAAGCATAAAAAAGAGCGATAAATTATTTCTTGTAACCAATAACGCATTTGACCCACAGGCTAACGGCTTACTGACCGGCATGTGGAGCACCAATTTATGAAACTTTGGGTTAGCAAAAAGTAGTTCCATGTATTTTAAAGATTATTATTCCAAAGGAATACTCTGAAAACTTACCAGATTAAACGACATGGAGTATTACATTAGTATGTATATTTGTATAACTAAGGCTGTTGTTAACTCTTCAAAGCGCTAGCTAATAATCAACAGACTAACTTCAAATCTCTGGAGGTGTTAAAGAAGAATTGGGCAGAGCAGAAAAGAGAGTGAATGATTTAAAAGTTGTATGGTCTCAACTTTAGACAAGTACACAGTCTATAGAGTACAAACAACACAAGTTATAGCTTTATTTCCATCATACTCCGGACAATGTACCCCTTGGGTACACACAGCTCTGTTAAACAACAGAACACCACCACCGTTGTCAGCGGATTCACCTCGGATGTACTCTGGATCTTTGTCTACACACTCATATGTTGATGGGTTTGTATGGGCCCTTTGGGCTGACATCAGATATCCTAAAATATTGTTAAGTTGTTTGTCTTTACTTAAAAAGTTATTGGATGAGGTATTATTGAACTATTTTAAATAAACAATTGCAGTTCCACAAAACTGAATGAAATACCAAGCGTCAACTACTTACACTAAGGAGCTCTATTATTAAACTTGAAGTGAACAAACTTATTTTCATTCTTAGAACTTTCAATTTCAAACTTTATCCAAAAGAATACGATACAATTATTGTCAAACATCAACTGAAAGGCCCAAAACAGCCTTCAGTTGATGATTGATGTAATAAACTGGTATAATCAAAACAAAATAAAAGTCCTTCGTTGATGATTTGGAATTACCCTGAACCATATGCTCACCTTCATACTCCATGGTCCAGTTGGTAGGACAACTCCTCTTTCCTGGTACCATAAGAGTTGATATTCTGTTGTTGACATAACAAACGGCACATGGTGCATTCTGGTCATGCGCTTCATTCTCAAATATTCCATAACTATGGGTTTGATATTCTGTGCCAGCAACAGTACCATAAAAATCAACAGCTACCTCAACACTGTTGTATTCAGCATCATTTACCATACATTGGTAGTTTATTCCTCCACCAGTGTTGTTGTACGGTGACTTCCCAATGAAACCTGTATAATTTGACAATAAAATTAATGTGCGTAGTAAAGTATAAATATAGGTTTTAGCTGTATCAAACACATACACATACCAACATATATTACAGCAGAGTCTGCTCCACATGAAGTTCTACCCCATCTTGTGTAGGTGGCTCCACCTGATGGTGGTCCTTTAGGTCCTACCTCTCCTTTTGGTCCCGATGCACCAGGCTCCCCATCATTTCCTGGTAAACCTTGCAGTCCCGGTAAAATTTAAAAGTCAACCATCAAACCAAATTTCAAAATTGCAGCATCTAGCAGTAAAATAACTAATTAGAATATTTCACTAATACTAATCATCATTCGCTGTTCAAAGAGTGATGACAAATTTGTCCATTATTATGCCAACTAGACAATAATGTTATAATTGGACCATTATAAAAAGTTGAGCATTTTACAGTTTTCATGCTCAAAGTTATCATACTTTTAATAAACCGTCTAAATTAAAATGTTGGACATTAACTGTTGGGTTTGGTGTGGGCTTATTTGTAACACAAATTAACAAACTTTTGAAGGTTGGTTACAGAAAAAATGTTACTTGCAATCACTTACCAGCATGCCATGAATACTTCTGACAAGCCTAAAAGCATTGTTCGCGCAATTGATAGAGTAAAAAAAAAAAATAATTTAGCTCACGAGATGAAACAATTAGTTGATCATCACAAAAACTTCCAATGACTAAGGAAGGAGCATTTTATTGCACATGGTTGCTGTCTATGAGCTCTTGGTTTTCGTTGGCGAGCAATCAAGTCTTACTGGGAGCTGGATTTTTTGTACATTATAACAACGGAGAACCTAATTTTTCATGGAGTGCCAATTTTTTGTCACTCTTTCACGTGGTTTCTGAGTTTAAGGGTATGACATTCATGTTGTTCAATGAAAACCTTCAACTTTATTTGCCATAAATAAGTATTAGTTATACACTTAAATTTATTACTAGCAGATTTGTTTATTTTGGACTGTAGAAAACTAATAATTATCTTGCATTTTAATTTCTAAAATGATTGAGAGATTTTAAGTTCAATTTGCTCTAGGAAAAAATTACTTTCATGATGGAACACCAAAATGAATCTAATGGTTAATTGGTACACTTCGTAAGATTTAGAGAACACTTCCTTCTGAACAACCAATCATTACTTTATTAGAGTTACATTGAAGCTAACACTTTCTGTTTATAATTATAGACAATATGGTTTTCTAACCGGTTGTATAACTAATAGAAAGGAAAGCAGAGGTCAATTTGAAACTGAGGTATTTAGAAGTTCTTTAAATTTTGCAGACTTGAAAGCTCTAAAAAAGGTTTTCAGTGGAAAATGACTATAAAAAGCAAATAAAATATTTCACATAATAATCACCATTTCTGCCATCTCTTCCATCCTTTCCATCCTCTCCATCTCCACCAACTCTTCCATTTTCTCCATCTTTTCCATCTCTGCCATCCCTGCCATCTCTACCATCTCTACCAGGTGATCCAGGAGGTCCTGCTACTTTTATATTAATTAGCGCAAGAAATACTTTTATGATCAAGAACAAAAAAACATTTGAAATGGTTTATGAAAACAGTACAAAGGAAGTTTTTAAATGGCTATTGAGATGTAGCTAAAAAAAACTAAAGTTATTTTGGCACTTGCTGTACTTAGCTAAAATTACTTGTAAATCTCGATTCAAAAGTTTCTTTGATGCGTCAATCAATGTACAAAAGCAATGTTTGATACGCTTATATTGTGTTCCGCTCTAACAACTTCAGAAAAAATAACTTACCTGGTCCTGTGAAATGGTTACTGTTGCTCATCACCTCTTCTACCACGTCCACCTTAATCATCTGTCAACAAACACCTCAAAAATTTAAAAATATTTGAGAAGTTACTCCGATTCACTTTTTTTTAACTTACGAGATCGTTTTTTTGGCACAAAACTTGGATAAACTTCACCGACTTACATATGATTGAAGAATTGCTTGTATCTCCTCCATTTGACTCTCCAAGTCTTCCACTTTCTGTTTCGGAGGTTCAACAATGGTATTGATACCATCTATGGACTTACATGTACTGGCATCAAATAGCACAAACACCAGCAGTAGATAGATTTGTTGTCTCACCATTTTAGCTTGACTGCTACAGTTGTAACTACAAGGTGTAAATTTCAGTCATCATTAGCAAAAAACATTCACTCATCACCTCTTACAATAATAGTCCTTGCAACATAAGGTTGTCAGGGATAAAAGGGATGCTAGATGCATGACACTTTTTTTTAAATTTTCACGTAATTTGCAAATTGAGATTGCATTTTTCCAATCAGTGTAAAATGTCTGTGTTTCCCAAATCTCAAGCATACTGTATTTTTTTAGTGAATGCATTGGCCTATGCTTATTGTCTGTGTTTGTTACAGTTAGCAATATACTCAGTTTAACTAATAGAATCTAATAGTAATAGGACCGGCTCAATCAGCTAACCTACTAATATTGTCTCAGCACAGGAAAGAAGGCTTCAAGCTGAAAGTTAACATTTCGTGACACTGTTGCGCTGGTGTAGCACCTAACAAGTCAGTAGGATGAGCTCCCAAACACAAAATGCACTGAAGTTACAACCGTGTAGCTCAGGCTTAAGAATTGGATGCATTTTCTCATCAGCAATTGACCAGTTGTAAAAATGAGTGATAAACTAAAATGGCCAGCTCATCATGAACATTTCATGAAAATTTATTAAATTGCTCTACATGCCAATTTGTTTAATTTCGTCTTGTCTAATGGTGATTTTGAAGCTTTGGTGCAGGAAACAAGCTATTTACTTATAATTAGATGAAGAAAGTTGAAAAAAACGTTCGTGTAATTTCGTGTAAATTGTAAAAAGTATTTTCAATTGTTTCATCAAAAAGCAAACTACTCACCTTGTTACTCCACCAAACTTTCTTTCGTTAATGATCAGTTTTACACTGACAGAGTTTTATATACATAATGAAAGTTTGTTGTTTCAACAAGCTCTATTTTGACCAATCATATGTTGAGTTGTAGAAAAAGCAACCTGACCAAAAGACGTTTTCATTGGGCAGTTTATTCAATTTTGTTTTTGCTGAATCGCATTTGATTTGTGTTGAAATCAAGCTACAGTATCCTTTTCATAGTTTCTGCGATTGAAAGAACGATTTGAAAAGTTCCCACGAAATGCCCTATTAACCTTGTTTTATCTTCCACCAAGCTTTGAGGGAGGCAATCAAGAAAATGGTAGCAGATTAATCAAATTAGCAGGAATTGAACACAGAATGGCCTAGTCAACAACAGCAGTAAAAGATCGAAGATACCGAAACCCAAATATCAGACTAATTTAGTAACAGTTAACTGTATATAATAATGTGCATTGCTCACAAATATGCCTGGTACTGTTGTAATGTTGGAAATGTTAAAAAAGTGGACTAGAAGAAGTACAGCCATTTTGATGCAACGCACCAATCAGCATGTTACTTACAACAGGTAGTTGGTATTTAAACTTGAAATTTTATTTCGCTTTCTTCTTCTTTTGAAATATTTACATGTCAAACACCTACTGTAAAACTCCGTAGCCATAGCCTTGTTGTTCCAACTTATTGTTCCTGAGGCATTACTTTAAAACTTTAAGACTCATTAAGCACCCATTTCACATACATAACGGTCATGTGACTTGTTACTTTTGTGACAGATCAACTGACAAATAATTTTAAAGAAATATTTGTCTGATTTTATTTTTATTTTGAACCGAGAGAGACAGCTGGAGCAGTTATCACAAGTACTCAGTGTGACATAATCATGAAATAAGGAAAAAAAACCTAATCTAAAAATTGAAGCAGATTATAAAATTTTGTTTTACCTTAAGTAATCAAAGCTCCTTATATCTTCATTTTCTGGATTCTAATAAACAGTACTTTTCATTTCAAATGAAATTGGCTGTTTTTATACCTGGATCTTTCCATGACAATAAATTAAGCCAAGTTATGGTGTGCACTTGTATATCATGTTAATGTCTCGGCGTAAGCAAAGATCTAGATTACCATATACATTATGTAAGTATGCTTATAACACCTTGTGGTGTATATAAATATCTACTGTGTAATGTAAAACATTACCTTTTCTACATCACCTGTGATCACTTTGATATTTATATATTATATGTATCATCAATTTGGTTGATAATACAAAAAATTACATCGCACAATGTGTCGTGTGAACATTTGCACCAGCAATATCTCATGCTATATCATAGTAGGATACTAATTGGAATGTTGACGTTGCGGGATCTTTTTTGTACAGTTGGTCAGAACCCCCTTCCGCTCCTTTCTATAAGTCTATATTTCTGTAACCTTGTTAATTAACAATCGCTGAGGTGCAACAAAAGTCGTAGTTATTCGGGTATATGGTTTATCAGTGGTTTTTATTAGTAGCTATTTTAAGTTGAACTGAATTTTTACAATATGAGTTTGTTTTATCTTATTTCATATAACATTTGATTACATTATAATACAAACCATTTTATCATATATTGTATTGTGTTAGATTGTGTTTATGTCATGATTTATCACATTTTAACATGTTATACAATGTTATATAACACTCCATCACACCATACTTTGTAATGTTATATTATTTCATGTTGCATTTCATTTCTAACCATATTTCATTGATTGTTGAGTACAAGTGTTACTCCAGCTTTTTGCACACTGATGTAAAAAAAATAGTACAAAATGCAAAATTTGGCTAAAATATCAACCTACACACGGCAAATATAAATTATTGAGACTAAGAGAAGTAACTTTAACAATAGTGACAAAAGAAATCACATTTTACTGACAAGTTTGGGAATCCTAAACCAAAATTCAACCTGGAAAGCTCGGAAATTCGGAAAATCTGGGATTCAAACAAACTTCAGAAAGAAAACATGGTACTACATAGTGTGACTCTCAACCGGTATGAAATGGAAAGTTTAGAAACAGCGGTGTAAGTTGGTGCAACTTTCAGCCAACAGAAACAGGACACAAAAACAATATATAGGTGGCAAATACGCCACATTGAAAAAAGGTAAAAGCAAGGAGAGAAGTTATGCAAGTACTCATGAAGGTATTACTAGATTCTCAAAAGAACTTTGGGGAATAAGAACAAGGAAATACCAGTTACCGTGGGGTTTGGGAGAAGAATCGGACGAAAAGTGAGCAGGAACAGACGAAAAGCAGTGAAAAGCATTCCTTTTTGGACTACAAGTATTGGAATGAAACATTGATTGGTAGAGAAACTACACGACTCTATAGCTTATTTGTGATAAGTGATTTATTTTGACTTCAGCAATAGATAGATAAAAGGGTGTTAGTGATTCAGCTAAATTGTTGATTGGTAGAGAAACTACACGACTCGATAGCTTATTTGGAATAAGAGATTTATTTTGACTTCAACAATAGATAAATAAAAGAGTGTTAGTGAGTCAGTTGAAACATTGCTGACAGCCAGCAATAATTGTGAAGAGAAGTGCTAGACAGCCAAAACTGTGTTGATAAGTTGATTCTATTGTTTTGACAGTACTCAACTGATAACAGTTGTAAGTTGTATGGAAATAGTTTAGAATTTAAGCTTACTTAGACAGATACATGGCTAGTGGTAGAGTTCATAATAATGAGATAAAGAACACTTTACTTGCATTTCAATGTAAGAAGATTTTGTAGTAAGCAGGTATTATGAACATGTACAATTTATATAACACAGTTGGTGTATGAGTCATACTGTCACATGATCAACTGAACAAAACAAAACAAAATTAACAGCTATCTAACATTACCTTTGTATCTTTGGTCTCTACTCATTACATTATTAGTCTCTGAAAAAATTAATAACTGATACTCACAATTTCTGCAGATTATTGAATACAGATGCATACGAAACATATTACATAACTGATAGTCTTCCATTCTCAAGCACCTGCAGTCTGGTATACATAACTTTGAACCTCCAACCTTGAGTAGTTGAAAACCATTTGAATAAACACAACTTGTGAAATACATAAAGCATCTACATTGTGTATATAGAGTTATCTCCACCATGCATTCTGTGGTAAAGTGGACACATTTTCAGTATTAGCTAATTTCAATTTTTATTCTCATTTGGAGTTAACATTTACTCAAATAAGTTTAGCTCACAATCCAGTAACAACAATTGCCTTTTTATAAAACACTACATTAGTGCGGAGGATTTCTACCTGTGTTCAGCTAATTCAACTTATATTGATGGAGTTGGCCCATAGCCCCTCAGTGTAAGTAGGGGTGCACTATGCAGGAGAGGTAATTCAACCACAATATTTTGGCTCAATTGAGCGTAACTTTGGCACCTGATGTATCAACGAGAGTCAAATTCGAATGCTTTTATAAATCAGCACTCAGACATATATTTCGCTGATTTCAATTCACAATTGACTGTGACAACAATAATTCTGAAGTCAATACAAAGCTGAACAATGGCGACTAACCAAATGAGTAACTTTGATATTTCGAGTAAGTTCAATGATTGATACTAATAATAAATTAGAAGCAAACAGACAATCCACTATGCATGGAAAGCACAGCATAATATGAGTAACCAGTACTTCTTATTTCACAGCACACGGTGCAGTAAAATCAGGTGAACTCCTCTCATTCAGTCACTTCCTTTTCCAACAAAAGTTGGCCCAACAATGCTTGATATCAGTGATTGTGCTCTTTCCCTGTTCCAAGCAGTCCAATTGTAAGTGAAGTTGATCTTGATGTGGTCAGGAATGTCACTGTGATGTTTGAAGGTGTTGGCAAGAGAAAAGGGTGCATGGGAAGGGTGGGGTGTGTGGGCACCTTTACCCCATAACAGCCCGCGCTAGTGGAGAAAGTGAAAAATATGAGCTCTGGGATGCTAAAAAATCCCTTCTAAAGTGTAAGATGCACATGTAAGTTGATGGTGAAATAGCTATAACAATAGAAAATAATATTTATTGGCTCAGCAACACAAACCACCTGCACCAAACTACTTCATATGAAACTTGGACATTTTGGATGCTCCACTTTGTGTGTGTGCTCCAATTGAACATTGAAATAAAGTCTTTTGGGTTGCACTAAAAAACAGAAAGTTTTTAACAGTAAGTACTTTTTGTATGATTATAATTGTCAACTATTAATTATTATTATCAAAGCAGCAACAAGGCGGCATGTAAAATACTTGACTCTTTGAAATTACATTCCTTTTTACAAGGATAGACAACTCTTAAATTGCTGTGCAGATACTGTCACGGTAAGCTTGCTGTACATGGAACTGAAAACTGTCGGCCTCACCGTAGTAGTAACTAACTTACAGGAGTGTTGGAAGGGAGGGGGGTGGGAGGAGGCTGAGAAAGAAGTTGAGGGGGGTATTAGGCTGTGGTGTGAGATGGAAAAGAGTGCTCAGCTGCAATGTTACTTCAATTATCAACTCTTTAGGATTGACATGTGTCCAACAGGTAGTGGTTTCATCAAGTGCTTGGCCCTTGGGAACAGGTGTGGGGGTAAAGCGGAGGACTAAATGAGGACTGATGGTGGATGTGGACAATGAGAAAAACTACCGGCCGTACGAGTTCACCACAATATACATGTTTTTTATGTGGCGAAAACCAATTTGAAATAACAGAAAGCTTTAAGAAATTAAATTTTTACACACATAGTTTACAGGGAGTTGTCTGCTTTACCAGCTGGTTGAAATTACACCACTCCAATTTTGACATTTGCAAATTACATTGAAGTTTTATTTAGTTTAATCAGGTTTAGTCTATAATTACCATTTTTTTTTCTCAAACCAACAAAATATTTTTAGTAATTTTTTTTTTGCTTAGAAAGGTGAACTTGTAAGTATTTTTGGATTATCAACTTCAAAGGAAATCTCATTTACAATTATAATTATTCATGTTTTTGTTAGGTTCGACACATTTTGTGTATTCTTCTAGCAGTTTTAATCTTTTTCTAAAAGTTTAAATTAGCCAAGTGATCACCAATTATTTCAAAACCATCCATACGCTTTTTAAATGTAAAGATTGTTAAAAGTTGAAGCTAAGTTTTCAGAAACAAACCAAAATCTAGCTGAATCACTTATACACCTACGCACACTTTTGCATATAACTTGTGCTATAATCCTTCTTTTTGTGATTCCTGCTCTAAACTTGCATTTAAATTAACTGAAAAAGTCTACCAAGTCAAATTAAACACGATCTAAATTTGCACAATGTTCACCCGTTTGTGAAGTACTATATTTTAGACAGAGAACATCATATACTAACTGTGTATAGGGAGTTATCTACTCTATGTCCGGTCAAATGTGACACAACTCCACCTTCATCAGAGTAACTTCTTGTTAAACTTAATTAAGTTATGTCTCATTTGCTGCATAATGTGCACTTGCCTTTCCTCAGACCAACTCAGCCATTGGTTCATAGTTACTTGTTTATTTAATTTTTTGGGGTATAAAGTTTCTCATTACTTTTAGTTACAGGGCCACTGGAGCACAGTGTAAACAGTAGTTTACTTAGAAAATTTTAGCTGCTGGATGTTGGCATTGCTCTGTTTTACTTATGGTGCCAATAAAAGTTTTAAATACCTTCAGATTTTCATGCTTATATTTATAAGCATTACAACATTTCTTTTTTGTCTGGTTTGGTAATTATTCGTGCATCCACCACAATCACTCAATGGTGAATTTTTGTTTGGCATAATTTGAATTTCAACCATCTTTTAGGTATCTCACTGCACAAAAACCCACATTTTCTCTTCAGACACAAAATCAAGATGTCAATAGTACTTGACTCGCAATGTTTCTGTTGATTGTGTGTTGAAGCATGTTGTAAGCATAAAAAAGAAATAACATATACCTTTGAACCAATAATGTATTTGATTCACAGATTAACAGGCCCAGTTATTTGCGTGTGGAGCACAAGTCTATGAAAGTTTAATTTAGCAAAGAAACAATTACATGTATTTTTTAAGTCACCATTCCAAATGAATTTGCATGAAAACTCACCAGGCTAAAGAGCAATAGAAAAACACTAAAGCGTTACATTTTATTACATCTCTGACTGCGCTCCAGCAAAATGGAACAGAGCAGAAGGAAACCAAACAGTTTATAAGTTGAATAGTCTCAATTCTATGCATTTAGACAGGTACACAGACTATAGATTACAAACAAAACAAGTTATAGCTTTATCTCCATGATACTCTGGACAATGTACTCCTTGTGTACAGACAGCTTTGTTGAAATACAGGAGACCACCATTGTCATTAGCAGATTTACCATGGATGTACTCTGGGTCTTTGTCTACACACTCATATGTTGATGGGTTTGGATGAGCCCTTTGTGCTGACATCAGATATCCTACAATATTTTCAAGTTGTTTGTCTTTGCTTAAAAACTTATTGGAGGAGGTACAATTAAACTATCTTTAGCAAACAATTCCCATTTAACCAAAACATTAAAAGCCACATATCAAGCAGCAAAGTTAATTGCGCTCCATAAAGAAACTTAAAGTGAACAAAAAACTTATTTTCATTTTCATAATTTTCAATTTCAAACCTTGATTGAAACAATACAAAACCACTTTTGTCAAATGCAAACTAAAAGGCCCAAAAAACACTTTACTCAATGATTGATAGGACAAATTAGTGGAATTGAAACCAAATAAATTTTCTCTGTTGCTTATTTGAAAACCCCAGAACTATATGCTCACCTTCATACGCCATGGTGCACTTGGTGGGACAACTCCTCTTTCCTTGTATCATAAGAGTTGATGTTCTCTTGTTGACATAACAAACAGCACAGGGTTCATCCTGGTTGTGTGATTCATTCTCAAATATTCCATAGTTACAGCTTTAATATTCTGTACCAGCGACATTACCGTAGTAGGCGGCTACACCAGCACTGTTGTATTCAGCATCATTCACCATACATTGGTAGTTTATTCCTCCACCAGTGTTGTTGTATGGTGACTTTCCCATGAAACCTGTATAATTTGAAGATAAAACTAATGGGCCAAAGTATAGTGTGAAGATAGGTTCCAGTTAAATCAAATGCACACACATACCAGCATATACCATAGTAGCATCTGCTCCACATGAAGTTCTGCTCCATCTTGTGTAGGTAGCTCCACCTGCTGCTGATCCTGAAGGTCCTACATCTCCTTTAACTCCCAATGAGCCAGGTTATCCATCTTCACCTGGTAAACTTTGCAGTCTTGACAAAAATTTAAATAAATAAGACATCAGGTCAAGTTTTCAAAGTCACAGCATCGAGGGATAAAGCACGAATTATTTAACTTTTTGTATGACTGAGTTGCTAGCCAACTGAACTTAAATACTCGTAAATGATGGAATCGTTGCTAGCAAGAATGTTATTAAAATACTCATTACTTGGGCATTGCCAGTTTGCTTCCCGATTACCTAACTGTCTGATCTAGTGAACAAAGTTGTTTTCTCACTCTATCTATTGCACAAACATTGCCTTCAGGTCTGTTAAAAGCACCTGCTGTATGTCAATGTGTGATTGTAGGTGACATTTTTCTGTAATCTACCTTCAAAAGTTTGTCAATATGGGTTATAGATGAGCCCTCACCAATCCCAACTTTTAATATCAAACCTTTTATTTCAGACTGTTTATTTAAAGTGTGGTAACTTTGAGTATATGAATTGTAGAAAACTCAAGTTTTAATAATGGCACAATTTTAAAATTATATTCTAGTTCACTCAATAATTGCCAAGTTCATTTGTCAATCTTCAAACAGCAAAAGTTGTTTGGTTATAACTATTGTCAATAACAACTGTATGTAGCTTGCAGTTTTTGAGATGCAGCTTTAATACTGAAAATTTTAAATATTTTACCCCTTGGTAATGCTTGCAATAAAACGCTTATGAATATATCAACGCTTTTCTGAGCTGCGCTGTAGTCATAGCCTCGGCTGCATAGAAACAGCAAACAAACTCACTGTAGCAACATCTGAGACTGCTCATAACGCTGCGCAACTATTCATAAATATGTAACGTGACTCTGTAAGTTGGCAATTTTCATTAAACATTTTCACAATCAGTAACTTCAGGGATGAAACAACTCTCAACAAAATTTACAATAGAAGGATGCATCAGTAATATAATTAGAGAAAATCTCTTGTAAAGTCAGATCTACTAGCTAACCATGGATTAGACAGACCGGACATGAAATGATGTGTTAACCTTAGCTGAGCTGGGAGGGGGAGGAGGAGATAATTTGCTCAGGCCTTTCAAGTACTTTTTATCCTAAATGTTTTGGTTGATTATTGATTTGTTTGCATTTTAGAAAGTGGATTGTATGTTAAAATGAACATCGCAATATTCATGGTTTATGGGTTATAATATGGTTTATCATAAAGGATATAAAATATAATCTGTAAAAAAATATTAGGGAAGTTTTAACAATAACAACATTAAATAGCAAAGTTAGTGAGAGAAGAAAACTGTCGGTAATTGGTTGTGTCATATCGTTGTTAATAAACTGAAATGGCTTCGGGTGACAGCATTTATGAGAGAGGATAACTCTCAATAATTAATTGTGCCTCAATGAAGTTTATTAACGAGAGAAGATAACTCTCAATAATTGATTGTGTCGTATCATTGTTAAAAAAAGGAATTGCCTCAATGGAATTTATTACCGAGAAAGGATAACTCTCAATAATTGATTTTGTAACATCATTATTAATGAAAAGGAATAGCCTCAAAAGAATTGATTAATGAGAGAAGATAACTTTCAATAGTTGTCCAACCACCGTTGAGTATATGTTGGTCTCCCACCGTACTGCAAAACACTAACAGTCACTCTGTTTGTATATAGGTATGTTTTGACAAAAGTCGTAGATAGGATGTTGACAAGGTAAAGTTGATACAGACAGAAAATAAAAAACTGTTATGCAACTATCACATCAACCTATACCAAAATAAGTGCAAAAACATTATATTTCCGGCCAAAGAGCACCTGAAATGGTTCTTTGAAAATCAAAAATATTTTTTTTTAACAAAAGATTCTTCTGGAGAAAATGGAAAACTTGTTTACTAGCTTATTTTATCAGGATAAATGCATAATATCTGAAAAAAACGTAGCAATTTCATTGAATAGGGATGAAAAACCAGTTTTTGGGTAAAAGTATATTACTTAAAGCAGACATAGTACGTCACCCATCTTATTACATCGTAATTGCTGACTGTATTTGCTATTAATGATCATACGGGAAGGAAAAGTTATCAATATGGTGTATGGGATTGAGTGGGTCATATTTATTGGGTATTGCAGAAACCACAATGTTCCGGGGAGCTGGTCATAAGCATATGCTGGCTTATGAAACGTACAAGACTATTTGAGGACCTACGAAGATAGATTTTATTATTACTAAAAGCTTTTACAATTGATCGATGAAGTTTCTTTAAATGATTTTATTTGAACTCTGAGTTAGTCAGGACTACCATAAATTGGCAGAGTTAAACTACATTTAGGTTTATGTTGTTTCACCTCACTATTGGAAGCAGAATGGCTTTTAGGATGGAAGTTTTTTGTTTGGATATTGAAATTGTATTGATACATTAGAAAACCACTTTAATGGGTATAGCTTATGGACTTCCCTGTTGCCGTACACAACGACATACTTAGTCTAAGGAATTCTTGCAGTGAGCACTAAATATCAAAGTTAACAACATTTTAGTTATTTTTCTATTTCTACGGCTCTGAGGAATTTGTGTCTTTAGTTACTGTTTTATTTCTACGGCTCAAGTGCCATCATCAAATAAATGTTTTAGTATGCAGTAGGAGATTATATTTAACGTCTAAAGTCATCATTTGACTCAAACAATTATCCCCAATATCCATTTTCCTACATAGCTGAATAAGCAACATTTGATGCCAGGTTACGCATCATGAAAGAAATCTTTCCCACGGTATGGCCATCAATAGAAACTGGAGTCAACTGTCATGCTTTAATACAATAACTGGTGATGCAATAGTTCCGCAACATGATTTTTTTTTAGCTTACATCAACAGCATTCGGTTAAGTTTACACTCTAGGAGTAGGTTGATGGCTACTTATCTATTCCACAGGTTGATTTGGTTTTAAATAAAGGCAATGTAACCTATATTAACTGGCTTAGAACAATATATTATGGTAATGTATATTTATATCTTAAAACAAAGGTGCAAGTTAACAATATTTGAGATCGATTCTGTTTGACCTGGCTTGCATCTATCCAAATTTCATCTACCGTAGCAGATTTGCCCTCAAAAGTAAAAAAAATTGCTTTTGGACAGAGTCAAACGAAAAATTGTCGACTCGATATTGCTCGACTTACAAAGAAACAGGATTTGCTTAGTTAAAATATATTGTCCTAAAGATTAAAACCTCCCTCAGGTGGTGTGAATTTTTGTAACAATGTGTTGCAGTTTTCACCAATCATGGCGTATGTAGGCAACATCACCAATCATGGTATGTGTAGGCAACATCACCAATCAAGGCATGTGTAGGCAACATCACCAATCATGGTATGTGTAGGCAACATCACCAATCATGGCATGTGTAGGCAACATCACCAATCATGGCATGTGTAGGCAACATCACCAATCATGGCATCTGTAGGCAACATTACCAATCATGGCATGTGTAGGCAACATCACCAATCATGGCATGTGAGTAGTAATATATGAGCAGATCTCCCTACCAAGTGTTTTTTTGTGGATTAGACCTTGGAGGTTATGCAATGGGTTACGACGTTGGATGAATTCGCCGAGTTTATATTGTATTTCATTTGAGGGGTACTTGAGTGGCATTTGAGTGGTATTTAAGTAGCATTCGAGTTTTGATTATTATTTTACTTAATTTGAACTTATATGGTATATACATTTTGAATGTATGGCATTTAAGTTTTGATAATTTCTTTTCATAACTCGAGTTCATATAGCATCTTGAGAGAGAGAGAGGAGAGAGGAGATGTATCTACCTTGAATAAATTCATTGATTAAAAGCGAATCAATGTATGACTATATACATTTATTACATAATAAGTAGGGGCAAAATCTCCTCATATAATATAGCTAGATATATAATTCGAACTCATATATACATTGAATGCTATAAAATATATCAGATGATAAAGTTAAATATTCATCTATTCTTTATCGATATTTATAAGGATGATGAAAGATTTTTTGTATTTTATATACATATATACATATATATATATAGTTATAGTAACTGTGGTAAAAGAAGTCTATTATGAAGGTTTTTATTTAAGCCAAAGTAGGCTCGGTAGATACTCCATCAGAACACACTCGTCTTTTAGCATAAAAATATGTGAGACCACGTTTTATTTGGTTGTATGTCAACATTTTTTGATCCTTTACTACAAATCCTCGATTTTTACCCATAAACGACTTTTTTGTGTTCAATACATTTAGATAACTGTCTTTGTTCAATTGATTAATTCGTTTGTTCAAACCTTTTGAGCTAAACTTGTTTCCTTTTTCTCCCCAGCAGTAATAGGATTTAGAGTTAAGCGCAACAATTCCATCTCCGGTAAATTCCTCTTTAAACAGCCCGGGTGTTCTTTTTCCGTGTTTTAGTACTTTTTCACAACAGTCTTGCGTGCTCCATTCTAAATCCATTGTTTTGGTTCTTAAAAACTCATCCCTATGTTTGTCACAGTATGGGCGTGGAAACCAATCACCATATTCATTGTAAAACTCTTTTTTCATACTTGGTTTTACCAGTGTTTCTAATGTTCCGCTCAACGCCATGTATGCGCTATCTGTATCCATTTCAACATATTGGAAATCACTTCTGTCAATATATCTATAAATAAAAAGTTTGTTTCGATTTCAATTATTTGGAAGTTTTACTTACTTACACATAATAATGGTAGGGAATTAGGTTTCACTTACTTATCCATAAAGTCGTAGTAAAACTGTAGCATTCTCAGTTTAGCATACTGTAGCACGGAGAAACCCAAGTGTACTGGAACATTCATAGTTAGCTGAAATGATGGTGATACTGATTAGCAAAGTAAACTTGTGGAATATAAATTTTGAATTGCAAAATAATTGTTTTAAAACTTACTAGCTGTTTACAGGTTACGATTTCATAAAAATCATCTGCTATCTCTTCCATGGCGATAAATTTGTTTCCTCTGATACGAAATGAAGCTTTTCTGGCGCCTTCGATGAACTTGATGGTGGTATGTTTTTCTTTATCAGTGATTGTTTTTCCATAAGCAGCATTTCCTACCAACTTGCTAGTAGTAGCGAGTAATTCTTGACTAGGGTCTGCATCTCCCATTCTCCTAGCGTCTGAAACCGATGTTCCAAAAGCTTCAAAAGCTTTTCTAGGAATATATTCTATTAGCTGATAAACTTTGGTGACTTTCAATCCTTGTTTCAAGTACCATTTCAACAAAGGACTCATTAGCAATATCTTATCTCCGTACATACTTCCAACTAATGAGCGTTGAGGAGTCTTTAAAAACCCTTCGGCTTCAGCAAAGACTTTCATTTCATCGCTCAAGTGTTCTCTGGTTAACATCGTATTTTTAAAAATCGGAGGCATTTCGGAGAACTTTTCTTCCTCTTCCTCAGGAACTTCGATGTCACATTCAACAAATCCGAAGAATTCTTCTGATTGAACTCTCTCCAACACTTCTTCTTGATTCAGCTTTTTTTCAAGTATTTTAGGGTAGAAAGAATTGTAAAACGTGTTGACAAATTTTTGTAAATTTGTATGAGTTTTTACACGCTTCATCCAGTCACACTCCCAAATCGAGATTACAGTGTAACCTAATGCTCGAAGATATTCTTCATTTTCCATCGTAGTTTTAAACAGATTTGCTTTTGATTTTCTTCCACTAGCTTGAAGCTCTTGCTCTTTAGCGTTGTTATAAGAGCAGTCGTGTCCATGCCAAAAACATCCGTGGAATTGAAAGACATGACGATTTTCAACACAGAAACCATCAACTGGTAATCCTCGCTGTCCGAGAGTAACTTCTCCTCCATTGAGCTGATGTCTGATATTGATTTTTTTTGAGAACATTTGGAACTGTAACCAGCTATGAGCTATCTTGCTAAATTTTACTGGTTCAGCGACAAAGGAGTTTTCGATTTTTCTTCTTCGAGGATAGCCAGTAGGCATTGATTGCATCATACACCATAAATAGAGCGCATTTGCATCAACTCCATAGATTCTATCACAAATCTTTGCTTCTTTTCCCAACCAATGTTCTCTAATTTTAGTTATACCTTTTTCGTGATATCTATGCATCACTAGACTTGGCCCACCAACTATATTTTTCTTTATTAGAGGATAAAGTTCTGCATTGCAGTTGTCAAGCAGACAAATTGGGAGAGTCTGACGAAACGAGTTACCAAGTTCATCAAAATTCAAGTATGTAGAGAGGTATGGAGGGGGTGGTTGAGGTGCTTTGTTAAACATCCATCGAATCGCTAATCCCGGTAAAGATATACCATCTTTTAACATATCAATCCCATGCTCTCTGTAGATTGATCTTTGTCTTTCCAACGCTTGAACAAATGGTTTTACATCCAAGTTGTTGTACCATTTTAAAAAATCCCTCATTGTCTTCATGTCGTTATTTTTCCATGCTTCTTGACAAATTATGTACTCTTCTTCACTGATATTCTTTTGTTTTAAAGAACTGTAAAAAGCTTCTCTTGGAGGTAGATGTTCTTGATTAAGTTGTTCCAAGTCTTTCATCCATTCATAAGGAAAAAATCCTTTTCCGGCTTCACATTTGTATGCTTTGAGATACATTTCATAGCTATATCCAGGAGCGATGAAGTTTGTACAATCTAAAAACAAAAAAGATCCTATTCCGATAACAGGCATCTTGGTTCCTTTTTTTATAACAAAATCAAAATCCGTGTCGGAGACATCTTTCAATTTTTGAAGCAGTTTTCCTTTCATCACATTGACATCATAAGTCTGTGAATTGAAACCTAGAATAGGGAGTTTTTTCATATAGCTGTACAAATCATCCAGAACTTTTTCAGCTCCTGTTCTACGTCTGAAACGATTTTTTTCAAAATCACTACGAAACTTTTCTTCAGCTTCTTCCAGTCGTTGTAATTCACCTTCTATCTGTTTTATGATTCGCGAAAATTGTTTTTCCAATCGGCTATATGATTCTTCACTAATATCATCCAAGTATTCAATGAACTTTCCAACGCATTCATCATCATCCCCATTATTGACAATACAACGCGGGTTGTTGAAGCCTGGTACATTTGAACAAATTGAAATACTTAAAAATTTATGCTCATTCGTGTAAATGGTTGTGTCTGTATCTCGATCTTTTTCGCTATTAGGTAACAAACACTCTATGTCAAATGTTGCAAAAAATGGATAGTATCTCAAGGAATCATCTGACCCGATATCTATCCCGAATTGAACCTTCAGTTTGTCGAATATTGTAGCAGTAGGACTGTATTGCCCTCCAGAAAACTGCATAGTTGTTGCCTCTGAGATTGAACATCTGTGTCTTTTCAGATTCCCCAATCTATCATAACAAGTAGAACAGGTTGGACATCTGTAGGCTTTGACATATCCTTCCAAGTTTGTAATAAGACTGAAGTGATTGATATAAAGATCCAAATATAGATTCTCCTTATAACTGGAGTTTGAATTCCAAATAACTGTTGAAGTCATATCATCATTTAAAGAAAACACTGTTATCTTCAGTTGAAATGCTCGCTCCAAAAGCAATAAATCAGCTTCTGTCACTCCTTTCCCATCACACCTTTTACCACTATCACCATAGATGAAACTATGATATTGTTGTTGGTACTCCTTCACCTCCTTAATTATCGGATCTTTTGCAATTCCACCGTTTTTTTGTAGTTCTTTGTGTAATGCTAGACATCTAAAAAAACAAAGATTGTCGGTAATTCGTTTCCCTTTTGTGTTTTTTAACATGGTTCGTATGTGTCTGTTGTTAAGGAGGTGAGAGGGTAAATGCTCTGGTGGTGATCCAACTTTTCCCATTCCGAGTAGTTTGTAGAAATAAAACGAAATGTTTGTGATTAACATCAATCTCCAAGTCGTATTTGGTCTCCGTCTCAAGCTATTTGTACGATGATCAGTCTCCATAACATCAACAAAGAAGTCATCAAGATCTCCTTCAGTTTCAATCAGTTTAGCTTTTGGATATACGGTAGCATTGTTTGATGATGAGTGAAAGTATCGGAGTTCACCATCATTTTTATTTTCTAGTATACAACCTACGCTACAGTTGACTTTTGCTCTCGAGCTCAATTGTCTCCAAACTTTTTTTAGCAATTCTAACACTCTTGAATCATGATAGTCATTTTGGTAGGTATCAGCTTGGTCTCTTGGAATCCCATCCCAAAGTCTTACATTTAAAAGTTCTATGACTTTTCCAGCTCTATGTTTCGTTTTCATAGCTCCCCAATATCTAGCTATCAAATCATCCCATTCTTCATCTTGAAAAGTTGGAGCTGTGCTATCATCAACAATACCTAGGGTTGATGCTCGGGTAGGTCTTTCAAAATTTAAATCTTCCATTTCTTCTTCTTCTTGTTCTTCCTCTTGTGCTTCTTCCTCTTCTTCTTCTTCTTCTTCTTCATTTTCTATCATTGGATCATTCTCATTTTCTTCAACTATCTCCTCCACAACTGGCTCTATATCTTGAGCTATTATGCTAGTCTTTGGTGGTGAAGGCTCAGCACCAAATCCTATTTGATTGATTGTTTCATCGGGTAAACGAAAACAAATGAGATTTTCTTCTAACCATTTCCAATTAGGGGAAATTTCAGGGTTTTTTTCTTCTACATTCTCCTCCTGATAATTTAAACTTTGTCTACAATAGAAATGTTAAGACATAATAGTTGTTCTATAAAACATTCACATACATTTTATATAAAATGTGACAGAAGAAAAAAATGACTTAAACACCATTATCAATTAATTTTTAAAATGGAATTAGGAAAAAAGACTCAAACATTATTATTAGTTAAGTTTTTAAAAACTTACTGTGTACTATGAGATGAATTCCCAACTCCCTCTTTTACATTAATTTTCTGATATTCTGAGTCCTGTCTACAATAAAGAGATAACGCATTATTTTTGCTGATTCATGAGATGAGTATAAAAAAAACAGCAAAAAAATTACTCTACTAATGTTATTAATTTATGATTTTAAAAACTTACTGCTTATCAAAGGCTATTGTATTTTCAGTAGTTGCTGAAACTTGAAAAGTCGAAGGTTTGTCTTGAAAAGCATTTTCAAGTTCCATCTCCATTTCATTTTCATATTCAGCATTGCATTCATCATTCATGTATTCATTATCAGCGTTTGAAAAACTGATATCATTTTGATTTTTCATGAGCCATTCCCATTCCTTATGTATGTCTACATCAGTATCATCCTCTTCTGTTTCCATAGCACTATAATAATAATAAAATCATTACTTTTTAATAGAAGTGACAATAGCACATAAAAAGGTAAGTTAAATGTCTCAGCTAATAAATTTTACCTTGTGAATAAAACTCCTAGTAGTCAGTTGGTATATTATATAGTAGATGTTGAGGCTTCAGTTACTGTTGTTAGAATGAGTGATTTATTATGTGAAAGCATTACTTTTTAAGTAGACAAAAACTTAAGTGAGATAATTAAGACAGATAATTAAGTCTTAGCTTCAATGAAAATTTTCAAATTCACACAGAAAAACTTTTAATAGTCAGTGGATGTAGTAGTAGATGTTGCTCCTCCGATCACTGTTGTAGAACTGGATGCTTTCTGTGTGAAAACAGTGGCTCTTAAATAGGTAAAGCTGCACTGGTTGAACTCTATGAATACCAACCTTCTTTATAATATAACTATGAATCAGAATTTTGTCCACGCGAAAACCAATGCTTTCGCGGGAATAAACAATTTATTTTCACGCGAATGGAAACTGTTGCTTTCGCGGGAATACAAATTTTATTTTCACGCGGATACAAACCAATGCTTTCGCGGGAATAAAGACTTTATTTTCACGCGAATGGAAACAGTTGTTTTCGCGGGAATAAATAATTTATTTTCACGCGAATAGAAACTGTTGCTTTCGCGGGAATACAAATTTTATTTTCCCGCGGATACAAACCAATGCTTTCGCGGGAATAAAGACTTTATTTTCACGCGAATGGAAACAGTTGTTTTCGCGGGAATAAATAAATTATTTTCACGCGAATAGAAACTGTTGCTTTCGCGGGAATACAAATTTTATTTTCACGCGGATACAAACCAATGCTTTCGCGGGAATAAAGACTTTATTTTCACGCGAATGGAAACAGTTGTTTTCGCGGGAATAAATAAATTATTTTCACGCGAATAGAAACTGTTGCTTTCGCGGGAATACAAATTTTATTTTCACGCAGATACAAACCAATGCTTTCGCGGGAATAAAGACTTTATTTTCACGCGAATGGAAACAGTTGTTTTCGCGGGAATAAATAATTTATTTTCACGCGAATAGAAACTGTTGCTTTCGCGGGAATACACATTTTATTTTCACGCGGATACAAACCAATGCTTTCGCGGGAATAAAGACTTTATTTTCACGCGAATGGAAACAGTTGTTTTCGCGGGAATAAATAAATTATTTTCACGCGAATAGAAACTGTTGCTTTCGCGGGAATACAAATTTTATTTTCACGCGGATACAAACCAATGCTTTCGCGGGAATAAAGACTTTATTTTCACGCGAATGGAAACAGTTGTTTTCGCGGGAATAAATAATTTATTTTCACGCGAATAGAAACTGTTGCTTTCGCGGGAATACAAATTTTATTTTCACGCGGATACAAACCAATGCTTTCGCGGGAATAAATACTTTCTATTCGCGTGAAAATAAATTATTTATTCCCGCGAAAACAACGGTTTCCATTCGCGTGAAAATAAAGTATTTATTCCCGCAAACGCATTGGTTTGTATCCGCGTGAAAATAAAATTTGTATTCCCGCGAAAGCAACAGTTTCTATTCGCGTGAAAATAAATTATTTATTCCCGCGAAAACAACTGTTTCCATTCGCGTGAAAATAAAGTCTTTATTCCCGCGAAAACATTGGTTTGTATCCGCGTGAAAATAAAATTTGTATTCCCGCGAAAGCAACAGTTTCTATTCGCGTGAAAATAAATTATTTATTCCCGCGAAAACATTGGTTTTCGCGTGGACAAAATTCTGATTCATAGTTATATTATAAAGAAGGTTGCTATTCATAGAGTTCAACCAGTGCAACTTTAGCTATTTAAGAGCCACTGTTTTCACACAGAAAGCATCCAGTTCTACAACAGTGATCGGAGGAGCAACATCTACTACACTTTCCATTGCAACTACTAGAAACTTTCTCTTTATAAAAGGTAAAATTTAAAAACTTATTATTCCCTACCTAACAAAGATCAAAATTAGTTTAGCTATAATGTAAAGTATGAAATAAATAATCTTTTAGTTCCACATGAAAAGCTGAATTATATGTTATTTCTTTCTTTTTTAGAACACTATGGAGGATTTTTCTGCTTCTTACACGGATTTAAAGCCAATCGAAAACAAACAAAAAACGTTCAAAACACCCAAAAGAAAAAACTCTAACTCTGTCACAAAAGAAGCAGCGATAAAGAGACGAGCTCTTCCAAAACTGGTTTTACCCACAACATCAAACAATATGGAACAAAAAGAATTGCTCACTGATGCTGACAGAGCTCTCAAGATGGCCAAATCTCTCCAAAAATGGAAGACATGTGATTTGAAAAAGATTGGAGGGTTTCTTACACTAGCATCACTTCCTGTTCCATCAGTTTTGCAAATCGTTTCTATTGAGCAGAGTACTGGTGCATACGGAAACTACTACATTCTCACTTATCTTGATAATTCAACTGGAGCGAATTTTCAGAAAGTTGTTTGTCCAAGTAGAGTAGTTGAAAGCTTCAATGTGGATAACTACCCATTACCTTTCAACATTTTGTACTTGGGTGAGATGGAAAACTCAAAAAAACCAGAGACTACTTACTACAATGTCAAACGTATCAGTACAAAACGATTAACCACAATGGAAGCTACTGCTGAAGCTGAAAAACTGAGAAAAATGAGTGAAGAAGAACTCAAACTCGCTTACGACATCGAGTATCTCAGTAATTTCAAAGATTGTTCCATTTTTGCTTACATCGAAGTTGTAGAAAGATTCATTCCTTTCCGATTCAATGGAGAAGAATCCATTGTAAATTGCATTCGCTATGTCACTGAAAAGAATGGAAAAAGAGAGACGAGAACGCTTTTACTACCAATCAGATATAACGAGGAAGCTAACAGATGTGCACCTGGTGTGATGATATACAAAGGAAAAAAACAGAGTAAGAATGGAAATCCTATTCCATACCACAATGTTGTCTTCATTTCTTCAACCAACGCTAGTGATTGGGAGCAATATTGCACACAAACAAGTTCCAATGAGGTGCTAACAAAAACGAATAATGAGGATGAAGTTCTTAAGGAATTCCTAGAAAACGAATTACAAGATTTTGATGAACCACTTGGTGTTGATGGTATGTAAACTCAATATCAAATGCTGACAACAGATAGTTTCAAGCGGATAATGAATGAATAAAAAAAGCCTGTGTATTCATTGACATTACAAGTTGTACTGTTTTGTATTACTTACTATTTACCGACTCTAACTATATTATATGGAAAGATTTTCCCTACTTATTATACAATAAGTCTATATAATCATATAATAATTCATAGAAAAAGTCTAAAGGTTCTCAGGTGATTAACTCACCAAAAGTTCCGGTTTTGCAAAACATTTGAAGATCTTCCTATCCTAAGCATTATACGAGTGACTGTACTTTTTTATCCAGTTGAAATATCTAAAAACTTCAGTAACTTAGTATTTACTGACTCTAGCTATATTATATGAGATTTTCCCTACTTATTACACAATAAATGTATATATTCACATATTCTTTCATTTTTAATCACTGTATTTATTCAATGTAGATATATTTCCTCTCTCTCCTCTCTCTCAAGATATCGTATGACTTAATTATCATAACCTAAATGCCATACATTCAAAATTTAGATACCATATAAGTTCAAATTAAGTAAAAAAATAATCAAAACTCGAATGCCACTTAAATGCCATTCAAATGCCACTCAAGTACCCCTCAAGTAAAATACAATATAAACTCGGCGAATTCATCCAACGTCGTAACCCATTACCTCAACCCCCAGATCAAATCCACAAAAAAACACTTGGTAGGGAGATCTGCTCATATATTACTACTCATGTGTAGGCAACATCCCCAATCATGGCGTATGTAGGCAACATTACCAATCATGGCGTATGTAGGCAACATTACCAATCATGGCGTGTGTAGGCAACATCACCAATCATGGCATGTGTAGGCAACATCACCAATTCAATTCAAAAGTTTTCTACCGCCCCCATGGAGCTCAAATAGTAAAGAAAAATGATTCACAAAGAAATAAATAATTTTAGGAAGCAGCAAGTTTGCACAGTTTTTTAAGCAGCATTGAGAGTATTGAATAATACAATAGCTTGTTTATTGTAAATTTAGCTTTACTCCTCCATGAAGTCAATTTAGAATGAAAAACTTTTTAATCAGAAGTTTTGTAATATAGCCATCATGCAGCCAACATTATACATATTAAACTCTATGGAAGAATTATTGTCTAACATGTTTTTTTTTGCCATAGATTAGTTGGAATACCTCAAAAACTACTGAGCTAAACGTCTACTTTGCATAAACTTTATTTTACAAACATAATGAAGTCAAACTTGCTTAGCCAACCTTCACCAATGCAAACACTTTTTTTTCATTTTGTCACAGCAGAAGCTCCAGTACAAAGTGCAGCAACTTCTGCCAAAACTGAGAAGTTTAGCTATTTGATACACGGAAAAAACATTGACGTCGAAGCTCTCTTCACTTTCTGACCATCAATAGCAGCTATAGTTCTGTAATAAGGTAAAGCATGACACACGTGGTGTAATACGACATCCATTTTTTGTCTGTCTCAGTAACATCCTGTGTAGCTCTTTCAATAACTTGTCAGTTGAAGACAGAATCACTAGCCTGTTCACTTGACACTTGATCGTTTGATGTTAGACTCCAGCAAACTTGGCTGACTGTTCGGCATACAATACACAAACAAGAAGGGTTAACCAATATAAAATGGTTAATCCAGTTTAGATTGAATATAGCATTAACTCATTATTCACTTTTCACCTTTGAAATCAATTCAGAAAGAGTATTGGTGACCTCTGTTTGCCGAACGCAATGCAATAACAATAATCAGACCGGCAATGAATTTGATCAATGAAAGAAAAAAAAAAAAAAAAAGTCATTTTTTTTGGACCTCATGAGTCAACAAAAAGTAGCTCACTAGATAAATAGAATAATTTATTTAAATTTCTTTAGATAGCTTGTAGCTCCCAAATGAAACTGAACACTAAATAAACTATAACAAGTAGTTGAATTTTTTCATTTTTGTTGAACGGTTTTATATCTTTGAAAAATAATTCAAAATCATTGATCTCGTTCAAAAGTTACTAAATTGAAGGGCAGCTTAACAAACTATTCCAGTTTATAGCAGTTCAAATTTTATTATTTTTTGATTGTTTTGAAAATTGGGAGTAATCTCTTTTATGATTTGTTTGGTGAACTATACTGTTGCGTGGAATATGCGACGCCTTGAATAACAAACACCTATTATTTTTTGTACCTTCTTCGATGAACAGGTCGTGAATACTCTTACTGGCATTTAATTTTATTTCTAAACTTCAATACTGCATTTACTTCAGATTTGAACTATGTTATTTCCAAGAATTTAAATTTTAGCTAGTAGTTTCAAAGTCAATTTTAAATGATTGGTTTCTTTTTTGAAAAAATTGGCTGAACTTGGTAACCTCAAATCTTTGTCTTTAGCTATCAAGATTCCAAGAGCTGGTGACTTGCAAATGACTCGAATCACAAAACATTAAAATAATTAGTAACTTGCCCTAGCTCTGCTGCACCTTTCAGGAAAAACTTGGCAAATGATATATCTTGCCAACACACTAGTGAGTGGTAAAACAGAAGCTTGTTTGACTTACCAATAATTCTTATTTGAAGTTGAAAGCTTACCTCACCAGAAGTGACAAACTGGTGGCTAACTCCCATAGAAGATACACACCATAAAATATTTAAATAAAATGTATAATTGGTTGATTTATTTGTAATCAGTTAAATGGGCTTGTACATTAAAAGGCCAAACTCGAAGTTTACCTTTCATCAACTCTACTTCAAACAGCTTTTTAAAAGCACCGGAATGTATGAACAGTTATTAAATTTTTGGCAATGAAAACTGTTTTATTACTGGGGTTACTACAAGAACGCTTGCAGAGAGTACAACAGATTCAATCACCAGAAAAGTTTTGCTAATTGATACTTCACAAAAAAACAGACATTAAAGCTTTCCTCGCTTTCTGGCCGTCAATAGTTGTTATGGTTATGTAATAAGGTGAAATAAGATGCAAATAGGGTAATACAATATTTATTTTTGCCTGTCTTAGCAACATCATCTTTCCTTCTTAAAATAATGTGTCAGTTGTGGAGAGAACCGCTGGCTGTTTACTTGTTTTCTGCTTGATGTTTCCAAACTTCAATAATGCACTTCATCAGCTTTGAACTTTGTTCTTTCCAAAGTTTGAACTTTAGCAAATAATTTCAAAGCCAATTTTTAAAAGGGAAAGACCTTTTTTAGGCTGATACCAGTGGGCCCAGATCAAGTCAATCATTTGTGCATGGCTGATAAAATCAAATCAAGCTTTTGCCTTTAGCCATCAACTGTTTAAGAACTTTTGATTCGCAAATAATTCAATTCACTAATCACTCAAGCCACTGGTAACTTTAGTTAACGTTTGTTTTAACTTTCCAGGCAAATATTGGGTAAATGCAAGCTGGTATAATTTACCATCAAGCAACTAAATTGCAGTAACGAAGCTTGTTTATCCTATATTTGCGCTTTAATGGATTATTGAAACAAATTTTGTTGTAAAAATGACAAATCAATGACTATAACTATGATAGAAACCCATGATGCACGCTTTAAAATTTAGAAAACAAGTATGCATTTTGTTTTACAGTTTGTAAAAACCCTTTCACATAACTTATACAAACATTCTGTCGTCAAAATTGGTTATCAAATCTTTCTCAATGCAGAACCTAGTGTTAATTTGGTCGCAGCAGCGATTCTTGCGCAAAGAGTATCAACTGTTGGTAAACCTAAGAAGTTTAGCTGTTTGAAACCCACAAAACACTGGCATCAAAGCTTTCCTCACTTTCTGGCCATCAATAGAAGTTATAGTTGTGCAATAAGGTGAAATGTAATCCAAAGGGTGTAACACAACATCCATCTTTTGTCTCTCTCAGAAGCACCCTGTGTGGTTCTTTTAATAACTTGTCAATCGGAGACAGAATCACTGGACGGTTGACATGTCACCAGTCCTCAGTTCATTGTACACATCCCCACCCCCACCCAAACCCTCATTAAAGTTTTAGGATCAATGGTTATTCAAACAGATTTGCTCCTTTTACCTGTTTACTTGACAGCGGAAGGTTTTGAGCGGCAGAACTCTTTCAGCTTTTCTTACGATTCACCAACACAAAAAATAAATGTTTAATAATTAAAAATAATGAATCCAACTTTTATCAAAATTCCAAGTTGCCAGTTTAGGTTGAATCAGGATCGGTTCACTGTATTCTATTATATCTCGAAGCCTCAATACCTCATATATCTTAATGCAAATTTTGCCATTTCTAAGAATTTGAGTTTTAGCAATTAACTTCATTAATTTCATTTTGTAAAAATGTGCAACTGCTGTATTGGCTAAAATAAGTCTAAAATTTTACAAAATCTGTAAGTTTGCAATCAGCGTGTCACATATTATAGACGAAATATGAAAAAAAAATTATTTTCTTCTATTAATATGACTTAATTGGCAGAATATTTATCAAATTTTCTTCATTTCCAAGTTTCAAAAGCCAGTTGTTACAGTTAATAGTACTATATTCCAATTGAAGTTGCTACATCATATTATGTTTTGCACAAAGGCATGACACTCTTGCTCTCGCAATTTTATTTTTATTGTTGCCACTGTTTATTATTGGATAGAACAAATGTATATAGCTCCAAAGCTCTGAGTTATATGTCTGAGCTGAGGGCCCCCACTTATTGCAAAGTCAAGGATACTTCACTGTATTAGTCTTGCATGCGATTCTGGCAAAGATCGTCTTTGGAGGAAGGCTGGTTGTTAGTTGTCAGGCCTTATGAAGGCTGACTGACTTGTTGTTCCGGCAGACAGCAGTTTACCCAGTGACAAATGACTAGCAGAAAGTAGTGTGACTACTAAAATCCACTACAGACTTGAATATACTTCTAACTAATGGATGTATATACTTGTAGGGTTATATATCACATATATTGTGCTATCAGTGTCAACTAGTCTTGTAATGCTATCTGGTTTTTGACTTTTTCAGAAGCTCAAGTTGCAGATGAAATTCACCTCTTGATGCAACAGTTTAGGCTTCAGAATAATATCTGCAGCTTCTACCTGCTGACACTTCTGGACAACATCATCCAATTTTATGTCTTCTTTTTCAAAGAAACACCTCTTAGGCCTACTATTCTCTATCCTCACCCACAGGACTTGTAACACCAGTTTTTCATACATTGTGATAGTCTTGCACAATCCGGCAACTGCATGCTACTCATTTTTTCTACTTTGTTTTATAGTTGAAACTGTTTTGTCTGAGCCACTATATTCACCATTCGGTGTATAAAGTGAACCAGTTTTCTCTCTGATTCTAGAATTATTATTTTCATGAGTATTATTTAGTTCGGAAATAATGAAGAAACTTGTTCGCTTCGTTTGGGATGTTCAGTGACAAGGATGTAACAACATTTGCACCTATCAATGTTCAATGTGCAAGTATCAGCTTTAATGTAAGCAAAATATTATCATTCTGCAACATTACACTGGGAACACCATGTTATGAACAAACATCTCATCGAGTTGTTCCACACAATTTAACAATAAAAACATTAGGTAGGTAATGAAATTAGGAGACAGACAAATCAAGCTGGCTGTGCGGCACTCTTTACAAAAGAAAAACACAAAACCCATCGCCATAATTTATTAGATAGAGAAAATAACTGTCAATCACTGATTATGAAACACCAATAATGATAAAGAGGGGTGGCCCCACTGACATTCAGTAATGAGTGGAGATAACTCTCAGTAATTAATTGTGTCGCACCATCGACAACAAAAAGGGTTGGCCTTACTGGAGTTCATTAGTGAGGGAAGATAACTTTCAATAATTATCTAGTCTCTGCTTGAGTATGTGATGGTCTCTCACATACTTGCATTCAAGACAGCAGACCGAATGCTCTGCATTGTCTGAGGGCCAGCTAACATTTCCTTTGGTCCTCACACACACACCACTGGATCCTAGTAAATGAAATCACCCAAAGTAGTGCTGCAGAACGCTGACTGCCATTATTGTTGTATATCGTTATCGTTGGATCAAAATGGCACATTTGGTGTACACAAAAAATAAAGATTGTTGTGCAACTATTGCATCACACCATCCTAATATATGAACAAAAAGCTTTTATTGCTGGGTGAAAAGCATATGTAAATGGTTCATCAAGTGTTAATAATAGAGAATAAAATGGTTGAGCTAACTCGGTTTACTTAGAAATGCTGCATTGCAAGCAATGGACAATAGTTGAAGAACACCAGCTATCTCTGTTGTGCAAAGATGATAAAACCGATATTCTGATGCAACCTGGATTGCTTAGGTGCAAACTATATACAAAATAAACATAGGTAGTAACTAGTACATTACTTAGTCTCTTATTACAAGCATAGATGCTGACTATAGTGTCTATTGATGGTCATTGAGCGAGAGAAAATAATGTGTCAATGTGACTAATGGGAAAGATTTGCCATGTTTATTGGGCACTGCAGAAAGCACAAAGCTGGAATGTGCTTGTTAAAGGGATATGATGGTTCATGAAATTTTCATTATTGTTTGGAGATTTCATACACACCTTTGTGAATGTACTTTATGGTAGGTACAAGCTTGTAAAATGAATCATTGAAGTTTTATCAGTGATACCGTCTAAACTTTGAGAAAGGCAATGTTCATATAAAGTCTTGGAGTGGCATCCTAGATGGACTTCTGTGGTTTCATCTCACTAGTGAAAGCAAACAATTGTATTAAAACTTTGCCTTTACACTTGAAAACATTTTTACTGCATATAGTTGAAGTAAGTTACTTGTTATGGTATACAATGACATATTTATTGTAAGGAATTCATGAAGTGGAAAGCTAGAAATATATGTTGAACAACATCTCAGTTCTTGTTATCTTGGCATAAGTGTATTCATCAAGTCAAGGTTCTGTCTGAAGTAGAAGGTAATGATAGAAATCTAAAGATTTTGTTTGCTTGAAGCAGTCGACTCTAGCACCTACTTAGGTTTAGCCATTTGATACACTACAAAACATTGATGTCAAAGCTCTCCTCGCTTTATGACCATCAATAGAAATTATAGCCATGTAATAAAGTGAAATGTGATGCATGGGGTGTAACGCAACATCCATTTGTTTGCTTGTCTCAGTAACATCATGTGCAGTTATTCCAGTAACATGTGAATTGAAGACAGAACCACTAGCTTGTTTACATTACACTTGGTTGTTTGGTGGTCCGAGACTGTCTCAAGTCTCACTACTTGTTCAGCATACACAACAGGCTTTTTTGGTGTCTCAAACCTCTATCCCTCCAATCATGACTTATAGGAGTGGGCAAGTGCGTACATTCTATGAAATTTTGCAAGAGTTGTCTTTGTTTTTTCTAATTTGATAAATATAATTATAGTCTAGCAATCGTATGTTTATTAGCCTAAAATCTCAGGTTAAACAGTAACTAGTCAGTATAAGATTTTTGTCACCCTGACAACCACTACATCATCTGCTATTTATTTAAATGTTATTAAAGCCTAGCAAACCACCAAGTACAAATGGTATTATTGTCAATAACAATGATTAAAATTTTAACGCCAATATTATAAATAATAATGATGATGATAGATAATAATAACAACAACAAACAAAAGCATGAATTATTTATTAATAATAATAATGGGGTGCAGATTCATTGCTGGTATAAAATTATATATTATATCAGATGAAAATAAAAATATAAATAGAATGAAAGAAAAATAAAATATTATTATTGGCAATAACGATAGCATTAATAGTTATGATAATATGCAAAAAAAATTATCGGTGACATTAATAATAAGAAATGATGCATACAGTGAAAACAAAAAACTCATAATATTTGGTACAATAATTGTTACTATTAGAATGCTGCTAAAAGGTACAGTTGTGGGAGATTTGAATGTGTGTTCAGACAAGCCAGGCCCTTGCCCCACCCCTTCCCACCCTAAAATCTCTCTACACCTGTCAGGAAACAGTGGAACCTGATTGGTCAAAACGTATAGTCCCTGAAGGAAAAAAAGGTACTTGCACTCCAGAGATAACACCACTTTTTTGCTGTGTAGAAACTGGTGAGCATTTCTGGATGAGGAGTATTTTTCATGCTGTATCTCAGCACTGAGTAGGCCTAGAGGGTCATCTAACCCATCAAACTACAGCTTAAGGCATGAATATTTGGTAAATCAATAAAAAAGAATAACTTTAATGCTGGTTTGCTGTAACACATTTCTAGACCTCCGCATGCTTCTACCAACAGCTCAAGTTCTTCACAATGGATTTATCACTAATTTCATTAGGCACGTGTTGCCAAGACCACCAATGGAATTTGGGATCATTCGGAGTAGATCCATTAGTCTGTTAATAAATGTAGTTGCCAGTCAGAGAGTAAAAATTGGGCTGTGTAGCCCAAAGACTCAGGACCACTATAACCACTAGCGGATAAAAGAAGAAGACGGAAGAACCACAGCTAACAAATACTTATGAACCTACCGTGAGGAATTTATAACGTCTTTTGAAGCGCGTGTCATTGTTGTTGTACAGTTATCAGAACCAAATCCGTATTAGTATCATATACATTAATAGGATTGTGTCTTTATGCCAGTGATAGCGATTTGTTATATGTTATATATAGCAATGATTTCTTTCAGGGTGAATGCTGAAGTGTAATAAGCTATATCATATAATGAAAACAAAGTATTGTACCTTAAACCATCGCGTTATGTGTCTGAGGCAAGAGCTCTAGATGGTGGTGAGATTTAGGAAGCTTCTGCTACTCACTGGACAGGGTGACCCCAACTAAGGAAAACTAAGACAACTAAGACAACTAAAGTCAATCATACAAAAATTAAGTACATGCTGAGAGGCAGCAGGTATGGTGTATTGTTGCTGGCTGAATGCAAAAGTTTAACCACTGATTGAAGGATACTTTAGTGTCAAACCAAAATCCACTATAAAGTTTTAATATATTAATTTAGCCGTGGGTTAGTTGAAATGATGAAAAAAGAACCATCAAAGTTGAAGTTTTAAATTCATAAGTACTATTTTAGATAATTTTTTTTAGCATACTTATCCTAATATTTTCAATTTATTAGTGCAGACCGTATAATTGCCGCAAGTACATCGACTTTAAGGAAAAATCTGAAAAGTTAGCCACTTGGTACACCACAAAATTGGCGACAAAACTGTCTTCGCTTTATGACCTACAATAGAAGCTATAGCTGTGCAAAAAGATAAAACATGATACATGGGGTGTAACACAACATCCATTGTTTTCTCCCTCAGCAGCACCCTATTTAGCTCTTTCAATAACACGTTAATTGGAGATAAAATCACTGGCCTGTTTGCTTTACACTCGGTTGCTTGGTGTCTCAAAACACTTTCAAGTTTTATTGATTGTTCAGCATACATAAGCAAGTATTGTAGATAATGTATAATGATGGGTTTAAGCTGTTCAAAAACCTTAAGATGTCTGTTGAATGTACACATTCAAAGTCAATTGAAGGAAAATTTTATCTCAGCTCAAATACTGCACTATCTCAGCTTTAAACTTTTATTATTTCCAAGAATTTTAAAAATGGGCTGTAATTTATTAAAGCCTACTTTTTTTCTTGGCTGGGACAAGTCTAAACTTGTATGAAACCTGTAAGTTTGCAGCGAGTAAATTAAGTTTTGTGGGCAAAATATTGATAAAAAAGACAAGCTTTTCTGTCAAAAGGACCAAGTTGGCAGTAGAATCACCTAATTTTTTTGTTCTTTTTCAAGTTTTAAAAAAATGCATTAAAACTAACAGTGGAACATGTTCATTTGAAGCAGTAACGCCATAATTTTTTCTTCTGCTGGATCATTCGGCTTCCCGGTTAAAATATTAGGTCCCTACATTTTAAAATTTTTTGAAATGAAGTCTGAAAATTGTACACAAACACAAAATATAATTCATGGTATACTAAAGGCTCCCTCTCAAAAACACCTCTGTGTTTCATATAGCATGTAGCCACATGTGGCCAATCAGATACCTATAAAGATATCATTGGTTTATAGTATTATGTCATGTGAAGCGTGACCACATAGTTCAATAATTTGATTTGTATATACAAACAAGGCCTTGGTAGAACTGGTTACTTGTTTTACTACACTAGAACACTCAGGTTAGTTTTTGTATTTGTAAAACTTCTTTACCTTTATTCACTTGTCTAGTGACTAATCAATTTTTTTACCAAGTGATGCTAGTCACTTTTCTGTGACTAGATAAAATGTAATTCTGTTGTATATTGTGTTGAAGGCTGCGTTTTTCAGTGTCAGAGGGGCATGCAAATAAGGACATGCATTTTTACCTGTAATAATTTATTTTAGAATTCACTTTCCAAATGAGAACTCAAAAATTGTACCAACTGCTGGTTGTAAATGTACTGGTTACTGGGTGTTCATGTAACACTCTGACAGATGACAGCTTTCAGGAACAAGCAATTAATGAAAGGATTCAAAAGTTAAGCGATCAAGTCGAGGAGTTGAAAACTCAGGTAATAAATCTATTTGATCTCATACAAAATATCTGAGCCAAAAACTTAGTAAATCTTCTAAAGTGAGACAAAAATTAACTCAGTTTAATTAAACTTTTACAGATTTTACAGATTGATGCCAAGATGAGCAAAGCAAAAGCTGCAGAAAGTAAGTTTATTTGTACCACTCTTGGAAAAAATAAGAGCATTCGCCATTGAACAAAGTACAAAAAATAATAGGTGTTTGTAACTCAATACATCGCGAATGGAAAGGAACATTGCTTTCGTACTTCATAGTTATTTAGTGAATTGTTATAGATCACCAAACAAATCTTAAAGAAGATAACTCCCAATTAGCATATAATCCAAAAAAATAAAAATGGCGTCGATGTAAACTAAATTAGTTTGTGAAGTTGCCCTTCCCATTTAGTAGATTCAGAACAATCAGAATAAGTTTGTAACATTATGTCAGGATATAAAACCGTTCTATAAAAATGCACTAACTAGACTCACTCATTATAATTTATATAGTGTTCAGTTTCATTCACGGCCTACTAACAATGTAAATATGTGCTCTTTTATTGTAGTTTTTATTAGGCGAGTTGCTTTTTGTTGAACCCCAATTTCTGAACAAAAATTATTATTTATCGATTAAATTTATTTCTGATCTGTTGGTTTTTATTGCAATTTGTTAGGCTATACTCTTAATGTTGTTTTTTGGTACCAAACTAGGAAATTATCGATAATACAATGAAGGCTTATGCTATGTTACTGGAGCTTCTGGTTGGTTTTACCCGTTTTTCACTTATCATAGATAATAAGTAGTACATGTGTACTGATGATAATGAAAAATGAACTTTAGTAAATCGTATGTCATTAATTAACCATAAGCTTTATTATTATGAATTATTGCTGTAACCATTCAGTTTGTAGTTAATACTGTTATGATAACATGTTTACCATGATATTTTCTTGTACTGCAGCTTGCAACTTTTTGGTAAAATACAAAAGAGCAAAACAAGTTTATGCATAAAGCGAACAAGGCTTTTTAACGGAAAGAAAATTCACTTTAGTGCCCTGTTCACAAGAGACCGATAACGAAACTATAACAAAACTATATTAGGTGATCGCTGAAGCACGACGAATAAAGTTTCGTTACGCCGGTCACGCGATAACTATAATTAGTTTGTTACGCCTAGCGGTCACTAGTTTCATCCAATGACAGTGCATTGTGTTTTGTGCGCGGGCCTACTCATACTTCACTGCGTGATGCAAAAGCATGGAAATTAATTGAAGCAAGGTTTGGATTAAATTATTTTAATAAATAGCTAAGTTTGATCATCCAGTACTGTTCAAATTGTTAGATTATAATTTATTATTATTATTATCTTTCATTTATTTAAAACTGATTATGAATATAATAAAATAAACAATTATTTTTTAAAAAAAAAATGTGTTAGTATGGAAACTTTGTGTTTGCTGTGAATGACCCTGACATTGGAAATCAGCCAATAACGGCACATAGAAAATAAACCAATTAATGAGCTTATCTGGTCCAATGGTCCACCACGTGCAAGCATCGCAGCCGACAATTTTCCCAAACCTAGCATTGCTTGATCGCGACAAAACTGAAATATTCGCTCGGTTCGCTGAGCAACGAATTTGCTGGGCTTGAAAAAATAGTTTCGTTTACAGTTTTGTCAGAATTCGGTCTCGCGTAACCAGGGCTTAAGAAATTTTTAAACACCTGACAGATGCTGAACACGATTAAAATAAAAAAGTTCTTTTCAGTGAGCTGATTTGCTAAACAGGCCAATAGTCATACGGTGTTTCAGGATTGTTCAAAAGAAAGTAATTAGTTTAGGCTAATAAAATTTCAGGCTACACTGGTACGATAATTACACTGTGTGAATGCAGCTTCATAAGGGAAGATTTTATAAATTTGTAGGATACTTAAAGCCTCTATGCACAACAAGGTGCTTTATCTTGGTACTGTTTTACTATCCACACTGCCTCAACAACTTCACCAACAATTCCCCAACTGCTAAGTTTTCTTCATGCTGTTTGTCTGCAGTTTTCTACTAAAATCACAGCTCTCCAAACTGTTCTAACAATCTTATTCTGCACCAACCCAACCCAGGATTTTCCATGTACATCTCATACTGAGTTAGATAGGTTCCAGCTTTACACAGTCAAATGACATATGAACAAGACAATCATTGGCAAATCATTGTACTTCCTAGCAGGTTTCCTTTTTAAACCAAAATTTCCTTGTCAGCTGAAACTTTAGGTGCTTTACAAGAGAAAAGTGCAGTGAATATTCTCAGTTAAAAACCTGATGGATAAAATACTTTCATGTTTTATTTCATTGCTTTAGATGAAACACAATGCTGTGGACCTCCTGGGTCACCTGGAACCCCAGGAGAACGTGGCAGTTCTGGAAGAGATGGAAGAGATGGTGAGGCAATGTTATTATTGGCTGCTCAAGTATTTTGTTTTTGTTTTTGAGCTGTGCCTTGTGGGCAACCCTAAAGACGGGTCTCATAAGCTTGGAGCTTGTGTGAGCAGCACCCTATACCCATGCCCGCCGTTACCGGCTACTCTTCCGAAAAGGCAGAGGGGGATCTTTTACTAGCATGACTCCATAGTTATTATGGAGAGTGCAATCAAACTAGGGACCATGTTATTTTTATGCCCATATCCGACCAGGCAGAGGATAGGAAGCCAAATATCTTGCTCACAGATAACAGTGCTGGGAATCGAACCCCCAGATCCAGGATTGAAGTGCAAGCACTTTAACCACTAGACCACAAGCAACGTTTTCTAAATTTCCAACTAATATTTGCTATTTTTATGCATTTTCACATTTTCTCATCTTGTCCCTACTTTCATAACACATGCAGCATTTCAGTATGCTGACACAGTCACTGAGCTGTCAGCAAAGACAACATAATTAAAAGTTTAATGAAGTTGCTGAAAGGCACATATCTATCAAATTTTACCTTCTAGATGGGAATTTCTATTAATTTATTCACTCATTTTCTGAAAGGTAAAAACACTGCTCGGTTTCATATGAAATAGATACTTTGGACAGTTGCATCAAGGTTATGGTAAACATGCAATGCAGTTTGTGCATTTTAACAACTTCAGCATCATACATATAAATACTGTCAGCAACAATTGAACTCACCACCCATACACACTCAGGTTCAGCCTCCTTTGCATCCTTCTCTTGACCCTTCTTTATATTTCACTTAACCTGCCCACAAAACCACATTGATATTGGCGACAGCTCTGGCCTATAGCTGATCTGGTTACCGTACTGAAGCTAGACTTGCTAATTAGGAATTGTCTTTTCTTGATAATTTGCTTCAACCTCTACACTTTTCTGTTTCAATCCATTTTTTGGAAAACTCGAACAGGCTTACAGTGAACATAGTTAACCTATCCTATATCTATCATTTAGGGACAAGAAGAAGATGAAGACCGGTTAAAAATTATTCTTGCCATATCTCGCCATTGCCAAAAACTAGTTTCTGCACAGAAATTAGAATTTTAATTTAGAATAACCACTTTCAATTGGTTTAGACTCCAAAATACGGTAAAAGCTTCAAATTTTGTAATGCTAAACTTTTAGATGTGCTCGAACTAATGATGTCAATAAGGAGCTTTCTTATTTGCTAAATACAAGCGAACAAAATAACTCAGATGAGATAAAGAGCTCTCCCATACGAGATGAGCCATCGTTAACTGTAAAAAGAAACGTTTTAGGACCTGGATATGTGCATGGATACTATTTCCAAGGCTCAATAGCATACTTACTCTTGTGCTCCTTATCGCAGCAGCAGATCATACTCTGAGTCTCCAATAAGATTTTTTATTGTGACGTCGGAATATTGCGAGCCTACGGTATAAAGTGGAAAATCAAGTAACGATTTTTTTTCAGATATTTGCTTCATGACTGGGTGATTACCTCCGAAATTTTCTGTGAGTCATTAGAGATTAGAAAAGCAAGGTCAGCCCAGAGGCCTGGCCTGCACTTCTGGCCCAGTAGTGTTTGCATGCAGAGATATTGGCCGGCGGTGGTCATAGGAGTTTTTGAGGAGCATTTAGAAAGGGAATAAAAAGATCTGCTCATAAGTTAGCTGCAATTTATAGTTTAACAGCTGTTACTGATTGCTACAATTTTTGAGCAATAGAAGATAAAGGTTTACACACCGCCAAGTGTCTTTTCAGGTACAAGTAGTTGTGCTTCTTGTACAGGTTGGCACAACCGTTTACCAAACTCATTAAACTCAATACAAGTCAAACATAAGTAGAGAATGTCATGAACTGAAGAGTTATAATAGAGTGTATTCATGAATAGCCATGAACTCAGGCAGCTCACTTTCTTGAAGTCACAATTAATGGCCTCTCGGAACTGTTAAAGAATGACACGAGCAATAAATTGCATTCATGAGAAGTAATACAGATCAGAAATAATCAGTATTAATTGCTGACAAAAGCGAACTATAAAATTCAAACCACATTGTGTATTTCTCAGACCTACTTTGACATAATCCTTTGAGAATTCCGTCAACGGAGTTAAAAGCAATATTAATCACAGAGTTCACAGAGTAAAGCCTGCTGCACAATTAACTGCATCCAACTCACTTTGAACAGTTTGTTGTAATTTTTCATTTATTTAAAGACAAGCAACTTGGTTAAACAATGTAAAGAATAACAATGTTTTATACCTGCAGACATTATGCATTACTATTATTATGAGTTTACGAACGTGAAACTCTTTTTCTTGAAAAATCTTTAATAATTTTAAGTTTCTGTATTCTAAGAAAGCATTTTTCTGTACAGCCTAAGAAACTTAGTCACAGCCAGACGGATTGGTTCTATCAATTATATGTAACTTACATTCATATTGATGTGAAAAATAAGTAATACAAACAACTTCAATCACTTTGTGAGTTACGAAGTTTCAAGTTATATGGAAAAGCCATTTTGGGTTTCGCAATTTCCTAGGTTTATTTCACTGCTACAATAGTTTGGAGAAAAAATCAAATTTTTATCTACTTATTATTATTTAGGACCACCAGGACAGCAAGGTTTACCAGGTAATGTTGGAGAACCCGGTGCAATAGGACCAAAAGGAGAGGTAGGACCTACAGGACCACCAGCAGGAGGAACCACATACACAAGATGGGGTAGAACCACGTGTGGATCAGATTCTGCGCTAGTCTATGTTGGTGTGTAGCTAAAAATTACGTTGTATCATGCCTATAATGTCTGATAACGCTTAAGTTATTTGCTGATCAAAATTTTACTTGAGCCATTGTCAATACTGTTGTGGATTCTAATGTTGCCTATGTCTGCGCACGCCTCTACTACATTCTGACATCCTTGTATTAGCCATTGGATGGCCAGAATGACTGAGAACTGTCATACCGAATTGACCGAACCTGTGTATAGAGCTGTACTGACCCTGTATGGAGCAGTACCGACCCTGCAGTACCGACCCTGCAGTACCGACCGACCCGGCATGACTCACTACCAACCTTACAGGGCCGGCAGGAAGTGAGTCAGTGTAGACTATGGACCAGAAAGTAGCCTGAGGGAAGCAGAGAGCCACATCCGGGAGATAATCACCAGTAAACCCAACAAAAGAAAAAGGCTAGAAGGGCGGATGACTAGAGACAGGAAGCAGATAGGACTGTGATTGGTGCAATAGCATATGACTCCACGTACCGCTACAGGGCGCCATTTACCTTTTGCCCTATATACCGTATCTTATTCGCTATCTATTTAATATCTTCATTCATTTGTTCCTTATGCATTGTTGTCATGTGATTGGTTAATATGCTTGATCACTTCCTGTGAATCGCCTATAAAAGGCAGAACTTTTGCTCTATCAAATCAGTTGTAATGCGCTTTTTACTACTCGTTTTATTCTGGATGAATAAATGCATAGATACTCAACAGCACTGAGTTATGTGTTTCAGCCGAATGCTCCTTACTGGTTGTATAGTTGGAGATACTCTTTCACACATCTTTCGGTACTATACTGACCTGCGGTTGTCGCAGGTTAAATGACAACTGGTGGCTGCATGCTACCAACACTAGCTAGTGGGTTTCAGCGCCCAAAGTCAACTGCAATACCATGTTCAACTGCCAGACAGGCAAACATGAATAGATACCAGCAAGCGAAAAATTGCAAATTATTATTTTACAGGATACATGGGGAAATCACCACACACCGAAGTTGGTGGAGGAATAAACTACCAATGTATGGTGAATGATGCTGAATACAACAGCGCTGGTGTAGCTATATCTTCTGGTAATGTTGCTGGCACAGAATATCAAACTTCCAGTTATGGAATATTTGAGAATGAAGCCCATGACCAAAATGCACCGTGTGCTGTCTGTTATGTCAGCAACAGAACATCAACTCTTATGGTACCAGGAAAGAGGAGTTGTCCTACCAACTGGACTATGGAATATGAAGGTGAGCATATGGTTCTAAATTTTTCAGCCTCTTGCTGAAGGTTTTACACATCAATAGAATTGGATGTATTGTAAAACTCTTTGAAGGTATCAAACTGCTTTTTTTATATTCAGAGTTCAGTACTTTTTGCATCACTGTTCCAGGATACCTGATGTCATCATTCTACAATCATGCCAACCCATCAACCTATGAGTGTGTGGACAAAGATCCAGAGTACATCTGTGGTGAATCTGCTAATGACAATGGTGGCCTCCTATATTTCAACAGAGCTGTGTGCTCACAAGGAGTGCATTGTCCAGAATATGAACGAAACAAAGCTATCACTTGTGCTGTATGTACCCAATAAATAACTGAAACTGCCCTACATAGTTATGTCCACGCAACCAGGTTATTTCAGTCATAGTTTAGTTGCTCTTAAACCTTATAAAATTTCTTATATCATAACTATAATGACTTTTCTTTTAAGTAACTCACTATTGTAAGACTTTCATGGCTTCAAACCATAAAACTTATTTTCAATTAAACGTAGAATGTCACTTAGCTTTATATATACATAAGAACTTGAAACAATGTTCGCACTTTGCTAGAAAACCCTTGCAAATTCAAGCACAAGTCATGTTTTTCTCTCATCCTCAACAAACCATGAGCGGTTAACTTCAAGTACAATCAGTGGAATCCAAAGTATAGCGGAAACTGTTAGAACTATTTAAACGGGCTAGCCATAGATATCTTACTAAAAATAATGTATTTCAATCGTTTCAGCATGTTTTTGTTTTTGAAAGCCGTGACAGAGCAGTGCTGATGTAGTAAATTTGATTAGGTAGGTACGGTTAGGTACGCCCTTGGCCCCTCAGACCCGCCTCTTTCTTTGATTGCCACTTTACCCAAGCAGTTCATACCCCGACCCTTTAATAGTACCTTAATAGGCACCTTTAATCCATTCCGAAAAAGATAACCCCAGTTTGGGGTAACCTGAACTCCGGCGTAGCTCTTACCCTGTATAGAATCCCGGCGCCTGTATATTGTGTTATAGAATAGTTATGTCATGTGAGAATCTTCCCCACAAATTTGCAGTCCATGATTACGATACCAGTTACACTTGTGTATAAGTATAAGGATGAAAAGAGGAAAGACAAAAAACCAAAGACTAATGAATTGACCTTACCATATATGGGCCTGGCAGCTCCTCCTCCTTTTATAATTGGCTAACAAAGAAAAAGAGAAGGTACCCAGTGTGCTTGTCGCTTACTGCATATGTTTTTGTGTTGTTCTATGTAATTGGCAAATCCCTTGTAAAAAGTTGGGTATGCCTGTTGCTCGTTCATAACAGCCGCAAATCTTGACAGTCTTGCTAGAAGTCTTTGGAGTACTGCAGTGTGTGTATTATTATACTGCTAAGTAGAGCATGAACAATCAAGTCATACTGTTTACTTAAGTCTGTGTATTCTGTTTGAGTCACGGTCTTTGTCCATTATTATTCAGACTTGGAATAAACCGCATGGGGAGTGATACCAAGTCTGCATCTCTCCATGGGACGCCGTTCACAAAGTAGACTCTGTAAGATTAAGTGCAGTAGTTAAAGAAACGTGGTGTTTGTCGTTAGTAGTATAGTAGGAGCATCAAAAAACAGACCTGCCAAAACTTTGATGTTGGAATCATGTGTTTTTAATGAGTTGCATTGGCTAGAGACTTGTCAGACATGTTAGTTTTTGTATATGTTTTTTAGTATAATATGTATCTTCATAAGAAAACAGACCTGCTAACATATTACATTACTGTTGCTTTTTGGTATGAATATTTTTACAGACCTGTTACTGTATATTAATATGAGTTAGTAAAACGTATGATTGATAAGTAATGTAAATGATAGTTGACAGTTGCACACATCTGTCAGATTTTTATTGATTTGTTAATTGATTATGCTGGAGGTTTTCCTTCTGGCTTAAATCTCAGTTGACACGCTTTCTTTGTTTTTTTAACTGGTTTGTTTCGGTAGCGTTTTAAATGGTATGTTTATTTGATTAAAACAGTCGATATTGCAATGGATTCCGGTTTGGTTCCATGGAAATCCACTGAACTTGAGTATTGTACATATACTTCTCTCCAGAGGGGACACTGTACTGCTCGACAGTGACAACTGTGCAATCGAGCAACCGAATTACCCAGTACAGTCAGAGCCCATGGCTCACACAAACAATACAGAGTAGTGCTTGTATAATGGCTGTAATTTCATAAGACAAAGTCCTAAAGGGTAATTATTCCTCTAGGGTGTTTGTGGGAAGATATGAGAGTGAATGCAATGATTGTAGCAAACATATTTCCTTCTATAGGAGAGCTCACAGGAAGTATTAGCATAACTTGTATAACAGTAAGAGCACAGGAAGTAATTGAACCGATACAAGTCCACATATAAATAGTTAACTAATCATGCCGTCAATATGGATCAAATAGATAAGACGCCAAGTGGCTAAGGGTGGAGTCCTGTCTCCTTACTGTCCAATCAGAGTGTCCTACAAGGTCCGAAGGCTCTGGATAGCTTGTGGTCCTGGTTACCGCTGATGTTAAGGTATGTAGCTTCGGTTCTTGGCTTGGTGTAAAATCCTAGCTGGTTTCGGAAGCTCTCAACTGTGGCAGCCATCTTTGACCGTCCCTGAGTCATCATACCCCGACCCTGTAGAGGTCACTACCAGCCTTGTACAGGTCATTACCGACCTGTACATTGTGCTACCGGCACAGTATTACTTTGCAACCGGAACAGCATCTTACCGACGGCTGTAGGTGGATTGCTAGCGCATTGCGTGGGGATATGATGTAGCAAACTACCAGTTTACCATCACTTTTCACCAAAATCTACTACATACCTCTCCCCATTAAAGACACACCTGGTCTTTAATTACAACATATCAAGAATGATATCTGTGGGGGTAACACCTGTACCGAGATTAATATATATTTGATGATATGTATATATACACAAATGCACATCAACAATTATGTTACATATACATAGTCCCGGTGTCTCTTAAAAGAGAACACCTCTAAAACTAGCGGCCTGCTGTCGCAGCCATTCCACCTCAGCAGTGACGAGTTTTGCCTCTGCTTTGGCTGTCTCTGTCTGCTCGCTATCCAGCGTTTGACTGATGAGCAGTCTTCTCAATTTGCCCAGCTGTCGCTCCAAGGTGGCGACATGTCCTTCTACTACTGTGGCCAAACGGTCACTGTGGTGTAGGAATGTCTGTGAGGGTTCGGGTACGACGCCTTTTATTGTAGGCTCCACTATAGCCACATCCACCTCTGGCAGTGGTGCAGTAGCCGTGCAGGGAAGACTGGCTGTTCTCCTCGGGATCTTGTAACCCACTGGCATCTTCTTCTTGTTGTCTTTCACCAGGGAACCTAGCTGCTTTTTGGCGGAGGTCCATTCTGGAGGAGTCTCTTCTTGGTGCGTTGATAGACATCGACGAAGCTTAGGGGGATTCTCCCATCTAATAAACTGACAGAACCTAGTTTAACTAGGTCTGTCCACTGTGTAGACAATCCCTGTCTTTTGATAGTGCACAGTGTCTCCAGGGGAATCAAATTTGCTTTGATGCTAGTAAACCGCATCTCTGCTCTCGCGGGCATAATGGCAGCGGCAGTAGTGGCGCAGGTTATGCTGGAGAGCGTGCACTCACAGCTGGTGAGCATTCCTGGCTCAGTAAGAACACTTGGTGCAGCAGAAGTCCCTAGCATCTCTTAGCAGAGTATCGACTCTCTCCTTAGTATCAGCAGTTACCCATCGTAAAATCCTCCATCTGGTGGGATTCCTGCGCCCGTCTTCAGCCAAAGACGTAGTGGGTTTGTCGTCCACTGTTGGTGAATCTGGGATGATCGCCTTCGCTTCTTCCACCGCCGGAAGGGGTGGCAACCTTCACTAACCATACAGTCAGCCTGGGTTTCACGCCTGCTTGGGAGCATGACTCTACAACAACATGTACAAGATTAGTGTCATGCAATATATTAAAAGGTTGCTGATGCAACGGTCGGGCATGTTTTGACACAGGATTGTGTATAGGAAACAGCAGTGGCCCTGGAAGTCTTAACGCTGGTAAGACATTCCATATCTCTAGCTCAGGAGAGCGCTGTCCCTTTTTAGGGGATCCTAACGCTTGTCGTCCTGCTTCCCTGATACCACAGGGGCGCCAACTACATTCCAACCGGGAATGTAGTGTACAGTACTGTGTGGCACTAAGGTTGGTGGTGAAGAGGTCATCAGACATTCACACTTAGTTGCCAGCACAGACTTTGTCTGCCGGTAAGGCCTACAAGGGTAGTAATTGCCTTGTAATGTTTCAGTCTTTCCTGACTGAAGTTCTGGAGGATCCTGGGCCGGCAAAAGGTCACCCCAGGCAGGTACAGAGGTGCTCTGGACCGGTGGGGATTCATCACGGGCTGACAGGCAGGCAGCATCAAATGGCACCCACTTGATTTCCCGCTCTTTTCGTTCTACCGCCCTGTTAAGGTAATCAGCAGTCTGGTTTTTCAAAAAAGTATCCAAACTTTTTGTCACCAGTGCTTGGTAAGTCTATAGATATTGGTCTAGCATTGCTAGGTGGGCTGCCACTCTGTAAAGCCAACGAATCCTGTGGCGTGCAATGTTGAGATAGCCATTTTGAAAATGCTAAGTTAAGCTGCTCACCATCTTGTTCTTTTTAACCAGCTTCCTTGGCTCCACTTTCTCTTTTGCTGCAGGTTTCCTATACAGCTCTGCCATAGGCATTGCCTGCAACTCTGTCCTGAGTTCTACAGGCTGATAATGGTCCAGATCTGCCTCCAGTAGTTATTTTTTTCGCATCTTCGATCTCTAAGCAGTGGTTCGACATGCTACTTCTGTCTCCTCTGCTGTTCACTGTGGTAATGAGTGGCTGTTGCAAGCTGCAAGGTTGTTCAAAACCCTGAACCACTCCGTCTGTTTTCACAGGAAATGTTGGGGTACTGGGGGGTTTTGGCCACTTTCCTATCTGTCTTCGGGGGCTGTTCACAGTTATTCTATTAACTGGAGGTTGTCGGGGGAGGGGGGGAGGGATCCTGGGGATTCTTTAACAACCAAACAAGATGCGGCTTGCACCTCCCTTGCAGCTTTTTTGAGTGATGTTCCTGCTTTTCTTGTCTTTCCATTAGGTGGGTGGTGGGAATTTCCATTTAGATACAGTTGATTGCCCTCTTGGCAAGTGTCTGTACTGTGCCTGCTTGCTGTATCTCTGAATCTTTTTTGCAGGGGGTCGATGGTTGAAGGGTAGCTGCCTCTCTTTAGCAGCAGGGCTCCCCTCTCTCCATCGCAGGGGCATAGCAAGCGGGGGAAAACACTGTTTTGCTCCTAGCCTCCACAAGTTTGGTCCGATCTGGCTCAAATATTTTTCTACAGGCCTGTGATGGGAGGCTGTCTACAGCTTGGTAGGTTTCCCATATAGTTCTCTCTACAATGGAGACTTCTTCTTGGGTAAAGGGGCATATCTCTTCTTCAGGGGTGTAAGGGGATTTCTCTATCAGCTCTGCTTGCGTTAGACGGACACTGCCATTAAGTGGGCGCCCGTGCTTATCTGTGCATGGTAGTTCATGTCCATCAATTATAAATTTGGAGTCTGGAAACCTCAGGGCCCACTCGTGTACGGTAAGCAACGGCATGCGAATAATGACATTTTCGTTGATATCACTTATCACAAAGTTGACTCTCGTCCTAAGCCCACGAAGTTGCAAATTAACTCGCAGTGTGCCATAGAAGGGGATCTTAGATCCGTCAGCCATAAGTCCGTGTGATTCAATACGCTGCAGCGTGTTCTTTACTGACTGTGGCAGTTGCTGGTACATGTGTTAGGACAGCATGTTGGTTGTACAGCCTGTATCAGCCAACAGTGCTGCTGGTCTACCGACAAATCTTCCAGCCAGGAAGTAGCTGGCCTGGTCGGATCGCTCCAATGGTGGTGCTGCTGTCTGTACTCTCTCGGGGGTCGTCCACTCATCTTCGGAGTTACAGGACTAAAAGAGGGTTTGGGGCTTGTCCGGTTCGCCCAGCTGCAGTTACCTGCCGGTGGCACTACTGCGGGAGCCGGCCATTTCACAACTATCTGGGGGTGTTTGAGAATCAAACTGTATGGTGAGTTCGGGGGCAGGTACCCATCAGGTGACCTGACGGTCCACAGCCCCAGTAGTGTGGTGTAGGTGCTGTCTCCAACAGCGGAGGGGGAGCAGTTTGGCTGGTCGCTGTCAGCGACCGTATCTCTCCAGCTAAAGTCTTTAAACTGTCCATAACTGTTACCATAGGATCCGGGGTAACAGGTGTAGGAACGTGATGTCTGCTGCACTGGAGTAGTGATGGAGACATGTTGGGACGGGTTCCTGGCAGCCGTCCTTGTCCATTTCTCTTCTTCTGTATCCTCTTCTACCATTCACACATGAGCCTGTCGCTTTTCAACTGGTGTTTTTATTTGCAGGTACTCGTTACCGGTCCTGACTGCTTCAGCTAAGTCAACAGGCTGCATGGCCAACAAGTGTCTCTGCAGGTAGGCATTTCCAACTGTGGTACTGAAGATATCCAGCATACTGTGGTACTGAAGATATCCAGCATCATCCTCTGCATAGGTCGGTGAGGAAGGTCAGCGTAGGCAATGGTTACTAGACGCCCCTACTCACTAGCATGCTCTTGGAGCGGTGTCTTGTGTTGTCGGCGAAGGCTGGTGAGCCAGAACATAGCTTCCCTTGGTGTTAGCCCAAAGCGTGCTCGTAGTGCAGTAAAGATACCCTGCAGACGCTGAGGCTTTCCACAGTCTAATACCCTACCCCGTAGTGCATTTCTTAAGTGTAACATGGCCATAGTTCTCTGGCCACTCATTTGTCTCCGCCACTTCCGTAAATCTATTAATAAAATACTCGACGTTTCCTTCACCGTCAAACTCCAAATCTTTGAAATTAGCTGGTGCATTGCCTTGGTTTAGTCTCATGATGGTTTGCGATGCTTATGTTAGTCTGTCAATTGCTGTAACTTCTGGGTTGCCAGCGGGTGCTCTACCGGCGCTGCGTGCTGTCTGGTTTGCCATTCTTTGCAGATGGAAGGGTAACTCAACTCTGATCTTAGTAATGGTAATGGTGCAACTGGATCCCAAGCCAGGAAAGTGTTTCCAGTGGCTCTAACAAATCTAGAGGTAGGTGTAGGGGATACTGTGACAATATCTGGCACTCCGTAGCTTGTAACAACCGCTACAAAACAATTGTGTACTACTGCAGGGCGTAGCAAGCTCTACGAGCCTACAGACAGTAGTGTCGGGACACTGTAAGTGGAGACAGTGCTGGGGTCAGTGTTACCAGCTGAGTAGCACTCTAAGCTGTAGTAACCTCAGTAGCTGAGTCTGTATAGCGGATAAACGACTCTCTCTTGCACAGTACCAATATCTCTATGTTCAGGGCGGAGCGAACTCAACGAGCCTGTACTGGACTGCTGCAAACGGAGCAAGCTCTACGGTTGATAAAGACAGCCTTTTGTGTGTGATGCTGTGCCTGGATAGCTGCTGCAGGGCAGAGGGCCTCAACGGGCCTGCAGAGAAATCCGGTAGTATATTGTCTCAGTAGTTTCTTCAGATCTACAGTCCGTAGATCAATCTTCATCTTCTTCTTCAGTGGTAGCTGGCCGGCAGTGCATTCGCAGGGCCAGAAGATAATGTGAAAGAGCACAGCGTGGGAAGGTACCGTTTATCCCACTGCGGCCACCAATGTAATGGATTCCGGTCTGGTTCCATGGACATCCACTAGTCTCGAGTATTTTACCTCTCTCCAGAGAGGATACTGTAATGCTCGACAGTGACAACTGTGCAATCGGGCAACCGAATTACCCAGTACAGCAAGAGCCCATGGCTCACACAAACAATACAGAGTACTGCTTGTATAATGGCTGTATTCTCATAGGACAACGTCCTAAAGGGTAATTATTCCTTTAGGGTATTTGTGGCAAGACATGAGAATGGATGCAATGATTTTGGCAAAAGTCTTTCCTTTTATAGGAGAGCTCACAGGAAGTAACTAGCATAATTGGTATAACAGTAAGAGCACAGGAAGTAATTGCACCAATAAAAGTGCACAATAACTAGTTAACCAATCATGCACTCAATATGGATTAAATAGATAAGACGCCAAGTGGCTAAGGGTGGAGTCCTGTCTCCTTACTGTCCAATCAGAGTGTCCTACAGGGTCCGAAGGCTCTGGATAGCTTGTAGTCATGATTACTGCAGATGTTAAGGTAGGTAGCTTTGGTTCCTGGCTTGGTGTAAAATCATAGCTGGTTTCGGGAGCTCTCAGCTATGGCAGCCATCTTTGACCGGCCCTGAGTCATCATGCCGGCCCTTTAGAGGTCACTACTAGCCCTGTTCAGGTTGCTACCGACCCTGTACATTGTGCTACCGGCACAGTATAGCTTTGCCACAGGCACAGCATCTTACCGATGGATGTAGGTGGATTGCTAGCGCATTGTGTGGGGATATGGTGCAGCAAACTCCCAGTTTACCATCACTTATCACTAAAATCTACCACAATATGATGGTAGCAAATGGAAAAAAAGTATATGATAGGGTAAAAAGTGTAGGTAAACTGAATAACATTTATATTTGCAAATATATAGCAGTAGTGGGTAAGGTGTATACCAAAGAGTAGTGGATGAAGCATAAAATAAATAAGCATTGATTTACTGAAATTGATAGTTGTTTGTTGTTGAATAGTCTGGATATAATTTGACTAGTCAAATTATTGTTGTTTGTAGCAGATTCTTATTTATACTTGGATGATAATAGTGTGAATTTTTAGAATCCTTGAGCCGTTTATCTTTTATTGTATATCTGAAACATAAGATAACTTGGTAAACAAATTATTGCAACGAAATTGAGATAAAATGTTAAATGATGAATGATTGAAGATTGCATTAAATATATAGAAAAGACTAACCACTCAACAAACTGCATCGGAAGCTTTGAGCTCATCGACTACAGTCCTTGCTTTGTAGGTTAAGATAGTTCAGCTGGGTAGAAACGATAATTTTTGTTGAAAGCAACAGCACACTGCCCTCGACAATTTCATTTGCAGCAAAGCATTTCAAATTCTTGAACTCATCGGGTTTGTTGTTCATGTTTTACACTTCTTCCAATGTCTGAAGCGGTGTAAATATGGCAAATTCATGGCAAGCGTGACCAAGTCTGCTAATTTCTCGATTTCGTAAAACGATAACACTGGTTCGAATTTTTTTTACATCCATAGCATTTTCCTCTATATGTACAAAAATCCCATCATCAATCCATCATATTGCAAGGATCTATAGTTCACTAACAGAGCTTTCATCACCACCTCTCCATTTGGTAAAGTTAAATGGCGCACGACTTGGGGAGCCTCAAAACTAATCACCTTTCCTATGAAAATTGAGACAGAGTCGCGATACGGATTATCTTTAGCAACCGGTGGATGGAGGTTTTTTTTTATAAGCGTAGTTATTCACATGGCATCTTCAATGGTTATATCAGCAGGAAACCCCATCAGATGAAAAAGTGGTTGTTTTACTTTGTTGAATTCCATGAAGAGGGCCAGCCTTGGCACATCAAGTTGCAACGGTCCTAGCTTGTCAGTCTCTTTTTGTTTACAAAAGATCTGACTCGACCCTTGTTTCCAAATGTTTCAACCAAATAGTGGATAACGGAGAAGTCAATATAGACCTCTTCGGATAGAGTTTCAATGGAAGTTATCTCCAAGCCCGACGGTGTTTAATTCAAATGACGTACTTGAAACCTTCCAATCATTATTCTTTCATTTACTTGACAAGAGTTCAGACAACTGACAGCTTTTTTGTCAAGCAGGAAGTGTTTGAGCTAGAACAATTTTCTATAGCAATTGTGTGCTCGTACATTTGACTTTCGTCAAATCTCCTTGGTTTTGGTCAAATGTTTTTTTGATTTCTTTTTTGTTATAGAGGACTCAGGTAGAAAGTTTTCTCTTTTGTTGGGATACAGTTAGACTGTCAGGAATTTGTTTGACTTGGTGTCATCGATCTTGGCCATTGTGTTGAACTAAAACAAAAAAAAATCCTCTAGCGTTGCCACCCAACACGTTAACCAATCATTTAAAGCCTAGGCTGTAGCCTGACAAATCCTTGTAATTTCGTTTGTTATACGCCAGCTACCCTTCTCTTACTACCGTACCTATTCCTCTGCACCCACAACACCCCCTGATACCATGACTCCACCTGTGGTACTACATAACTTCTTGTATTATCCTTTTGTCCACAGTAGATTGTTTGTAGCAAATAATCTGAAGTATTTGCTTTATAAGTTTTGTTTCATCAGTCATCTTCCGAGAGAAAGGGGGGGGGGGGGAGGGGCGTGATAACTCCTGATACAATGTATAAAAGTCAATACAAAGTACCAGTAATGTGGGAAAATGTAACTATTATTGATGTAAAGAAACCAGAGGTAGTATGTGCAAAGAGTATATATATGGGCTAACGACTGAGAAAATAATTATTTAATGCTGACACCTGTGCAGATGTGACTCTCCAGGTTGTATGAAACATTTGTAAGCTGGCACATTAGTGCTTATTGCTTTCTATTAGGTCTGCTTGCACTGTTACTGGCAATAGGGCCTGTGGTACTCCAGTACTCAAGCGAGCTCTACTCTCACCTCCCATAAGGTTATATGCAAAAATTTGAAGATTCAATTTTGAACAAACTCATTTGCATATTTATTTTACTAAGTTAGCTGCAAGAGCAGTACAGGCTACAATTATACTAACAACGTATCTCCTAGCACACTGCTGACAACAGTAATGGAGGATGCCTGGGGGTGCCATCTGGTAGGGAATGGTGGATGTAACCAGGACTAAACCACAGCCCAACATACAGATGTTTTCTTCCGTGCTTTTTTGTCTATGATCCATGTCAAAATACTAATCAGTTGTTTGAGGTGTGTGAAAGTTTGGGAGTGGGTGATGGGTAGAAGAAAGTACATGTGAGTCAAATTGTAGGTGTGAGTTAGGAGAAGGCAACTCCAGCATATGGATCTGGCTAGAGTTATATATGGTATTACATGAATGAAAGTAACAGAGAGAGTGTTGGAATTTTGGTAGCATAGTTGTTATTTTCTCTTCTTGGTCTACCCAATCAGTAATGAGCTAAGATAAAGGAAGTTATATTATTCATAACTATGTCATTTAACATGTACAATCTATGCAACACATAGTTTGTGTATGATGTCATACTGCCACATGATCACATCAACAATGCAGGTAAGAGTTAATAAAGTTAAATTTTTTTATCTTCATAAGTTAAATTAAAGTTAATCATAAGTTTATAAGGATTGTTCACTATTTCTGCTGTTGAAAGATTAACCACTCTAATTGCGATTAATCTTTGCTGAGATTCAGATTAATACGTGATTAATCTCACTTTTAATCTTGTTTAATTGCACTCATGTTAACTTTATTTCTATGCACAAAACTTATTGCAACATGCAGCCTGTTTCATATAGATTTGTCATTCACTTTGGAGTTGCCTGCCTCACCACATGTCCAGTAATGTGATAATATGGAATTGTAAAGTTGTTGTTCTACCTTGATATTACTGTTACTGATACATAAAGCATAGAACGTCAATAAGCATTCATATCACATTTCAACTGGCAAGAAGTAAAGGTTGGTTAAATTTTGGTTTTTCATGTATGCATATGCTATATAATAATAATATTCATATATTTATTTATTATAATTATTATTGCAAGTAACTTGTGAAACAAACAGTAAAATGAAAGCATCCAATGTTGTGAGAAGTGACTCATGACAGTATTATCTACAGCCAGTAAAATAATAATAAAATATGAACATCCAATGTTGCGAGAAGTAGGGATGGAACGGGTCAGAAATTTCAGGACTGGGTCAGGACCAGGACTTTTCTTAAATTTTCAGGGGGTGGTTTCAATTAGAAGTTGGTCCTAACTGGTCATATAACCAATTAGTGACAGTTTTAAGACAACCCTAGGCCCAAGCTAATCTTGTTTCAATTAGGTGGTCACTCATTTAGACCGTCGTTAGCTAATAAATAACTGCTGCAGATGATCATTGTGTATTAGACCGAAGCATCAGTGATCGCACACAATATGCTTGCTAACGCTTGGTCATATAGTTGCACTAAGGCGAGACCATTGAAACCACTAAGACTTTCCTAGAAACGGCCGCACTGAAATTTGATTTGATTATTATTTTAACTTTCAAATAGCCGCCTTTGAAAGTTGTTTATTTATTAGTTCATCAGAGTTAATCATTTTCAAACGATATATATTGCTGCTATAACTGTTGTTGTTGTTCTTTGAGATAATTTGATTTACGAGTATTAATACAAATGCAAGCTTAACAATATAATTGTTTTGGAAGAAATGGCTGCAATAAAATTTGGTTTAGATTGTCATGACTATTTCAAATCATCGTATCTCTTTCATTTTTATTTTCTAGCCACAATCATTATTTTACCAGACATTATTTGTCAATATCTCACGCAATATTTTTATTATAGTTTATTTAAGCCCGTTATTACATACAAATAAATGCCAAGGACCTTCTTATAACCACGAGTGTGTGGTTATAGGATTAGACCTAAACTAGTCATAAAGCAGTTGTTAGATTTTGTAATTGAAATGGTCTTAAATGCCTACGACCAATTAGGTCTAAATTAACGACCTGAACGGCCTTAGGACACTTTTATGACGCTAATTGAAACCACCCCCAGGACCGGGTCGGGCAGGGCCAAACATCGCAGTGTGCTCTATCATGCAGCCCAGTTAACTCAACTTCAAATATGGATGTCATCTCATAATACATGCTAAGATGTAGATAAAGCTGGATTCTGTGAGGATGTTCTTACATTTTGTTAAGATAAGTTATCTGTGTAAATGTAGATGTATTTATAATTTAATGCATAATCATAATAAATAATATGCGGAAAAGTTCCCAAAAGTGGCTCAAAACTCACCAATTTTCTGCTGTAGGCCTGTGTAAAATACATTTGGATTAAACCTAGGTAACAAATAGTTTCAATAAAGTTTTTAAAAATACTAAATAATGGAAAGATTTATTCCATTCTTAATAATTAATAATAAATAAATAATAATATTATCAATTATTATTATTATTGATTATAATCATTGATATTATTATTATAATAATAATAATTATAAGTAAACATCAATTGTTTTTGTAATTAAATTATTGTATCATAATAATAATATTAATAAATATAAATAATTACTTTAATGAATAAGATAAATGATGATGATGATAATCATAAATAAATAATAATAACAATAATAATTATTATTACTAAATAATAATAACAATAACAACAACAACAACAACAACAACAGCAACAGCAGCAGCAGCAGCAAAAGCAACAGCAACAGCAACAATAACAATAATAATAATGTACAGGAATTTACCGTCAGGAGTGGTAGCGACCACCTGTACAACGGCCCACAGTAATGAGTAAGCACAACAGTGCAGTGTACGCCTTTCCAACTCGCTCTCCACCTATCCCGAGGAGTAGGTGTAGCAGGTCGACCTAGCCGTTTGAATAACTGTTCCAATATCACTTGCCCGTAGGTCAAGTGCAGTGTGAGTCGAGATCGACTGACCACTTTCTATTGACTGTTTATTCTAGTTGCTAGTCGACTGATTTCAGTGCAATTCCTCTGTCCACTAATTTGTATGAGTGCTGAACTTAGCAAGTTCCTTCGCCAGTGTAATTAGTGCAAGTGCTTACTTGTGTTATTTCTGTCAAGCTACCTGTGCTCGAGCATAAGTGCGCTTATGCTATTAGACCAAACAAGCAAGTGAGAGTGTAGGCAGTAACTCTGATTTATTTGATACATGACACGACTATTTAAGCACAAAAAGTTATATAATATTGATTGACATAAAGAAGACAAAGCAGGCCACGCCTGGTACAAGTAATTGGTTATTTAGTAGCCAATAGAACAACAGGACATAGAACAAGGTGGTGCTTGACAGTATGGTTGGCTGCACAAGCACATGTGTGAAAAGTAGGGGCTAGTGCGAACAATACAGACATATAAGAATAGATATAAAATAGACATGTAGGAATAGTTAAATGGTAAGCATAGACAGTTCGGTAATTAGATGATATGTAAGCATAACAGTTCGGTATTCCACTGCAGTTCGGCAGTTCACCTAGTGTTCATGGGGTCGACCTGTTGTTAGGTCGTGACACATTTCCTCCACAATAATACTATGAATAATAATAAATACTGTGAGGGACGCCAGCACGCTCTCATATTTTATTATTATTATTTACTTAGCAAGATACTCTCTCGCAATTACCGTCTGAGCTTATATCTCATTGTTCTATTTCCTTTGTCTAAGAGTTAAGCTTTTATCTCCGAAATAACTCACTGTCTACGTTTATGTCTAATCGCTACACACTGTCTATGTCTATGCAAGGGTCTATTGTTTACATGTACCTACGATACTATTTACTGCGTTCTACCTTGTACCAAATAATTATGTACTACAACTTATTATATTTTTCCACGTTTTTAATTATTACAAAGTGGGTGTTGATGTAAGGGCAAGGTGTGGCTTGCACCAGTATTTTTACTCAGGCGTGGTTAGTAATGTGTACCCGCCTTCCCTGTATTTAAATGGATGTTAATGCAATAAAATTCAGAGTTAGCCTGACTCTCAGATGATTCTCTCTCTCTCTGAAGCAAGCACAGCTAGGAGCATCAAAACTACCAGCGCTGGACAAGTCGACTATTAGCAAGCACGACGCTAAGGTGGAAAGTGAGAACGGTACGCCCTATCACTGTGTATACCCTTGCCTGAGGCAAGGATTACAACACAAGGCCTAGTGCACTAATAGTTCGGCTCTTACTAAATTCGGATTCGGGGAATCCAACAAGTTAGCTAGCAATAATTACAGTGAAGTTATTTGTCGATCTCGACTGAGTCCAGATTCGACTGCAAATAATTCCAGCATAATTATTGCCGACAGTGACAGTTCGAAACAAACTATAAACTAGACAAGTAATTCCTGAGGAATTAATGTCAGAGCACAGTTCGAAACAAACTATAAACTAAAACGGCAATTGCAGTACAATTACCGTCGGACATGTACATGTTCGGATGCAGCCAATAATTGTCAAATAATTATTGTCCACTGCCAGCAAAACATACACGCCAGATTCGGCCGCACCCATAAATGCAACAGACAGTAAACGCTCTCTAGACAATAATAGCAGATTATTGTGAGTAGACTTGGGCCACAGTAGAATACGTCGGGAGTGTGTACAGGTGGCTACCACCCAGACGCAAATTCCTGTACAATACTATCATTTATTACCTAACAAATATTAATAATAAAAATATTACTATAATAATAGTAAAAATTATGTTGATGAAAACATCGCCTGCCTGTTTTTTTTATTATTACCTACTATTTCATTCCGCAGCACTGCATGTGGTTGGTTAACCTTAACCATTATATGGTGTAACATGATAAATTGATGTCTTTAATTACCGACAGGATTTTTTACCTGCTTATTGGTTTTTTTTTGCTATAACTATTGACCTTGGATTTCAAACAATGAAAAATCCAGCTAGCACTAAGGGATCGCTCCTAAACCGCTCCTCGATATACAGGGTGTTACTTGGTGCGTTTCTTTCTTGTACCACTTAACTGGATATTTACATCACACTAACAATAAAAAAAAACGTAAAAACATTGCCAGGTTCTGCCTCTGCTCAGATGATTAACAGTAACAGGTGGCCAGCAGATGGGTGATGTGGCTCTGCACAAGGCTATTATATTAATTGGCATGTCACATTGTTGACTAGTAGGCTATCATCAACCACAGACTGAAATACAAGGCTGTTTGGGTGCAAATCAATAATTACATATCATTCAGGACTTCAAAGACATCATACCCGACACGGTCCGGTCCCAAACCCAAAACCACATACCCAATGTTCAGGACCGGGTCCATTACCTGTTCCACCCCTAGTGAGAAGTCAGTCGCTCAAAACAGTATCTACAGTAGCCTTTGGTTATTTTCATGTGAAACATGACAAAGAGCGAAGTATATGCGAGATATTTATAATATCGAAACTAAGAGTTTACATTGTAATTATCCAAGGCTGATAAATCTGTGAAGTATTGCCGCATTGATGCGATGCCGACCTATCAGCTTTGTGTAAATAAAAAATAAATAATTCAGTTTTGTAAATTAATCATTTAATTGTATATATATATACATTAATTACATAATTTTTAAGTATAATTTTCTATATGAAGATAATAAATAAATCCAATCTATTGGCTCATATAAAATAAATATTCTAGGATTGATTCGTGCACTGCTAATGCTGAAATCTATGCATGGGGAAGTTTTTCCTCCTTTGCTACCATGAAGAGTGGTGAGTTGCCTAAAGTGTAAACGATTATTTTTTTGATCGTGATTAAAAGTATTGTTTACGTTAATCTAACAAATTATATTGTTCGCGTTAATCATATAATTAACGCGACTATTCAACAGCCTTATTTCTGTAGTTTAGCAAACTTGACTATTTAAATATATCACATAACTTGTAACTTTCCACTCACAAATGCCAGCAATCTGCTGCAGGAGTTAAGCTCTCCCGCCAGTCATTTCAAAACCATTAGATTTCACACTCACAATTCTACACATAATTAGCTTGTACCAATTTCATTCAAGAATTCACATCCATATACACCATTGTATATTGTGTGCGATAACTTCCGATTAGTCCACCTGGTGTCGGCTGGTAGCAGCATTTAGTGTATGGTAAAGGTCAAGGTCAAGCCCTGAATTCCAGTTGAGTGAAATTCTGTTTATGTCTTTATTGTACCATTAATTGCCTTAGATTCAAAACATTTACCAGTTGAATCAGTTGACACCTCTGCTATTTAGACACACATTTTACTGTGATGCAACACGGAACTTCTCCGGTCATTTTGGTAGATTTCGTTTGTTTTCAAAAAAAGTCCACTTTGCGGAGAGTATTGGCGACGTGCTCACCAAACAAAGTACAGACTATAATAGATGTTTGTAATTCGGATCATTAGTTTAGCTGATTATAATTATTTAACAAACTTTTATAGATTACTGAACGGATCATAAATATGATAACTCCCAACTGTTAGAAAGATAAAGAAGAGATAACATTTAAATTGCTAAAAACTAAAATAGTTTTCAGGTATTTTGAATTTTGTTAAGAATATAAAGCCGGTTTACGAAGATAAAAAATTTTGTATCGCTTGTTATGAGTTGTTTAGTTTTCAGCTTCATCACTGTCCTACAATCAAAATTAATCTATGCCCGTTGATTATTTTTCAGCGAGCTGATTTTTGTTGACAAAATGATTATTTATTGATTAAATTTATTACTGGTCACATTAATTTTGTTACAGTCCGTTTGGTGAACAAAGGTAGCGTATACTCTTACCATTATGAGTCTAATAATCTATTTTTGGATTTCTAATATTTAACGAGTCATGTAAGAAGTATAGGGCGTTATTTTTTGATAGATCAGCCTGATACATCACAGAATACCAGAAGAATTGCTCTCTTAAGTAGGAAGTTGGTACAAACAGCCTCATCGTCTCATGCCGTGTAACATCGTGTTTGTTAATATTTTTTTTTAGTTGAAAGCCATTTGAAGATGCAATCTTTGTGAAATGTCTGAAAAATCTTCATTGTGTATAAAGAGTTATTTCCACCACATTATTTTGTGGTGAAGGTGCGCGCAACTCGGGTAGTAAGCTATTTTACCTTTTAACTTTGTCCTGTTCAACAGTCTTTCAATAAAATTTCACACATAGCAGTAACAGCAGTTGTCTTTCCATATAGTATGACACATTGTAAGAGATTTTCACTTGCCACTAGCTACTTCTGCTGATACTGAAGGGACAGCAGTGCACTATACAGGGGAGGTAATGTGACTACTATATCTTGGTTTAACTGTTGTGTAATGTTAGCATACAAGGTATCAGTTACACTTGAATGTAAATGGAAATCAGGGCCGTAGCCACATTGAGGCAAGACGAGGCTCTTGCCTCGTCTGAAATTTTAGGCAAAATTGGGAATTTCCAACTCAAAAACGGATTTTCCCAAAAATTTTACTCTTTTAACAGTACTTGGTATTTCCACAGGCATTACCGTTATTGCACGCACGTAGCACTAGTTCTAATACTGTTACTGTAATCACGTTGCTTAGCATCAAAACCCAATCGAACATTAGAGTCTCAAACTAAAACATACCATTTCCTGAATGCCTATTACTGCAATAACATTTTTGCCAAATATTTTTTCAAGGTATTTTTAAATTTTTCTGGATGACTACTGTTGTCTGCTGCATTTTATATTTAGTTATGGTTTTCACTTCCCACTGCAGAGAGTTCAGGGTACAGTGCAACAGTGTTGTTTTTTTTTTAAATGAGAACTAGTAAAAAATAAATATTAATAATCAATCCATGTTGTTAATAAATAATTATTATTTTATGGACTCAAGAAAATAAAAATCTAGGTTTTCATCTAATTCCTTTAATATAACTTTTTCACTAATTTTTATATGTTTTTATTTAGTTTTATTTATCGATATTAACTACAAATAGTTATTTAGTTCAATATTTTCTTTTAGTTTTTTGAATCATTATTTTGTATACCCAATTATTATTTATTACCATTAAATATTATTTTGTTAATAAAAATTAAAAATAATAATTATTATTATTTTTCTAATGATAATAATTATTATTGTTAGTAATATTATTGTTATTATAATGATGATAATAAATAACATTAACACCAACTACTATCGTTATTAGTTATATATATCTATATATATGACTTACTTATCATATAAATGAATATATTATTTAATGTGTAATAATAGTATAACATTAACAGAAAATTACAAAAAATTAATGATACTGAATTGTTATTATAATGACTCTGAGATAAAGTTGTTAACCTATTTAATTCACTGAGCAGCTCCATTATATATATCTATTACTATAATTAATAATAATGTAAATAATAATAATTTTTTATTGCTGCTATGATTATTTTTCACAGCTAGCAACAATATTGATGTTATATTATAATACTTATGAAAAAAATGATGAATATCATCATTATGATAAATAATAATTAGTTTACAGCAACACACAACTTGATAAGCTACTCTATTCATTCTTCTATACCTGAGTAGTGGTGGTAGGAGAATTGTTGCACTATTTACATATACCTACACCTTACAATCATGTTAATTACTGCTACCCTTCTTTGCTTGAGTTATTTGACATTTTCATTATTTATTATTTTCCTGCCATTTTGTCACTTTCATTAATAATAGCAATAAATTTGTCACCGCTGGTAACTAAACGATTATTATAGTTCTTATTATTACTGCAACTACCACTACCATCAACACAAACTTTAGGGAGAAACTTTACTTTTATGGGACACTTAGCAAATGCTTAGTAGTAAACTTACATACATCCTGGCACTCGCTATGGGGTACTGGCACCTGTGATAAATAGCTATCAGCAAGGAAGAAAGAGATAACTATACTAGCAGACATTGCTCACAAATATACTTACTAACAAGAACTTATTGCGACTGGTATTGCCAATCAAAAAGCATGTCTAGTATGACCATCATTGCAAGATCTTTTTATTGGCATGAAAGATGGAACAAATTAATTGCAACGGGTTCATGACTGTAGAATAGAACAATCGATCTTGAACTACCCATGTAATTTGAGGTTCCACAGCTTTCTCCTCTCTCAGTTTAACTTCATTTATTGGTATGTAGTAAAAAATCAACGCCAGAAAATTGTCTCATCTGTGTGGGCATACAAATATCTCATATGTATATACATCATGCCATGTATTCATATGAACTTGGCTCATAGATGTTTCAAATCACTCAAAATTTGTTCATAATATAACCTCTTGCAGATGCTTTGAATTTTTGCCTTTTTAATGTAAAACCTGGAAAATTGCTTTGGCGGCCGGGGCGCTGCCCCGGACCCCGCCAGGGGCCTTGGCGGCCCCTGGACCCCCGGCCTTGTGTGGGTGATTGCCTCCCCTGATAATAAATCCTGGCTACGGCCCTGGAAATGCTGTAACAATCTAACAATCAAATATATATTTTACTAGAGTCTTTTTACTATCACGGAGTTATTGTGCAATAACTCCGTGATGATGAGACACAAATCAACAAAGGTAACCAATCAAATAAAAAACTTAATTATTTCACAGAGGTTCTTTGTTAAATATCAGTAATATAAAAAAGTACACAGACGTTCTACTGCGCATTAAAATCCCAACATAACACTGATAACTAATCCTTACTCAACAGTACATGTAACACTGATAACTAATCCTTACACAACAGCACACATAACACTGATAACCAATCCTTACTCAACAGCACACATAACACTGATAACCAATCCTTACACAACAGTACACATAACACTGATAACTAATCCTTACACAACAGTACACATAACACTGATAACTAATCCTTACTCAACAGTACATATAACACTGATAACCAATAGTTACTCAACAGTACACATAACACTGAAAACCAATCCTTACACAACAGCACACATAACACTGATAACTAATCTGTACACAACAGTACACATAACACTGATAACTAATCCTTACACAACAGTACACATAACACTGATAACCAATCCTTACACAACAGCACACATAACACTGATAACTAATCCTTACACAACAGTACACATAACACTGAAAACCAATCCTTACACAACAGCACACATAACACTGATAACTAATCTGTACACAACAGTACACATAACACTGATAACCAATCCTTACACAACAGCACACATAACACTGATAACTAATCCTTACACAACAGTACACATAACACTGATAACCAGTCCTTACATAACAGCACACATAACACTGATAACCAGTCCTTACACAACAGTACACATAACACTGATAACCAATTCTTACACAACAACACACATAACATTGATAACTAATCTTTACACAACAGTACACATAACATTGATAACTAATCCTTACACAACAGCATATAACACTGATAACCAACACACACAGAAAAACGTGGAACAGTTTTAATCCTATCTCAATCAATTCTTACTATCTACGAACGTTATCACCTGAGCGATTGAAATGCGATTAAACAGGGAGTGATTTATTACCACAGCTAGTGCACTGGTTAATGATCCGTATTCAATCACTTTAGGATTAAAATTTGGATTGAGTTAGTCTCCCAAGGATTAAAAACAAGAGCATTTCTGATCACTGTATATGCAGATTGTTAATCACATGATGATTGTTATTTGGAGCATTGCTAGTCCAGTCATTGAATAAAGTTAGGATCAATATTAATCTTCCTTGAGTGCTATGTCTGTACGGTTTTTCTTTGAGCGCGATTTGAATTGGAGGTAATTCTTTTGTATTGGATCTATCTGGTAGAAAATGACAAAGCTTATTTCGGAATGTAATGGCAACTTGTATTGAACAAGGAAACTGAGATCAGTACAACACCATTAAAAAGGAAATACAGCGATTACAACATAGAACCAACTAAAAAGATAGAAAAAAAATCGATAAAAATAACTAGCTCGATTGAATGATGATTAGTATAGTATAGTCTATTAGGACATAGATCCACTGGGGTACACTCCGCGTACATGCAATTGATTCCAAGTTGAAACTGAGAAATGATGGCTGATTTTGATCTTCAAGCTCCTAAAATAAGAATGACATCATTAGGCACATTTTACAATAAGAAGGTATCCAAAAACAAAAAACAAACCGAATCCAACAAACTTTCAGGAGTTGAAAATGAAGATTGGGCAACATCACATCATTTGTGAGCTCTTGACTTCATGTATATTCATTTTTCGTTTAACGAAGGGCATCTCTAGTTGGTGACAGTTCTAAAATGCAGAATTATGATATTGTAGCTACTTTTATTTGCACCCACTTCAAATTCAAAAGTTTTGAATGTGAAAAAAAAAGAAAACAATCAATTAGTTACTAAACAACATTCAACACCCTTTGTTCAGTTTAGTATTTTAACTTAGTTACTAATCAATACACAAACAATTGTGTATTCAGAGTATATCTTATTTACCTGCTTCTGTGTCATCATTAACTTAAAGTTTTGAGACAGCTGTGTAAGCCTTCATCATCCTCAGGTGCTCTCTTTGTTAGTGATTGAAGCGGAAAATAATAGCCTATTCAGGGACAATAAGACTGTATGCTTAGGCGATCATTGATACCCCCACTTGCTATTAGGTAATCATACTATGATTGCCAAGGCTTTTCTCCGTTTTAATCATATCAGGAGTATAATCTAGCTTGAAGATAAGAGCCAGAGTTCAATCATTTCGGGATTAAAGTTCTTACTGGGTCAGTAAAGCTAACAATTAAGGACTTGTAGAATAACAACACTGTAGAAATACAGTGTAATCGCTTGAGGAGTAAAGTTCTTACTAGCTGATTAAAACCAGAGTTTAATCCCCTGAGAGTGACTTATTGACCTACCCACAATTTCTGGCAAAGTTATTGCCTGATTTTAATCTTTAATTACTCCTTCCAGCAAACACTCCCAAATTTTCCACTGAAATACCAGATGTCACCCCTAATGATGCCGGATTGTACTCTAATATTAATCATTACAGTGTTTAATCACCTGTTTAATCCCAAATGTTCCACTTTTTTCTGTGTGTGAATCCTTACTCAACAGCACACATAACTAAAAACAGCATGGACTCTTTAAGCTGAGCAATCCCTTCCTATCCCGAAAATAAATCCCATCATCCTTATTATTCAGTTCGTTTCCTGTTTCAAATGATCCAATTGTGGGCAAGCTGTCAAGAGGCCACAAGGTGACAAACTTAACTAGTCAATCTTGGGATCTTGGGATGCAATTTTCAAGTTCTCAACTTTTAAGTTGCCCAATCATATCAGATAACATAATTCAAGTGCATTCCGATTCTGACAGTTGGGTTGATGTTGGTGAGTTGAGATTTAATTATTAACTTTTTTCCACCAGCTAGTAGTTCTCTATGCATTCAGAGTTTTTGCGTCATGCACTTACAATGTGAAACTTGGATCTAACTACCAAACAGAATATTGTATTAAATTTGAACAGTAATTTAAAAAATGTCTGCGCTTTTTTCATGTTTGTATTCAGAATGGCAATAATTACTCTGAATATGAATTGATTAACGTTGTTAAACATAAAAAGGTGATTCATTTGAGTCCAATAGACAATAATAAAGATTTAAAAACAAGAATAGTGGTAAAAATGATCTCATGATTTTATAACAGTCTTTGCTTACATTATATCTAGGCTTGGTAGGGAGATCTGCTCATATATTACTCCTTACATTATATCCAGGCTTGAGTAAATAATGGTAGTGGAACTGCTATATAGAGCAACACAATTGGCCATAATTGTGTAATTTGTCTATACAACTGCTGCAACTGGAACCCAACTGGATTGCTGAATCTCAGCGTGCATCAGCCCTGCATCTCCATAAAGAGCTGCACAAGTTTTCTGTGACAAGATGTTTTGGCAAACGCCAGAGAAATGTCCCCTTGTGTCAAATGGAGCTTAAACAAGAACTTGCACTTTGCCGATTCTATTACTGTAAGCTTGTCTTACAAATGGCCGGAATCTCTTGGTTTCGCTAAAGTGGTCAGCAACTTACTGAAGGGCTAGAGTCGGGTTTGGGTAAAAATTAAGGTGCGGTTGAAGGTGTGTAGGATGGGGGTGAGGTAGGGGTTGAGGATGTGTAGGATGGGGGTGAGGTAGGGGTTGAGGATGTGTAGGATGGGGGTGAGGTAGGGGTTGAGGATGTGTAAGGTTTGGATTAGTAGGGGGTTGCGCAGGTGCACATCACAGTATACTTGGTTGGCTTTCTTTATGCTTGTTTATAACCACTTTGATGAGCAGAGAGTTTCTGCTACCTTGAGAGTGTAAGCTCTGTGTATAGGGAGTTATTTGCTTTATAATCTGTTGAAAATCACACAACTCCAGTTTCATCAATCGCAGATTTTGTTGGTTTATACAGCTACATCAGGTTAATTTTGCAATTAGCAATCGTCTCTCCTCAAACCAATGAAAACATACCGATTGGAAAACTTACAACCTTTTATGTTTATCCACTGCTTGCACAAGCACTATCCAAAATATAAGGTTCCAGTCAACTTGATATCGGAAGACTGGATTGAAGCCAAATATTTTCTTGAATTGAGACATCAATAAATAAATGGTTTTGTTATGGGACAGTGTTTGTTGTTTGTGAGTTCAAACATACTGTATCAGAACTTATTTAGAGACCTGGGACAAATTTTCTGTTAATTAATCTGGTATATCATTTTTTTCAGAGAACTTTTCTGCTTGAAATTACAATGCCCACTTCAATAAGCATGTGACAAGTCTGTAGCTACTGTCTACCAATCACATGACAAGTTTGTAGCTACTATCTACCAATCACATGACAAATCTGTAGCTACTATCTACCAATCACATGACAAGTCTGTAGCTACTATCTACCAATCACATGACAAGTCTGTAGCTACTATCTACCAATCACATGACAAGTCTGTAGCTACTATCTACCAATCACATAAAAACTCTGGAGCTACTGTCCACCAATCACACACTAGCTATTGTAAATGATTTGCTCTTGATGTTTACCAAACAGCTATTAGAGAGAGTGCAAGGTAGCAAGCATCGTGAAACAATGTATTTATCGTACTGCTAAGCAATACCACAACACAAGGTGCCAGCTGTGCCAAGCTATGCCGTCTATACCGAGCTGTACTGAGTTGTACTGAACCAACTTTTTATCCAGAGAAGCACTACTGCAGGTAGTGTCTGTTATTTGTTGACACCTCCTGGCTGATTGAGAGGCACAGTGCTCTGAGAAATTTGGGAGAGCACAGGAGAAACTAGTTAGGCAACCTGCCATACTAACTACAAGCAGTTTAAGTTATCAATAAAGTTAAAATAGGCTTGCGTGATAGGCTAACAATAAACAGCCTGAACAGGGATATAAACATAGCATATAGTACACACAAAAACAGGCACATTAATAATGAGCTAATCACAATAATTCGAACAATACAATCAGCTACCAGTAGAAGGACAATTCTCATCTACTGCAGTGAAGCCACCCGATACAATCAAAAGCTATGACAAATCTGCCCAGGCTTGCTAGTGCATCCCATGACTCGCTCTTTAGTTAATAAGTAGTAGAACTGAATGTAATAGCTAACAGCAGAAAGTACAACTTCCATGTTACCGCAAAGTAGTGGCCACGCTATGTAAAATCTATCACACTATAGTACTCTATTCCATGTATTATGATATCAATAACCCTGCATGCACACGACCTTTACCAAACTGCTACGACAATATAAATCAAAACACAAGTAATTTTTAAAGTATTAGCAGAACATATATAGTTTAAATTATTGATCACTGCTATATTTTGCTCTATAAAGAGTTTTGTTCCAAACCTGGAGTCACAAGTCAGTAATCAACCTAACATTTAGTTTGATAAAACCCATTTTGACTGACAAGTTTAGTTTTCCACTAACAATGCGGTTGTTTGCTCTTCCAAAACAAATAATGGTTACACAATGGTGATGATTTTCCAGCTGCTGGTAAAAAAATGGTTGTACATACTTGAGCTCAAAGGAAACAAAGTAAAGGCTGAGTTATATTTGATTAAAAAGTAGCTAGTAAAATCTTGTTGCTGAAGTTTTACAGTTATCAATGTATATATTTCAAGTATTGTTGTCTTTTACTCAATCTACTGAGTACAAACAACACAAGTTGTAGCTTTATCTCTATCATACTCTGGACAATGTACTCCTCGTGTACACACAGCTCTGTTAAAACCCACTTTAGCACCATCATCGTCAGCGGATTCACCACGAATGTACTCTGGATCTTTGTCTACACACTCATATGTTGAAGGGTTTTTGTGGTCATAGTTTGCTGACATTAGGTAACCTAAAACACCATATTGTTTTGCATCTTGGTTGTTACATGTAATACATAGTAGATGAGTTAAGCAAATGTTATGATTGATTACATAGTTACGATTTCAAAAAATCTGGTCACTTTATGTTTAAACGTCTATAATCAGGGTAGTTCTAACAGAACTTGGAAATTGTGAAATGGAGAAAAACTTAGTTTGTATTTTGTTCTAAACTAAAAATTGAATTGTCAAATGTGTAAAAACGCTTCAAGAAATAACTTTAAGTTGATAATTGATAAGATAACAACTTCAATCCAACCACAGCCATTTATATGATGTCGTTCACGAAAAAACTAACTTTAAGCGTTCACAAAAACTCTCAAACAGCTGAAACAACGTGTAAAAGTATACACACCTTCATATTCCATAGTCCAGTCGGAAGGACAACTCCTCTTTCCTGGTACCATAAGAGTTGATGTTCTGCTTAGGACATAACAAACTGCGCATGGTACATTCTGGTCAAAGGCTTCGTTTTCAAATACTCCAATGTAACCGGTATCGTATTCTGTACCAGCAACATTACCATACCAGCTAGCTACACCAGCCCTGTTGTATTCAGCATCATTCACCATACATTGGTAGTTGATTCCTCCACCAACTTGGTTGTATGGTGCCTTTCCCATGAAGCCTATGTGAGACAACAATAATTATAAGATAAAACTACACATAGTTGATTACATAATGATGTTTTGTCCCACGCTGATGCATACCAAAATATACTCGAGTAGCATCTGCTCCACAAGAAGTTCTGCCCCATCTTGTGTAGGTAGCTCCTCCTGCTGCTGGTCCTGTAGATCCTACATCTCCTTTTGGTCCCACTGCACCAGGCTCTCCATCATTTCCAGGTAAGCCTTGGGACCCTGGTCGAAGTTCAAAGTTAGTAATATTTGCTCAGATACTTTAAAATGTACTCATTTGCCAATAACAAAACTTACAAAAAGGACTTGACAAATACCAACAATTTGTCAGTTGCTTAACAACGGCTAACAAAAACGCTCATGTTAAGTCGAATGTTTCACAAGTGGATTTTCCGATTTTTAAAGAGTGAATCTATTATGATTTTTCTTTTGAGTTTAAACTGTTTAACTTTTACTTGCAAAATAAACCATAAAACAATCAGCATTTATATTCAACACCTCACAAAATATCAATAGTTTGAAATGAGATAACAACAATAATTTTTTATAACGGAAACTGAAACTGTACGATTGGTATTTTCTTCCAATTTCTTCAAAGAGACCCAATAAATTCAAATCAGCAAAATTGTTTCGAGGTTGCAAACCTACACCTTTTTGAAGAAAATTGACTACAATTAATGTTTGTTCAAAGCAACTTTTAATACAACAGTGAGGTGATTAAGAGTGTCTCAAAGTGGGTTCGATAAAAGATAACTTCAGCACCAAAACTTAATTAACAAACCCAACTCACCATCTCTGCCATTTCTACCATTTTTTCCATTTTCTCCATCTTTTCCATCTTCACCATCTCTACCAGGTGGTCCTTCTTGTCCCTCTTCTCCATCTCTACCATCTCTACCAGGTGGTCCGGGAGGTCCTGCTGCTTCTATTGTAAATAATACAAAAAATTTCAGTGCACTTTTTAGCCACTACACCTACACAAAAGTTAGAACCAAAGACAAGAGACTATGCTTTGACGGCCATAACTATAGCTATTAACTCGGCCTATTTATCCATGAGCTTTTTATAAATATATGAAGTTGTAGACTGGACAGACTCTGGAACAGCCAGGAGCTGTGAGTCTGAGGTGAATCAATAGAGTTTGGAGTGAACTCGTTGGAGAGAGCTAGTCGCCTATCTCTTGTTATGATTGGAATTGATTTTTAGTGCTGATATCAAATACCACTGTTAGACGTGCCAGTGAAAAGGGCAAAATACTCCATGATAATAGAACAATTTCTATTGGCTGGTACTTGTATGAGTTTAGTTGATTTTTGTCGGAATTAATCCAAAATAGGTTATGATGGAGATTTAATCTCTGGAGCACAAATGCATGTGTTATATAAAAGTCTCCTACATATAACTTCATGTGAAAGTAAGTCACCTGTGAAGTGTTTACTGTTGATCACCACATCTTCTAAAGAGTCCAGTTTTGCCATCTGACAACAAAAATTCGCAAAACTCAAACACGTTATTGGCAACTAACGATTGTAAGTTTTGTAGATATGGTGAAATGTTTTGCAATATGTTATGTCTACGTTTAACCACGTTTAAACAATATAAAAAATAAACAATTAGAAATTTTGCTATCTTTTTTTGGAAAGAATACTTTACTGATTAGACTCTCTAGCAATTATCTTAACAGGTTGAGTTTCAAATCACAGAGCCTAGCTCTAACAAAAAACAACACCTAAGTTTACTGATTTAAGATAGTTTTTAATACTTTATAAGTGAAACAGCAAACTGTCTCCCCAAAACTAATTAAATGGCAAATACAGTGCGAAAAAACAAGTGAGTTGATTTTTGTTGCAGAACTCACATAGGACTGAACAATTTGTTGAAGCTCTGCAACTTGACTTTCCAAATCTTCAACTTTCTGTACCCGAGGTTCAATAGAGGTAGTGGTACCATCTAGTGACTTACATGTACATACAACTACTAGTATGTACACCAGCAGTAGATAGATTGGTTCTCTTTTCATCTTAGATCACCTGCTTTTGTTAAAGTGAGTCAAAAATCTGTGACAATAATCAAACACAACTCTATTTAAATGATGCAATCATTGAGCAAAACATTCAGTCATCAACGACTCTGTAAGACTCATCATCATTGGTGCAAGGAAACAAAAAACAAAGATACTTTATATATTACAGTTTAATAACTCTGGAATTGTAGGTGTAACTGAAGCTGTTAACATCTATGTCATGACTTGTCTACAGAGCTCACGGTCGTTTTTACGGGTGTAAAAACTGTTACTTTCTACAACAGTAAATTACTTACCTTTAGAGTTTACCACAATAGCTTTTGTTTATGATCAGTTGCACACTGGCTGGTTTGTTATAGATGTGATGGCTTTATACACAAATGACTTTTGTTATATGACCCTGTATTCAATTGACCAATCACAACTGTGTCATACAATGACAAGCCCCCAGGCATGATTTTATTGTACATTTAGTGTTGTGTATTGGTTATAAAACCGATGAGGCTGCTTTCTATGACTGTTTGATGGGTTGCTATCTAATGGATATTTCTCCCCTGCAAGTGACGTCACATATTTGCATAAATATGGTTCGGAAAAAGGAAACCTGCTAAAGGTTTTATGTGCCCAGAGAGTAAGTTGAAGTGTTGCTAGTAAAAGATCGTAAAGTCAACATTCTTTTCGATGTGATAGTCACACCTTCAGAGTAAAATGGTAAATGGAAAAGCAACCAAAAGAGTAAATTAGCAACAATTAATCAGGATATAAAACTGTAAATCAAATAAAAACAAATGACAAATTTCAACATCAGTCTTTGTGAGATTTGCCTAACACAAATTAATGATAAATATTCGTGTGTACTAATTATTACTACTTACCTTTTATAAAACGCAATTTTGTTAAAAATTACTAAAATTATTTTTTATAAACCGAAGTATTTGATGTAAACGATAGTGAATATGGAAATTAGTGATCAATAACTAACAAAAATTACATTACTTGTACCTTCCAAATAAAGATGATTGAAAATTCTTTACAACTCGTTTTTCCAAAAGGCTTCATTAACCTTAATGTACCCAGGCTTTGATTCTCGCAGTGGAACTTTTGACCCACCACAGAAAGTTTTTCTTTCAAACTGCTTTTGGAACATATTGTGGTAGATTTTCATGATAATTAGACAAACTAGGCCCCTTTCTCCACCTTCCCTTCCCCTTTCTCCACCTTCCCTTCCCTAAATCTCCCTACACCCTTTACCCTACCAGCGACAGGAGTTTTCAGTGGACCCGGGGACTTCCCATTTAATATATATATGTATTATTCCGGATTTAGGGATACCGGCTACCCCGGGTCTACCCAGCCTGTATAGACTCTGAGTTTTACATACATATTTTATAAAGGACTTATCTCGGGATACCCCGGGTCAGTTCTGGGGCCGGTCATCAAAAATGGCTGTTAACAATAGCCTGAGCCCCAAGGAGCTGAGACCCCTTCATCATCTGGATGCCAAAGCTGTGCAAGTGCTAGAAACAGAAGCTAGAAAGCAAGGACACCGAATAAGGAGTGGAAGATATTAACCACCACTAAAAGAGCGGGAAAGGAGCCCAGAGCCACTCTGCAATGTGCTCGCTCCTCTCCTCCCTAACTATATTGTTGTGTAATCTCTATTATTATTTGCATATATTTTGTGTTCTTGACATATTGGCGTTCTTGACATATTGGCTCCCCCTTATAAGGGGGATGGGGGTGAGATTTCCTGCCTTCCACTATATAACGAGCTGCTTTGCATGAGAGAAGGTAAAAGCTTGTGGGCTTTTATACTATGACTCTATTGTGTTGCTAAACAGAATGAGATGATAAGTGTTTTATTCTCGTGAATACTGTGTGGTTTGTCCAGGCCATGGACCTTGAAACAGTTGCTGGTGTCAGGAAGGAGTGGATGCCATCGTGTCCGTAGTGAAAGGAGGAAAACCACAACAGTATTGCCTGGATGGGGAGATTAGATTCTTCCTCACATACCTACAAAATTGTAACCTTCCTCGTGCGTTTGAGAAAGATAATTACCAAGTAACAATCATAAAACCATTTATCATTGATGTATCATATCAACTGTACACTAACAGTGCCTAAATGATGCCTAGCCTGCAGTAATAATTATTTATTTTACTCCTATGCAGTGCTAAAGTAGCTGGCACAGTGAGATATTTTATGGGAATATTCCAAGAATAGGCTTTGTAAGCACTAGCACTCAGATTGAAACTTTAAAACTCTAAAATAATAGAGCACCCACCCTACATATCACATTATAGTCACGGGACTCAGTACCAGGGCAACAGGTCATGGGACAAGTATTTATCTTAATGATACATTCATGTGGTTACATTCTTCTTTTGCACTCCCTAATTTCAAAATGTACTTTAATCAACAACTAATATTCAATGTGGAAACGTCATAGAATGTTACAACAGAAGGGCACAAAACAAAACTCTTTATGGAAACTTTTTGAAATGAGGAGCTTCCGTCACACCTGATATAATCTTAAATCATCAATTTTCATCATCTAATAGTTCCTTGTCTCTACTATTGGGAAGATCCTAAAGCAAGTCAAGCCTGTCTTGTGTTTTTCACATTGTAAATACAGTCCACTTGGTTCTATGTTTATAAGTCATGTAAGTTACTTGATAGAAATACAGATCTAGGTAATCCATGGAGATTCGTATCAAAAAAACTTTGTGTATAGTTTGTATTTTCTTTATACATAACATCCTACTGTACATATCTACAAATAAATAACAAATATAAATACCCACAGCTTAGAACAAAATATGACCTATAGTATATCACGTGTAATATTACATGTAGCTATATACCTTTACTACACTACAATGTTATGCGTTAGATCAGCCTTCTTTAGGTGTGAATAAAAACAAAATAATGCGTTACAACATATGCTGGATAAACACAGACACCAACATCATATCATGTCACGTAGTGATGGTAATTGGGAGCTTGAAAATATCCAATTATGTGACTGTGTAGCTGGATTGTCCACAAACACTGTCCTTACTTCTAAAAACTGTAATTAAACAGCTTGCTATCAGGACTGACACAGTTGGTTACACTTACAGTTACACTCACAGTTTTTTTCATGTTCTTTCTACCTAAAATATTGGAAATGTGTCACAACCATTACTTGTGTCATTGCAAGCTTAATTACTTGATAATTGGTTAATCTCTAAACTATGACGTCTAAATAGCTGTGTTCACTGAAAAAAAACGACAATTTTAACAGAGCTATTCAACAGTTGCTCACGAAAAAAAATATGATGAAGTCTGAATTGAAAAATGTAATAGCATACCTAAATAGTTTTCTCTCCAAGCTTTAGCCGAAAACCTACAAAATGTGATGAACACAAAAATTCAGGTTGCCCATCAGTAGTTTGATGTAACACAACCTGTATGTTCCATTGATAAACTTGTGTATTGCATTCTATTGTTTACTCTGACTAGTCAACTCCTCATTGCTGGCACAGTAGCTTGATTGTGACCTCTGACCTTTCTGACAAACTCAACTTCTCAGCCAGATGTTATTCTAACAACAATGCTATGGTAGAGTCTCTCTCAACTGCACAACTATGGTGAGCCCGCGGCTCAGACTCATTTCTCAGTGCTTTGGAGTTTGATACATTTATAACTCGACAACAATTGTGTAAAATATCAGTGAAACAGAATGTTGCTAGCTTGGTAGGGAAACAAGTAGAGTACAAATTGGTGTGGCATATTCTCCAAATTCGTTTTGAGGCAGAAGTACAGGAGCCGATTGCCCTAGATATACATGTAAGGAATAACTATAAAGGAAGGCACGCATGCACAGATTATAAATAGTATGCAATCACATGCAAGGATCACTGTCAAATAGACAAAGCACCCAGGAATAGTTGGTGGAGTTTATGAGAAAAGTAGTGTAGAGCATTTCACCACTTAGCTTCCTCTCGTAAGTCCTAGGGCTTTGTTGACTTGTAGTAAAGGTTTCGGTTATGATGTGGTAGATATTTGATGTACTCGATAAACTGCAGTATTTCAAGGATAATTTGGGTTCTCATGCTATAGCAGCCATGTTTTTGTTGTCCCAGCATAGATTGGCTGCAGAGTTGGTAATCTGACTACGAGGCCGGCCGGCCCGGTACACAGTAGATAGCTACAGGCCTGGTACACAGTGGATAGCTACAGGCCCGGTACACAGTAGATAGCTACAGGCCTGGTACACAGTAGATAGCTACAGGGCCGGTACACAATAGATAGCTACAGGGCTGGTACACAGTAGATAGCTACAGGGCCTGGTACACTGTAGATAGGTACAGGGCCGGTACACAGTAGATAGCTACAGGCCCGGTACACAGTAGATAGCTACAGGACCGGTACACAGTAGATAGCTACAGGCCTGGTACACAGTAGATAGCTACAGGGCCCGGTACACAGTAGATAGCTACAGGCCCGGTACACAGTGGATAGCTACAGGCCAGGTACACAGTAAATAGCTACAGGACCGGTACACAGTAGATAGCTACAGGCCTGGTACACAGTAGATAGGCACAGGCCCGGTACACAGTAGATAGCTACAGGCCTGGTACACAGTAGATAGCTACAGGGCCCGGTACACAGTAGATAGCTACAGGCCCGGTACGCAGTAGATAGCTACAGGGCTGGTACACAGTAGATAGCTACAGGCCCGGTACACAGTAGATAGCTACAGGCCTGGTACACAGTAGATAGCTACAGGCCCGGGACACAGTAGATAGCTACAGGGCCGGTACACAGTAGATAGCTACAGGGCCGGTACACAATAGATAGCTACAGGCCCGGTACACAGTAGATAGCTACAGGGCCGGTACACAGTAGATAGCTACAGGGCCGGTACACAGTAGATAGCTACAGGCCTGGTACACCGTAGATAGCTACAGGCCCGGTACACAGTAGATAGCTACAGGGCCGGTACACAGTAGATAGGCACAGAGCCAGTATAGTTAGTTACAAGGCAGTCAGTTATCAGATCGACCTCTTGGAATGATGTCTTGGCTATGTGTACCAGCAAAGTCTGCTTCACTTAGACAGATCCGATACTATTGAGTATAAATACTTATAGTGAGGCATGAAGTATGACCGAAGCTATTCTCGATAGCACTCTTTGGTATTGGCATATAGTAGGTAACCAGGGTTGGGAATCGCTGATTGTTAAACTAGGGATTAAATCGCTTTCGCTAATGCTGTTACAAACTAGGGGATAGGGCTTTCCGCTGGTGTCCATGCTAAGTTCTTTCAAACTAGGGGATACCATCATTTCTGCTGATGAAACCGCTGTTAACATTTTCAAGTTTTTGATAACTTTGCATATAATCTTATAACGATGGAGACTTATACAAACAAGAACAAAATTTTATTACACAGCAAACAGAGTACAAAAAATTGGCTAAAAACGTATAAACTTTTAATTACAGGTTAATAATGACAGAGCAGATTGGGTCAACAGTAGTCTGTCTATTTTTTAAGGTGTCAGTGATGCAGCCAGCTGCAGTAATGCAGTAAAGTTATACGTTATATGCCTATATTATGATATAATAAACTGGCAGGCCACGCCAATGCAATGCTTCCAAGATGACTAACATTTTGGCATGCATGAGTGATTTGGGCATTGTTGGCTGATAAATCAGCGATTTGCTTCAGCGACTACTAGTACTTTAGCGATTAGGCTAATCGCTGAATGTCTAACCAAACTAGGGGATGTGCTGCAATCGCTGATGCATGACTAGCGATGAGCACCAGCGATTAGCGTTTACAAACCGCTATTCCCAACCCTGTAGGTAACGTTATTGATTTTTAATGGAAGTAATATTGTGTTACATCTCAGGATGCATCGGTGAACCAGAAATACAAAATCTGGTATAGTGATAGAGAGATACTGTAGCTTTAGTCTAAAAATGGTTAGCAACGAGCAAACAATAGATTATGGTTTAGTTTATTTTTTTAATATACTTATATGTGAGGGACATCAAGTTAAGCAATGGCAGTCTTTAGTTGGATCATAGAGCTATACTTAAAAGATCATGACAGCTACGCAGACTTATTTTTCAAAATATACAATGGTCTATGTAGTATGTTATCACCTAATTGTCATTTAGTTAGCACAAAAAGTGTGTAAGGATCTGGTATTGGTTTGCAATGCTTTCATGCGAAACATGAAAGGTATGAAGAAACTTTCACGAAACAGTTACTGCTTCTCTAGGTGTGTCACCATTGGCTAGTGGGTTACTAAACAGTAAATATTAAGGTAACTGTGTGCTCAATGGTCAATATCGTATGCTAGCTTCAAATCCTACTAGTCCATTTGCTAACTCAAAATTAAAATCGTTTTGATTGTGATTGAAACAAAAGAATGTATTTTCCAGGATAGCCCCACACAAAACAACTATACATAGTTATATCTGACAAACAATGAAAGGTGATTGCCTAACTTCTTTGAAAACTTAGTTTAGACTGAAAACAAACTATTTAGATTAAGATCTCATTTAAATTGAGAGAAATCAGTTCACCATCTGATCAGTTTTCAAAGTTTCATTAAAATTTGTCACTGATAAAAATCATAATTTAGCACAGATTTTCGCCAGTTTTGGTGCGTTGTTGCAAACCCACTAATTTCGTGATGCAAGCAAAAGTTCAAGTTATCAAATGATAACTGTGCCAACAGTATACTATGTCTACGCATGGTTTATGTAACTTCTATATACACACAATCTCTACCTAAGCCATCACTTATTGCATCTCTCTTGTAATACTATAATATGCATCTATGTACTTGGTATATCTCTTTGATATTTATATGTTGGATGGATCATCTCAAACTGCTGATGAGAGCAAAATATTGTGCTACACCATGTGCTGAGTGAGCTCAGACATGGGCGTTACAAACTGAGTGAAAATAGCTTTATTTATATATATGATATACTTGTATGTACAACAAACAACCTGCTACCATATACTCTTTATATGATATACTTGTATGTACAACAAACAACCTGCTACCGTATACTCTTTATATGATATACTTGTATGTACAACAAACAACCTGCTACCATATACTCTTTATATGATATACTTGTATGTACAACAAACAACCTGCTACTATATATTCTTTATATGATATACTTGTATGTACAACAAACCAACTGCTACCATATACCCTTTATATGATATACTTGTATGTACAACAAACAACCTGCTACCATATACTCTTTATATGATATACTTGTACGTACAACAAACCAACTGCTACCATATACCCTTTATATGATATACTTGTATGTACAACAAACAACCTGCTACCATATACTCTTTATATGACATACTTGTATGTACAACAAACAACCTGCTACTATATACTCTTTATATGATATACTTGTATGTACAACAAACAACCTGCTACCATATACTCTTTATATGATATACTTGTATGTACAACAAACAACCTGCTACCATATACTCTTTATATGATATACTTGTATGTACAACAAACAACCTGCTACCATATACTCTTTATATGATATACTTGTATGTACAACAAACAACCTGCTACCACATACTCTTTATATGATATACTTGTATGTACAACAAACAACCTGCTACTATATACTCTTTATATGATATACTTGTATGTACAACAAACAACCTGCTACTATATACTCTTTATATGATATACTTGTATGTACAACAAACAACCTGCTACCATATACTCTTTATATGATATACTTGTATGTACAACAAACAACCTGCTACGATATACTCTTTATATGATATACTTGTATGTACAACAAACCAACTGCTACCATATACCCTTTATATGATATACTTGTATGTACAACAAACCAACTGCCACTGTATATTCTTTATAAGAAATACTTACAAAGTTGAACCTCCATGCAGTGTCGTAACTTAAGGTTGTATTATATCCAATTTAAATTCGATAGAGAGGATGAAAAATATTAAACAAAAGCCGATGTGAAGCTTTTCGTTTTTATATTGGAAGAAAGTAAGTTTGTAGTTTGTCGGTAAACAAGCTAAAAAGAGTCTGATGCAAACAAACATCAAGGTTGTAAATCAATAATTACATCTAGTTTTTATCAAATTCGTGATGGTTTCTATTACTGCTATACGCAGCATCCTGTTTCGTATATATGTACTTCCTGTGTCATATAAAACATTAGCTGTTGTATATCACATTTAATCATATAGATATGCATTTGGTATGTCACTTTGATGCTTTCATGTGCCAGACACGTCATCCCATTCGGTTGATAAAATAAATTGTGTTACACAATGTGCTGGAAGAACACACACACTGATGGTGCAATTCAGATAAAGTTATGGTCTATAGCTTGAGTCTCTAGACAGTCAATAATAGACAGTCAGAGGTGTAGTGTGTGCAGTTACTGTAGTTGTAAATAAGTCTGCATTGTAAAGGCAATGCGTGCAGGGAAGACATATTTGGTAAAGCACACAGCTGTCTATTTAGTATCTCTCACCAACCTACCACTTGGCCAGTTTTTGAAAGATCCTGAGACCAATTCCCAAACATCAAGAAGCTAGACTCAATGAACAAGCGACATGAAGATTCAAGTGAATTGATATATGAATGCAGTTGCATACAAACTTTGGTAACTAAAAATACGCTTTACATGGTGTGACAGTCTGGACTATCCAATGGAAAGAGTTAAGACTAGAAATATACAAATGCATTTAGTTAGAAATTAATTACATGATACAGTAATATACAAACCTCCCATCTACCTGAGGTTGGTAATGAAAACCATATAATGGGATCTAGTGCATTTTGGATTATTCGCCAAACTTGATAGCTTACTAACGAACAAGTTCCATGCACTTGATTATTGCTTGATTACTTGACTCTGGCTGTGCTTTCACCCCCGACACCTGTTAGTCTAACTGTAGTACTAACTCTAGTATTAGTAGTCCAGCTATGCATTGAAGATACTGTGAACTATGTTGTTATGTGTTTGTTACTTACAATAATTCTAGGTAAATGCTTACTTGGTTACCTGAACCATTGATAAATATTTGTAGACTTTAAGAATATTGTATTAACTGTACGTTTCAGTCTAGACTTTGCATTTCTATTTCCCAAGTAGTTTTGTTTTTATTGATAGAAAACATGAAGCACTAAACTTACAGCGATAAGATTTCAAAGTTGCAGATTAATTGTCTAATTACTGAAGTTTTTTGTTTCAAGTTGCTGTGTTCGCTAGAAAGAAACCTGACAGTTTCTGAGCTGACAACAAAATACTGTATCTACACAACTTGTTTTATAACTGCATAGGTGCTGCTCTGAACTTTAGCTGACCAACTACAAAGTGGTAGCATATCCTGGCTATGAATAGGTAACTTTACCCAGCAGGTACCACAAGTATGTGCGGTTTATATCACTTGTACATATAACATTCCATTAGCTATAAATACTCACTGTAAATCATAAAATATTATATAACTCTTTGATGTTGGTATCTAGTAGACAACGTTACTGTATGTTGCTATAATAAAACATTGTGTTACACCATCTAGTGCATGATCAGAGACAAACATAACTAAAATTTCACCAAAGCTTCTCATTTTTAATATTTTATAGTTAAGGCCTCGTTTAGAGTTAGTGTGTGCTGGATAGTTCCTTTCACTGTCGGTACAAAAAGTTTCAATTGATATGTTATATTCACTCTCAATTTCTAATGAAAGATACCTTTTGTGTTAAATTGTATACAAGGTGCGTTAGTTTGTTTATAGATCTAGCATTGGTATACACCAGGCAATAAATACTGGCTCAGCGCAAAAAAGATAGACATAATTAACTCAAAAGTTATCTTTCGTTTGGTTTGAACTCAATGTTTGACAATTACAAATGCACAACCTACATGCATGACGATTTATCTATTCAAACACAAAACACAAACCTTAACCATTCCGACATTGATCAATACAAAAATGTGTTGTTAGGAAACTTTTGTTCAACACAGTAATTCATAGTAAAACTATCAAACAACCAAAAACGTTTGTATCCCTTAGGTGTTGACTAAAACTAATTGATTCAAGCTGAGAACCACACTTTGTTCACAAACAAAAGATTATTTCACTGTCTGATCAGTTTCCCAAACTCTATTATTAGAAGCTTTATAATGCACATTTTGGTATCACTGTAGTCAGTTGTAACACCAAAGCTACTTCTGTAGCCAGTGGTTGCTGTTCATTCATGTATCTACATAATAACTGGATGCAAGCAAAGATCCAGGTCATCAATCAGTAACTGTACCTAGAAGGTATCAGTTGTATGTATGATGGAATATTACCTATTGTATCTCAAGTGCAATAATGTAGCAATATACTTGGTACACCACTTTGATGTTTTACCTAAAGAACTAAACATAATCTTGAGAGAATATAGCAACTAACTGGGTCATATTCACGTGTCTCTGCAAATATTGTGTGTTTGTTCGGTTGCTTCTAACACAAAAGAAGATGACAAAAGAGAAGATAGAAAAATAATGTAGTTGTGAGATGGAATATAATATAATATATTACACTCTTTATGGCTAGCCTTAGTTGCTAAGATGAACTATCCATTCTATATGTTGTTTGTGAGAAGTAAATGTAAAATTTGATCTGTTGCTTATAATAACTAAATGTATTATTATTTGTATTAATTGTAATAAATAAATTTGCAATAAGGATTTTATAAAATAAACATCAACAGATAATAAGTATTGCAGCTATTGATTCAATTATTATTATTTTTACTGGCTCAATCTATCAACGCAATAACCAACAAAACAACTGGCTACATAGAAGAAAATCATAGTAAGTAGAGTAGAGATCATGCACCGATGAGGTAGTAAGTAACTGGGATCAACTCATTGCATTAGATTGTGGTATAACATGTTATATTGTATTATATTACATTATACTAAATTATATCACAATATATTACATTACAATTTATTATATTATACTATAATGTAGTATTATGTATTATGTTATATTAAACAATATTATATGATCCTATGTTATATTGTATTATATATTATACTATTGTATTGGGACATTACACAACAGCCATATTATGTATAGAATGCAGTGGAAATAAAGTGGCCTAATCACTCTAACCCACCAATCATACGGCTTGTATAAACTATGCATCAACGTTAATGCAAAATTCAACAGAAGTTGATCTGTGAGTCGAAGCCCAAAACAAAAAAAGATGGCAAAACTATTTTTTAAACGTTTTATAAAATGTAGCAGCTTTCGAAAGAAAATACATAAAAACAGGTATGTAGTACATATTGGGTGAGCTCTATAGTTCAGGTATTAACATACACTGTATACAACCAGCCAGGTTGGTAGGTAGGAGTGTGATGTACAATGACATATATTACTTGTACATATACCTTGTTGTATAAATACTCAGTGTATAACATAAAACATTAACTGAGTAACTTGATATACTTTTTAGGTATTGTTATGTAGTGAATAAATTTACTCTCCTCTCTATAACTTTAGTGTAAATGGCTGCAGTTTTGTTGATATTGATATTATTATTATATTCGAATATTACCGTATGTTTTTTTCAGTATTGTGTGAAACTGTGTTATAGTTCTAACTCTTTTCACAAGAAAAGCCAAAATTTTTGGTCAGAAAACTGGTTCAAATAAACTTTTTTGAAGAATAATTTAATTGAGAAACAAAGATAGTTGGAACTATTGTGTAAATACAAAAACTTCACAATTCTTTCACTGGAGACACTTTCGGTCAATGCATAAAACTTGTCGAAATTGTTTAATTGTTCAAATGCTCACTCCACATTTATTTATTTGATTATTTTGTGACAAAAAAGTTCTCAGCAAGTTATACTTTACAGTTTTCTATTTACACAGATGATGTAATACAACGTGGCACATTTTACACTTGTACACTACCTGCAATCTAAATGCAACCAGTTTCTTGCTGCAAGTTTGCTAGCAAATTAAACAAGTTGATGCAAGCAAATACACAAGTAATAAATCAATAACTGTGCCTAGTTGATATTATATGAATGAATGGTTGTATTACTTGAATATGTAACATCCTGCTGTGTATAAATATACCTGCTTTGTAAACATTGTATATTGTTTATTACATGTAATGATGTAGGTATGCACTTGGTATATCACTTTGATATCTATATGTTAGATGTGTCATCCATTCTGTTGATAAAAACAAAAATATAGTGTTACATAATGTGTTGTATTGATTCCTAGCCAGCCAACAATAATCAACCAGGACGGTACAAAAGATCCAAAATCTTTGCGTCAAATCTCCAACAATATACCAACTTCCCAGATTCTGATAAATCCTTTCCTTTTATGGTTTGGAATGAGCAGTTAAAATTTTTACCCAACAGGTATACGAGAATACAAATAATTGCTTTCCATTCGGACTGACACACCATGACACTTCACCTTGGGATACTTTTTACTAGTATACATAGCATTTAGTAAACCTTTCTTTGTCGATCTTATTGTAGAAGATTGCTCAGTACAAAGTCTCCCCTTACATTTGCTCCTAACTCATCCTGTGCATCTAGTTGTATACTTTTGTTCGCATTTAAAGTTCCATAATCGTATTGTGTAACATGAAACTGTCTTGAGGTGTGTTTACAACATTATACAAAACCAAATACTGACAGCAGTCAATATTTACTATTAAGACTTTACTATTACTTTACTATTAAGGCTAGTTAAGTAATAACTACTTCACTGCATATATTATTTCTGTATAATGGTCTGTTCATTAAAGTATTGATTTTATATAGTAGTGTTGGCTATAAATAAAATAGAGCTGTTCATTTTTTAGTTAACAATAGCTGAGGTTACAACAAAAGTCTTAGTTAGGTTTTTCGTTAGTTTTATTGTCGTTTGGTATTGGTAGTTGTCATTATTTATATCAAGTTGTAGTGATGCAATAAATTATGTTGTGTCATTATGCATTATATTACATTATAATGTTTTGTACTATAACATATTACATCACCCAGTAGTATGTATTAGATCACATTCTATTACATCATGTTAAATTACATTACACTGTTAATAATGTTTCGCTGGTAGTTGAGCGTAAAGTTTGCTTCAAGTTTTTTGCAGACCAACTACAAAACAAGATGCAAAAAATATGCAGGTTCTCAATAGGTAACTCTACCCAGTAGATACCAGGTGTAAAGGTATATATGCTTTATATTCCTTGCAGAGATAACATTCTGTTGTGTATAAATACTCATTGTGAATCACAAAATACTTTCTATAAAACAAAATAATTAATCTATCTCTTTGGCATAGTGCGTAATGGATTGTGTTACTGTTTGTTAACAGAAAATAATATCGTATTACATAATCTGATGATTGGAGGGATAGTGAGTAATGCTTGTCTACAGCTCGTCAGCAACAGATGGATAGTGATATTTGGTTTGTTGTCTAGACTGTGTGATATTGAAATGTAAAAATCTAAAGTTAACCAATGGTAGTCTTTAGTTGGATGTTGAACTACATTGTACATGTCATTCCAGCAGGGCAGAATGTTTGTGTAAAACATACAACTATTGCTTTGGGATGAGAACTTCACTACATTTTAAACCACACTTTGCAATTCAATAAATACATCATTCGTTTCCATTTTCTTGGTAGAAATAATTATTTATTATTTTAAGAACAATAGATATTCTTTGATTATTATTAGTCTTTCATTCTTTTGCTTGTATAATGTAAATCTGTTGTGAGAGAAGACAGTTCGATAAATTTATTTTTCTGCACGGCTACATGTTTTCCCATATTCGCGTGTGTCCAGTTTTGTGAATGGTTGAAAATCAGCAGAGTTCTTCGCGCAAACTTGGCCGAAAGCGCCTATTGTAGTTCAGTTTTGACTCCCTATGCCTAAATACGAAAACAGACAACATCAAATTTTCCACAGTGTCGTTTATCGCAAGGCCACAACATGATGAAATGCTATTTTGTGCTTGCTTGTACTATCGGAAGTACAATAACACATTTCAGTGCTCTCACTATTATACTATATCTATGAGATTTCATTGTTCACTTACAAGCCCACCTAATAAATTGATGGAAACAAACATTTGAAAAGTCAGAAAAAGCACCAACAAGATGACACATATGTGTATGTATGGTTTTTATAACTTGTTTATATGACAGACTTTGTCCTGTACTACAAATACATCCAGTTTGTGCTGTTTGCTTGCAAACAAACTAGGTAACTTGATGTAAGCAAAGATCCAGGTTATCAATCAATAATTGTACTCAGTGGGGTGTATCCAGATTGCATAGTTTACCTTTCTTATATATATAAATATGTCTATAAATGTCATCTATGTGAAATATAACATTCTGTGCTGTTATTACATGTAATAATGTAGTTATATACTTGGTATATCACTTTGATAATTATATGCTAGATGTGTCACCCCATTGTGCTGATAAATGAAAACATTGTGTTACTCTATGTGCTGGATGTGCATAAACTCTGATGTTACAAATTACATGAATTTTGATTTATAACTCGAATTATGATCTATTACTTTGACCTCTATACAGTAAGTAACAAATAACCAATAGTTTATTGTAAGTCTTGAATTGTTGTTTTCGCTGAAACTTGAGGCATTGAAATTAGCCAACATTCTTCTACAAGTTTCCATTCGACAGCTCAGTGAGCCAGTCAGCCAGTTCTGCATCAGCAAGTCACTATTTTACTCGTTGGTTTCTCACATGATGTAGATTTATAGTGTCATCCTATGTTGTGGTCAGAATTTTTTTTTTTTTTCAACATTTGACAACACGAGATACTGACAGCAGTGGAAGTTTACTAATAAGACTTTACTATTGCTTTACCATTAAGGCTAGTTAAGTAATAACTACTTCACTACATATATCATTTCTGTATAATGGTCTGTTCATTAAAGTATTGATTTTATACAGTTGTGTTGGCTATAAACAAAACCGCAGTTGTTATATTGTTAGTTAACTGTATCTGAGATGACAAGAAATGTCATAAAAATGTCTAGTGCATAAGTTTTGGCAGCGACGGTGTGAAAGTGTTACGTCACTGTTTCGCAGACAGGCTGCAAAAGTTGATGTTAATCAATATCCAGGGCCTCAATGGGTAACTTTACCCAACAGATATCACGTGTATGTATGGTTTATGCCATTTGTGGATATAACATTCTGTTGGGTATATGTACTCACCGTAACTGTAAGTTATTAAATATTCTCAATGTATCACCACGCTCCATTTGTCTCTTTGATTATGTTATGCAGTGGATGAACTAGTACTTTTAATGAATAAATCACTATGTAGCCTCGGCTGATGCGTGTAAAAAAACAAAAAATGTTAGTCTCAAATATCTAGCATAAAAATATGGTTACTTTAATATACAACTTGCCAGCAACAGATAAATATGAGCTTGTGGGTTTATTGTATTTATATTGTGATATTGACAAGCAAACAACTCAAAGTTAAGCAGATGCAGTCGTTAGTTGGGTCGTTGAACTACAGTGTACAAGCCATTCCAGCAGAGCAGACTTATTTGGTAGAACATACCACAGTCTATATTGTATATTATCACCAAATGGTCATTTAGTTAACGCAAGGAGTCTGTGAGGATCTGGTGTTGGTTTGCTCTGATTTTAGACATTCAGCCACTTTGGGTCTTTTCTCATAAAAGCAGTTGAACAAAAATTTATTATTAACAGATTACTCACCTTGGCTAGCGCATTACAAATACTTATTGTAATATTCCAGGTAATTGCAAGTTCAATTGTTACAACTTGACTGTAACTACTTAATATTCCTTTTGCTCACTAGATATTAAACACATTTACATTTTTCCCCAACATGAAAGGTTAATAGCTCTGGAAAAGTTTCATTTTGCCAACTAAATGTTGTTAAACGACTAACAAATAACCAAAAGTTTTTTTACTGATGCATTGAAAACTCGAAGCAATTAGCTGGTGTTAAATGCTTGTTTGCATTCAGAATAAAAATATTATCATTCAAACAGTTTTCTAACTTCAGCGATAGAGGAACTTCAAGTGCAATTCAAATTTTTCACTATTATATTCGTTCTACATTATCACTACAAGTACAGCCAGCTTTTTGATGCTTGTTTGCATACAAACTTGAGAAAATGATACAAGAAAAGATAAAGGCTATAAACTTGTAACAGTAGCTAGTTAGTATGCTATTTGCACAGGTTTTTCTATTACTTGTAAAAACAACATTTACTGTTTAGTACAAGAAAGCCTAGTGAGTGAGAAAAGACATGGAGTAGCGTATATCACTTGTAATCCTATAGCAATGATTTTGATATCCATACATCAAATTTGGCATCACATTCTGTTGATAACATCGAAATATTGCGTAACACAATGTGCTGGATGAACAAAGACATGAACATTAAAAGTTACATGAGGTTATCATCTAGAACATGGATCTCTAGAGAGTCAATAACAAATGATCAAAGGTTCATCGAGTGCAGTTGCTGCAGTTTTAACTAAAACTTCAATACAAAAAGAGTCAAAGATTTGCCAAAAATTTTCAGGAAACAGTTCAACCGTCAAAGCCTAAGAAACCATCATGTGTTACTTTTTGCAGGACTGACGGTGTTTCATAACCATGGATACAAATTGACTTTGGGTAGTTAGTAGTTAATTATACATGTATTTGCATAGCTCCAAATAACATTATACAGTTTACATACTTCAGAATCAGACTCGTGTCTGTTCATTTTGTACAATCTGTAACATAAGGTATCTCTAAAGTAGTATTACTTACAATAAAAACATTGGTTTACATCCAACACTTCAATCATGTTAATCTCATCACAAGCTGCTTAGTATATAAAATTCAGCTGTAAGATAAACTGCCACTGTTAAATAATGTATTACCTAAACTATAATTGTACTCAGTTGTTGTAGTATGCTTGCTAACAGGTTTAACAGATGATGCAACAAGTATTCAGGCTATCAATAGATAAACCTAAAATAAACAGCTAACTTTATAGTATCTACGTATGGTTCATGCAATTTTTTTTATATAACATCCTTACACCAATAAAAAAAATATATTTTTTTTCACACAAATCATTACCCATTGCATCTCTTGTGTAATCTAATAGCTAGGCACCTGGTATACTACTTTGATATTTATATGTTAGATGCATCATTTCCTTCTGTCAATAAACACAAATACTACGCTGCATCATGCGCTAGTTGTACACGGACACCAATGCTTCAAATTACATAAAGTTATTATCTGTGAAGTTGATCTCTAACCAGTTGATAGCAAGCAGCCAACAGTTTACTGTGTGCAATTATTATTAGTTAACTGAAACTCCAGGTAGGAAAATAAATCAAGTTTTTGAAGCAACTTTTGTGCAAGCCTCCTAACCTTCCCTGGTGTAGTAGGTTTTCATTCGTTGAATTTTGTAGGATAAACTCTGATTTGTAGTAATTAATATACATGTATTAACAATAAATATGTCAATAGCTATGCTTTTGTATAAAACAAACAACCTGCTCCCCACACTGCAATACACTCGTTCTATGATATACTATTCCTGATTACAATAATTGTTAGCAAGCAGTTCCTATCTTTGTGATTTCCTACAAGTATCACTGGATATCATGGGAGCATTTTAGCTTGCCTGTGTTTCTCAAAACTCCATTTAAGGTAGTTTCCCATTTCATGACATATTCACCAAAAATATGAGATTTTCTTTGTGAAAGAGAAAAAAAACTCGATAGGTCATGGCCATTTGTCTTCGAGAATGTTAAATGATTGTTTGTTAACAAAAAACAAAGGAGAAAGGAGTAAAGATAAACATAAGTCTTTTGTCTATCAACTTGCCTTTGTCTCTGAAGCTCCTCCACAACTGAAAGTGACTTGTCAAAGTATTGATTTGGAGATTGAAGAAGTCTGGTTGTTTTGTTGTATTTCCAATGGGGAAGTCTTCATGGTTGTAAATTACCACTATATTTCTACCAAGTATATTAGAAAAATGTGTTTTTGTCAACTTGAGAGATTTAAACTGGAGGTCACACACAAACACTGTCTTTTTATACAAATGATATCAAAGAGGTACCACAATCAATGAACTGCATTATGAAGGAAAGACTCTATTTGGCTAGCGGGTTGAGTTGTGTTGTTACTTCATGATTTTAGTTTTTTTGGTGAGAGCTGCAAACAGTCAACACCAGATACTGACAGCAGCAGATGTTTACTATTAAGACTTTACTATTACTTTATTATTAAGGCTAGTTAAGTAATAACTACTTAACTGCATACATCATTTCTGTATAATGGTCTGTTCATTAAAGTATTGATTTTATATAGTTGTTTTGGCTATAAATAGATTGTAGCTGTTATTTGGTTAATCAACAATAGCGGAGTGGCAATAAAATTGATATCTAGCTCTTTTGTGTTTAATTTCTCTTTGATCTCAGTATGTAGTGGCTAGTGTTACTGCTTGCTAAGAAAAGCCAATATATTATGTAACATATACCATGTGATGTGTGGATAGATAGAGACACAAATGCACTAACCCAATAACAGGTATACACTATATCTACGCAGTAACAACTCAATTATTTACCAATTGTTTGTTTTATCCAGATTTTATACTTACGTGTAGCAGGTCATTTTGTTGTGTAATATACAACATCTGCTGCTGTTACAAAAGTATAAATATTGCTGTGATAAGTAAAAATAGCATTTCAACGTAACTTTAAAATTTATTTCTCCGTTTTCATTAACAATTCGATAGATTTGATAGCAACTAAAAGTATGTTCATTTTTGCAATATCTCCCTCTAACAGGCCGCATTCAAAAATAATCAGTGCTGCTTTTCAATTTATGATGAAATCTTATTTTGCTAAGTTATAGGCAATCATTAAAAATTTATTTAGCAACAAAAATTGATCATGACTTAATTGATTGTTACATTTGATAGAACAACAGCAGATGTTGTTAGTATATAAAATAAAATTAGTGTGGATAGAGAAATTTCACAATAAAGCATTGTTTTATGTCTGTGCTAGTTGTACATTCTATAGTGGATAGATTTACATACATAACCAGAAAACAATATAGTAGAGTCACTCAGGAGGGTGTCTTAGCGTCAACGTTTTTGCTCATATTTTCACCAGTGGCTTCTTGGACTAGATTGGCAAACCTAACTCTCCTTCTTACTCCTAACTTAACCCTTACACTTCCATAATTCCACTCTCTCCTGCAAAAACCCACTCCGAGCCGAAACAAACAGAAGTTGTGTGCTCAATGTGTTTTAGAGATTTAGAGTTTTCTCCCTCAGTTTTGGCATCCAAGTTTCTGTTCTACTGCCTGTACCGCATACCCCTGATGTTTTGTAAATTGTGTATCTCACTTTTCAAACTAATAATAAAAATAGTTACACGACAAGTGTTTGTTTAATAATCTATTTAAACTGCAGGTCTCACTGCGTGATAGATGTTTGCAGCTTAAAATGCAACCAAACGGAAGTATTACCAACATTCAGAGCTACATATGGCAAGAGAATTTTGATTGACCTTCAACTAAACATTACTTTCACTGGTCAGTTGTGTGGTATCATAGAAAAGGGGGGTACTTGAATAATAATGTACCTGAGGTAACATACAATGCGTCTAGGCATGGTTACTGGATCACCCTTTTCCTTACAATTCCTCTCCTTACCCCAAACCGTAATTAGTTACTAAGAACCCACACCGTAGCCTAAGGAATGAAAGTAATCTCCCCTGAAGCACTTAGCCCTATTCCTACCTAGTTAGTTGTCTCCCCATACCTACCTGTGCTACTTGTCTCCCCATACCTACCTGTGCTACTTGTCTCCCCATACCTACCTGTGCTACTTGTCTCCCCATACCTACCTGTGCTACTTGTCTCCCCATACCTACCTGTGCTACTTGCCTACCTACCTACCTGTGCTACTTGTCTCCCCATACCTACCTAGCTACTTGTCTCCCCATACCTACCTGTGCTACTTGTCTCCCCATACCTACCTGTGCTACTTGATACCACTACATGACTTGTACTTTCCCTGAACCTATCCATCAATGCTCTGTACACTAGAGAGTGTAGAAGTACTATTTCAGTAGTTATCTCCCCAAACAGGCTGACAACTCCTGCATGCTTGATCGATAATAAAGATCAACTTGCTTAGCGTTTTTCAAATCAATGCCAATAATGAAACAACACTTGATTGACTGCTCATGTGAAAGAATCAAGGATAGATGATAAACACATAGTATACAGGTATAAAAACAGTAAACAAGTGAAGGTACAATTCACCACAATTATTTTATATTTGCCATATGTTGAAGCTGTTTTACAATAAATATTGCTAAAAGTTCTGAATATTGGCACAATGAAAAAGATTTTCTTTAAAAGCTGGAGGTGTGTACATACAACACGTGCCATTTCATGTGGTGTTTGTAAAGACTTCTTGCAGTAGAATACGGGAAAGTTATGAAACATATAATGTATCTTCAGTGTGTATAGAAAGATAACTTCATCAAGCATTTGCGGTAAAGGTGTGCACAACTCCGATAATAACTCACTTCAGATTTCAGTTTCCTTTAGTTTAGTATTAGTTCAATAAAGTTTGGCTGTCTGAGATGTCTCCAGTTGTCTTTCCGTAAAACCTCCCAGATATAAATTTATAAATGCTACAATACTGCAATATTGTAACCAATTTCCACCTACTTTAAGTAATTAAACTTATACTGAGGGGTAGGAGTGCACTGTACATGGGAGATGATGTAACAACAAGATTTTGGTTTAGCCGTTGTGTAATATTCGTAAAAAAAGTATCAGTTACGTTTGAACTTCAACTTAAAAGCTGTAACAATTTAGCACTCGGATTTCTATTTCACTGGAGTCAATAGGTACTTTCGCCAGGCAGCGAGACGCTCAGTTTCAATATTATTTGCTTATTTATTGGAATTGTTTGCTTTTTTTATAGCCAAGGCGACCAAAAAAAAAGCTGGACAGCTGCGTAGGTGTTTGGATTTATTTTGAGTGCTTAGTAATAAATCAAAGTTGGGCGTCTTGCTACAGCGAACACGCATGCACTTGATATTATTGTTTTTCCATTTCTGTCCCGCGGCTAATAATGCAATGTCAAGGTCATCAAGTGAATAATAATAATATAATAAATAATAAGTGCATCATTAATTCTGTTTGTGGTTAAGCAAAATAAATAGCCCATCACTTCACTTGTCAGTCACTGATATTTAATGAGGTTGTGGTTACCTCAGTATCGGTTCATCTAGTAAAAGGAATGCTGCTAAATCACTATCCATCATCATTCGTTCATCAACCAGTCCTAACGTAAATTATTACAAACCGGAAAAGAAAAGCGTGAGAAACGGTTTTACTCGACTTGCTACCGCAGATTTATTGGCCCTAGAAACATGCTTGTGGTCGCCTGACTTGTTGAAAGTGTGTGCTTCTGTTCGCCGGTATTTTGGGCGTCTGCCAATTATGAGTGCTTCATTTTTTGCTTTCTTATTGAAACTGAGCGACTCGCTGTCCGGCGAAAGTACCTATTGCGCTGACTCATTTATTGTGACAACAATAACTCTGGTAAGTCAGCACAAAATTCAACAATGGCAACCAACCAAACTAATGATTCTGGTACTTCTCCAATGTCCACTCTTTAATACTAGCGGTATAATAACCAAAACTAACCAGCCCTCTTTAGTCAACAATCCACACACGGAACTCTAATATTATCTGCCAATCAAATCACTCAGTCTCCTCCTATTCTAGCAAAAAAAATATCCAGTTACACTTAGTATAAAGTGCTCAGTTCATATCCTGTGCGAAATAGTCCAAGTGTTAAAATTCTATCAAGCATAAAAACATGGAATTTTTATGTGTGTTAGTTTTTATATGGGTATACAATTTCACATTGTAGATAACTTCAATATAAGTTTGTCTTACAGGTAAATGGAACCCTTAGCTTAGCTGTATAGTGGAAGTTAACATACATGAGTGGTAGAGCGGAGTATTTGCAAAAGTTTGAACTGAAGTTAGGGTGTGGTATAGAGTGGAGATATGGGAAGGGGTATTAATTCAAAGAGTTACATTAATTATAAACACTCTAGTACTGGTGTCTATCAGAGGTGGAGGATTATGGACGGGCTTTGAAAGGCTACTATTTTATCAGCAGAGAGCCATACCCCTTCCCCCCCCCCCCTCGGCATGCTTGGCCCTGAAAATTATCATCTTCTTTTGTCATGTAATAAGTTCTCTGTAACTGACTATCAACCAATATCAACTCTCAGTGCCACAACCAGAAAGTCACAATACTAGTCAGTAACTACTACTAACAACAGCATTTATAATATATTATACTACTGCCTGCTCAAATGAAAATGAACGAATAAAAAAATATTATGAACAAAGTTATTATTTATCATTATTATTACAACATGACGGTTCATAAGATTACAATTCTTATGCAATGGCCATTGTCCATTAAGAACGAATCTCACCAATAAGGAATAATAACTGCAATTATTGTAAATGCTATATGTACTTTTTATGCTCCTACTTGTTTATTGTGTGTTTGTTTGGTGAAAATATACAAACCAGATAATAACAGCAGATAAATATGTAAGAAGACATTTCAGCATGACCTGACAACGGCGACTACTTTATTATTCAAAATGGAATAAGGTCAAGGACATGTATAAACAACCCCGGTCAAGGACAAATAATATAAACATCCTTTTTTTCTATTATTAAAAAAACTGGACAAAAGAGTAGTTTCTATTAAATACTATAATAACTTGTAAAAAACGAACCAATTATATGATTGTTGGCCCAGACATGGCAATAGTGCCAACTGAAACATGTTTACATTTCCACCATAACAAATGAAGGAAATTTTTAAAGTAATATATAGATCAAGTGCAATAAATGGGGTGTATATAGGAATGAGATCAAACTATTGCTCACTTTCGGTTCACTTCACTCTGATAGATTTGGTATAAGCCGAGATAGGTAGTTTACCTGTACTGGGTTTGTGATCTCTTGTATTGCAGTTACTTTCTTTGGTACTGGTTTGACTCCCTCTGGTGCAATTCATGGCCAATATCTGGTAGCTCAGATAAGAGGAACCTACACTTTGCTTTGTTGAATTTGAGTTTGTTTGTCGGGTTTTGTACACGAAGGGTTCTAATTTGCGATTGTGATCTACCACAATCCTGCTTGTCAACATCTCTCTCCACTTATTAGAATGTCATCTACGACAATCGCTATAATTTCGAGGCCCTCAACTGTTTGTGAGAGGCTTCTTTGGACCTCCTCCAGGATCGACGAAATTCCAAAAGGCATACGATTTCATTTGTATTGCCCATATGGTGTCCAAAGATTTGTTGTGCCATTGCTTTTTTCTGGGAGTTCAACTAGCAGGAATCTATTTTTCGCATCACACAGCGAGAACACTGATGCACCAGAAAGTTCCAAAAAAGAACATCATTATAGTTGGCATTGGATAATGATTCCTACAAATGCCTTTGTTGAGCTTGCTTGGGTCAATGTAAAGCCTGATTGTGCCATGTGGTTTACTGACTGCTAACATGTTGTTAATCCATGGTGGTGGGTAATATATCTTGGACAAGATGCCTTTGTTTGCCAACGTTTCCAGTTTAGTTTTGATATCCGTGTTCATAAATATCCCAAATTTTCAATAATTATTTTGCCTTTGAGTTGCCTTAGTTTTCATTTGTATGTGGTACTCAACCGGTAAGCACTTAAAGCCATGGAATACATCATTAACCTGGTTTGTTAGCTTCTCTATTTCTGGAATTGATGGAGCAATGATGTTGACAAACTCTTTGGTGATTGGTAAAAGTCTTAAATTGAAGCATTAGTCCATTGGGAGTAAGCAGTGAATATAAGTTTTTATCATAAAAGCAGCTGCTTGTCAACTTATCTACTCAGCTGTACATTCTCCTTGTGGTTTTACTGACGAATAGTTGAACAATTTCTAAACTATGTCGGTTGTTTTGGGATGTGGTTTACCCATTAAACCCAGTGAACTAGTATCTGTGAATAATGAGGTTGCAGGAGGCAGTGATGTACAAATGAAACTAGCTGCTAGATATTTTGCTCGGTGTTTTCACCGCCAATTCACTAAGCAGTTTTTTTATCACACACTTCACTAGTATGCGTAACATGATCATTCAATTTCACAAACCAATCGATCAAAATGAATCTAAAAATAACCAACTTAGCTTTGATTGGTGAATTTAAATTTTTAGGGCTCTCTTTAATTCATTACAAAAACCTAGCTCCAAAACGGGAACAAGTGTAGACCAACTCCTCTTTTCTTATTGGCTCGCACAAAACTAAACCATCAATTTTCTCCTTGCAACACATAAACAAACACCCTAACCTACCCCAACAGCATTCAACATGCATGCGCTTTCGCAACTCAACCACCCCAAACTAACTATCAGACCGTAGCCATTTTCCACCTGAGCCATCCAAATCCAAGCCCTCCTCTCAACACGCTTCGTGAAGGGCCTTTCGACCAACCCTCCAGCCAGCAAAGAACCCACCATCACAACTCTGACTACCCCTTGGCTTGTACCGGTGCAATTGAAACTTTTCGATCCGTCTCATTGCCAGAGTTGTGCAATCCGGCGCAGCAGTCCATTATCATTGCTTGAGCATTTAAGAGTTGTTTACCTCTGATTTATATAATGTATGAAATACGATTGAGGGTGTTTGTTGTCAGACTACCAAAGTGTTGCGTACCTGAGCAACTGGCTACTATCAATGCTTCGCGATTTAACAATTGTTTACCCTTGATTCTACAAAATTGAATAACAAAATACGCACATTTTCTAGTCTTTTGAGCGTAAGGAGTGTTAGCTCTCTACACAGGAATGACAAGTCCCCCTGATGGACTGTTTATTAGCAGAATGAATAATGTAGAAGTGTTACAAGGAAAACCTAAAACAAAACACATTTTATTTAACTTTACAAGAGTTACATCTACTCCCAGGGTCCTCTACAAACTCCTCCATGGATCAAGTTAGCCACAATCTTATCTCTTCACTCCATGAGACTCCGGTAATGGCAAAACTGATGAAAATTTACACGTCGTACATTTGTCATTTCATTGATTAGTTTTGCTAGATGATTTGCTTCATGTCTATTGATTATTACGTCGATATTAATTATTTCGCAAAGAGTTTTTGGAAAAAAGACCAAGCATTTTGTCAACCCTTCAACTTATTTTCAAATAGTTCTGGCAATTTTGAAGGAGTTCAAACTAATTCTAATTAGTTCATACAAGATGTAAACATTTCACACTACTCGTCTAGTCTTCGTATGGTTTGTACTTTAGCAGACAAACGGATCATTTCTAATCCATTTGGATTCCATGAATAAAAAAAACATTAACTTCAAAAGTTTTCTCAGACATCAAACAGAAAATACAGTTTTACTAAATGGAATTTAGCTCCCACAAACGCTGGTATTTATTTATCGTAAGTACTTAGTCCTGTTGAATATTTATGTTGCTTATTGACTTCACATAATTATGTTCAATGCATTATAGTTGTAAAATATTTAAATTATTTCAAAGCCATTTATACACTTTTTAAACGTAAATATTGATAAAAGTTAAAGCTAAGTTTTCAGTAAATGACCAAAATCTTGCTCAACCATTTATACCTACGGACACTTTTGTATATAATTTGTCTGCTACAATGCATCTTTTTGTAATTCCTGCTCTAAATTTGCATTTAAATCTGTTGAAAAAGTCTACCTAGTCAAATTAAGCACAATATCAATCTGCAAGGTGTTTACCCACTTGCGAAGTACTATATTTTAGACAAAGCACATTATGCGATATGCTCACTGTGTATAGGGAGTTGTGTGCTTTCTGCTCTTTGCAAATGCCCATGTCGTCAGATAGCATTCATCTCTTCATGTCACAATATATAAAACAAACCAATATCAGCAGCCTCTAGCTGTTGACCCATCTAGACAGCATCATTCATATTCATGTCTCGTTTCTCAAAGAGACACCACTTGGTCCTGGCATGCTCAATATCTGGTAACACAACACGTAACACCAGTGGGCTATTCATTGTAATAGGCTGACACAATATAGCAACTGCATGCATCTCGGTCTTTCTACTTTGCTTCCTAGTTGAACACTATTGTGTCTGAGCCACTATGTTCATCATTATGTGCACAGAATTCAAGCTGTTTTCAAATAGGACAGCAACTTGAACCGCATCATTGGCATATTATTTCTTTCTGTCTGTTATGTGAAATCAAGCTTCCTTGTAAGCGGTTTCCAATTTTTAGGTAAGACAGAAAATAAATTTTGTCTGCTCTGCTTGGGATGGTCAGTAACTAGGGTGTAACCAGTTTGCAAAACTTTAGCTTTTGACTTAAAAATGAAATAATAAGTTTGATATGGTGCTTTGGCATTGAGAACTTATTGTAACTGTGGTGGGAGTTTTTTCCCATAATATGAAGTATGTCTCCAAAAACTTAGCGCAGAAGATAACTTCAGTGTTGGAAATGGTGAGTGGAGCCAGTATTTGCACTTATCAAGATTTCATGGGCAAGTAGCAGATTGCAAGTAAACTATTACCTTTGCACACCATTACACTAAGGATGTCATGTTAAGAATGGAGACGTCATCGAGTTGTATCACACAATCTAACTATAACAACATGAAACAACAAAGTTAGTGAGGGAAAAAAACTGTCAGTAATTGCTTGTGTCACATCATTGTTAATAAAGCGGAATGGCCTCAATGGACTGCATTGATGAGAGAGGATAACTCTCAATCATTGATTGTGCCTCAATGAACTGCATTGATGAGAGAGGATAACTCTCAATAATTGATTGTGCCTCAATAGACTGCATTGATGAGAGAGGATAACTCTCAATAATTGATTGTGTCTCAATGAACTGCATTTATGAGAGAGGATAACTCTCAATAATTGATTGTGCCTCAATGGAATGCATTTATGAGAGAGGATAACTCTCAATAATTGATTGTACCTCACAGCAAACCATTAATGAGAGAAGATAACTCTCAATAATTGGTTATGTCACACCGTTGTTATAAGCCATTCAACACTGTTAATATGATGAAGAGTCTAATAACAATGAACTGCGCTGTGTTTAACACGCAATATCGAGCACAAAAATCGCAAATGTAAACAACATTTGAGAATAGAGGTGAAAACAGCTCTGGAATCTACCCAATAATTGCAATGCCTATTATAGTATAGTGTAAATGCAGCTTAAAGCCTACTCTTCTATCTGACATGGAAGATTAGCGAAGCAACTGCTGCCTGTTTTTTGTTTTACAGTGTTGTTGTTCATGTGTGCCTGAAACAATTTGCCATATAAGCCAACATGCTGGTAGTTTTTATGGGCTTTGTAGAAAGCATATTGCATAGGAAATATATTTAATTCTATAAAAAAGGATTTATTAATAATTTCTAAAGGAAACTGAATAACTGCATTCTAAATGTTTAAAGCAGTAAAGTTTTAACATAAAGTAGTTTATCGGTTGGCATTTCCATTGACATACAAGTTGGATGAAAGAGCTCTTTACTCGTACGAAACCTCATTTGAAAGGAACAAGACTGCATTGCAGCAGAAAAAAATTGAACACAGTAAAAATAGCCAAATTTTTAGGGAAACAACATGTATATCAATGCTTGGGGTCTGGTACTCAGCTTACTGAGTACAAACAACACAAGTTATAGCTTTATTTCCACCATACTCTGGACAATGTACTCCTTTTGAGCACACAGCTCTGTTGAAAAACAGGAGACCACCATTGTCATCAGCAGCTTCACCGCGGATGTACTCTGAATCTTTGTCTACACACTCATACGTTGATGGTTTCTTGGTCGAAGAGTCTATCGACATGAGATATCCTTCAACAATAGTAAGTTGTTTGTCTATTTATGAGAAAAACTAAAAAATGGCCTTTTGTTTCAGACCACAAAATCCCATAAGTGTATAGATGGTTAGAAACTATAGTAGTTCAGCTACAAAGCCGAAGTTGGAAGCCAAAGCAATATATTCGGTACTTGGCTCTTTAAAAATTGTCAACTTTCTAATTCAGTTGCGAAAAAGTTGGAAGATGGAAATGTCTAAATTTGGCAGGAAAATAGAGAAACTAAAGTTTAGAATACAACTAGATAGATGACTAAGAAATAAAACAGCAATCATTTGAATGATGTCCTCAAGGAAAGACTAACCATATTTTTCAAACAAGCCAATCATTTTTCACAACAATTGTATACATATATGGCCTTCAGAAGCTACAGGTAAACGGAAAACTGGGTAAGAATGCCTACACACCTTCATACTCTTTGATCCAGTTGGTGGGACAACTCCTCTTTCCTGGTACCATTAAAGTTGATGTTCTGCTGTTGACATAACAAACAGCACATGGTGCATTCTGCTGGAATGCTTCGTTCTCAAATATTCCATAGCCATAGCTCTCATATTCTACACCAGCGACATTACCATAGTAGCTAGCTACACCAGCACTGTTGTATTCAGCATCATTTACCATACATTGGTAGTTTATTCCTCCACCAGTTTTGTTGTGTGGTGAAATCCCCATGAACCCTGAATAATTAGGCAAAAAACATGATTTGATGAAGTCGTTTAATATTTGCATTTATAGATTTATGTTGTATCACACGCATACACATACCAACATATACCAGCGTAGCATCTGCTCCACATGAAGTTCTACCCCATCTTGTGTATGTGGCTCCTCCTGCTGGTCCTGTAGGTCCTACCTCTCCTTTTGGTCCCAATGCACCAGGTTCTCCATTGTTACCTGGTAAACCTTGCAGTCCTGGTAAAATTTAGGACAAATTATCAAGCTAAGTTTCAAATAGCAAACAAGTGTCTCTAAAAAACTGAGCATTTCTATAACCGATAGAGAACAATGATAAATGCCAGCAACTATCAGCTGATAAACAAAGTTTTACATCTCTGCTCCTTAGTAATGAATACTGTTTTAAAATTGAAATCTACCACTGGTGGTCTAGTTTGTTTGTCTTTTTTTGGAATAGTATACGTCTAAGACAAAAGCAAGATATAAAACTCATATTTTCTGATCAGTCAGCCACAAAGTACTCGCTATTGCCGAAATCAAAATCTGAGCTGATCGCTCTTTCTTGAACAACATAAAGATAATAACACCTTCGACTTCACCTGTTTTTATAAACTAGCGTTTGTTAAAAAAAGCTGTATATTTCATAAGCATTGATCGCATTGATGTCCGTAATGTTACGAGTTATTAAGAAATGAGTTAGAAATGTTTAATTTTGACTTGAAAGAGAAGTTTGGCATTAGTTGAGCAAAAAAAGTCAAGTCGGGGATTATTCGAAATTAACATACCATCTCTGCCATCTCTACCATTTTCTCCAGTTTCACCATCTTTACCATCTCTACCATCTCTACCAGGTGGTCCAGGAGGCCCTGCTACTTCTGTTATAATTAATGCAACAAAACTGTTGACCTAAAGTTTCATAAATGTGCCCAAGAATTAGATAAAACTTGCGACCTCAACTTGTGAGACAGAATTATTTTTCAAAAAACAAAAATGGTGGTCATATTTGAAAATCGCAAGTGTTTTATCTCCATCATACCAATTTTTTGTGGATGAGCAACTTTTTACACCAAAACTCTTAAGGCTGCTCCACACGGCGACGAAACGAGGACGAAACGTCAAAATAATTTTGTAACGAATATAAATTTGTCCAACGAAAGCCCTACCGGCACTTCGGTAGCGTTGCGGTGACGTTTTGTCCAGACCTAGCAGTGCTTGGTTGGCATTTTTTCGTTAGTCAATCATTGGTCAAAAGTCTTTTCTGCATTTTGCTATTGGCCATGCAAGGCGTAACTTCATTGGTCCATGTTGCGTTAGTAGAGCTAAACACAGCACATGTTACAAAAATTTATTATTATGATAATTATAATTATTATTACTACTACTAGTATTATATTAAATACTACCATTGGCTGGCAGTTGTTTATTATTATTGCTATTAAAATTGCTTAATGATGTTATTATTATAATAAAAACTATTGTAATTATTAAAGTAATTATTATTACAGTACAGTTAACTAATTTTTTAATAAAAATCGGGCCTACTGCAACAAAATAACAAATGATTCATCATCATCATTTATTATTATTATTATTAGGAATTGAAGAGAACCTAGCACTTATAAAATTACGAGCCCGGTGAGTGAGTATTAATGATAACCAGTTGATAAATAATGAAGTTTACTCACCAATAAATTAACTAAATGTGAATATCTGGAAGCTGTCCGTACAGAAGAACTAGTAGAAGAACTACTAGTATTGAATACTACTATTATTATGATTGGCGGCAGTTGTTATTATAATTCGTGTATTGTCATTGGCTGGCAGTTGTTTGTCGTTGATCGGCTACATGCAGTTTTGTTCGCGTGTGAAGCAAATTTCATTAACAATACAGTGAAACAAAAAATTGTTCGTTTCGTCGTCGTTTTGTTGCCGTGTGGAGCAGCCTTTACAGCTGTGTCTCTATATTTATTGCCTGCGAAAAAAATCTTTTCATCAAAACGAGCCAAATTGATGACATATTCGAGATGCTAGCCGCCAAGTGGCCAATGGCAGCAAATTGTAATATATATAAAATAGCCCAACTTTCAGAGGTGGATTAAGCCTATAAGACGTTCTCAAAAGGGTTATTGCCGACACCCACATTAAAATAAAAGTTTGAACATTGTTCTCTCAGATTTACTTTGAGAAAGTTTTAATTTTCCTGTAGTTTTTAGGAAAGATATCCCTGAGCTTTCGTGTTTCGGGTTTAGTTTAAAAAACTTCCCCACAACATGCAAATGTTGTTCGAGCCTAATTTTTTAACAACAGCGATCTTGATCATAACACAATGCTAAGTGAATTAATGATTACTTCACTTCCACGTAATGTATAAAGTCTAGTTTTTGTGTTAATTTTCTTTTTAAATTAATTTTCACTCATTTTTTTACAACAATAGTTGTAATAAAAATATTAACGAATAGCAATATGTAATAACAAAGATAATAGTCTTTGCTAATTATTGCTATTCGAAATAAACATTGAAAATAATAGTTATTATTTTTTATTGTTATTTATAGTAATAAGTAATCATATATATTGCTATAAATAATGACATTAATAATTATTATCATCAATAATAATATGTAAAATGAAGATTATTGATAATTGATTGATTCATAATATCTTGGTGCACAGCCAGTGAAACGATGGGCTCATCTGCCTTAGATAGAGTTATTTGGTTAACCAACTAACCACAATATTTTAGCAACTCGTGTACGTCATAAATCAATGATTAACTTTTTATAGTTTCTCTAAAGGTACTCAGCTTTCTCCTACAATTTGGCTCACTTTTGATGAGTAAATCTCAATCAAGTTTGGTTTTCTGGGCTAAACAGATGCAAAGTTTAAATGTGACAAGAAAATTTGTTTTTGAAGAACCATACTTTACAACCTTTAACATAAAAGTTTTTACCTGTTTTCAGCTTATAAATTTGAAGAAAATGAAGCAAATTACCATAGTATTTAGATTCTTAAACTCTTTATCTATGATTGATTGTCACTTATCAAAAATTTTACTGAAATGGTCATTTCTTCAAGCAAGCAATATTTATAAAATTTTTTGGGTTTCGTGCCTACAAACAAAAGCTATTCACCTGGTCCTGAGAAGTGCTTGCTTATTACATCTTCTAATGAATCCACTTTAGTCATCTGTCAACAAAAGGACTATAAATTGGAGATAATAAAATTCTGTTAACTTTTTCAGGCTATGAATTTGAACGTAGTTAAACTGATTAGCACCTTTTCCATGGCAAAAAGTTCAACTGTTTCATACTAAACAAATATAAACTCATTCCATTCAGTTTGAAATCTATCGCAGCATCGAGTCTGTTCGAGTTATTCTTAGCAGATTTACATAAATTATTTATATTAAAAATAAAGACGAGAGATCAATTATTTAAAAAGAGTTCTTGAAATATTTTAATATTGTAGAAGAGCATGGGAAACTTTTCTCAAGAACCATATGGTAAAACTGAAATTCATAATGTTTTGGGTAACTTACATACGACTGAACAATTGCTTGCATCTCTGCTACTTGACTCTCCAAGTCTTCTGCTTTTTGTACCAGAGGTTCAATAGAGGTAGTGGTACCATCTAGTGACTTACACGTACATACAACAACTAGTACGTACACCAACAGTAGACAGAATGGCTGTCTCCTCATCTTAGTTGTTTTTTGCTACAATTATAATTGAGTGGTCGTTACAGGTAAGTAACAACTCCTACAAAATAATCTCAGGTGAAAAACATAGTCTGGGGAAATAGAAGAGTTTATTTTATAGTAATGAATTCAGCTGTCATGTAGGTAAGTCATAAATAAAAGTTAGTCTACTAATCAAAATTTAATTTAGAGACAAACATAAAAGCTTGACATAAGTTTAGCGTTTATTAAATGTGTTTTTTGACAAAATTTCCGAACCTGAAGAGTATCAAACAAAGCCATTGCGGTACAGCTGGATAAAACCAATTGAGAAAAATTGTTTGTTTTTTTTGTAGTTTATGTAAGTTTCAAAGACCCCTATCACTCTTCAAGTCACCTACTCACCTTGTGAATTTACCAAACTTGTTTTTGCTAATGATCAGTTGTACACTGACAGACTGTTTTATATGCGGAGGATTTATGTTGATATAAAGGTCCCAACTGACCAATCACAAATCAAGGTTTGAAATGACAGGCTTACAAAATTCCCTTATTGCATAATATATCTTAATGTGTTAGTCAATAAATTACATATATGTTGGGATCAAGTTTCAATAACCTATTCAAGGTTGCCTTTAGCAGTGAGTGAAATGATGAGCCAGAGCGGCCAGAAGCACATTGCATACCAAAAGTCTGTTGCCACAAACTTTCGCATCTCTGATCATCTCTGTGCCTAGTTGATACTATATGAATGAATGGTTTCTATTACTTGGTTATGTAACATCCTGCTGTGTATAAATATACCTGCTTTGTAAAAATTGTATATTGTTTATTACATGTAATAATGTAGGTATACACTAGGTTTGTCACTTTGATATCTATATGTTAGATGTGTCATCCATTATGTTGATACAAACAAATATATAGCATTACATAATGTGCTGGATTGATTTTTAGCCAGCCAACTATAGTCAACCGAAAATTTACCAAAGATACAAAATGTTTGCTTCAAAGTCTCAACAATACATCAACTTGGAAGATTTTGATAAATCATTTACTTTTATGTTTTGGAATGAGCAGCTTAAATCTTTACACAACATTTATACGAGAATACTAAAAAATTGCTTTCCAGTTGAACTGACACGCCATGGCACTTCACCTTAGGTTACCTTTTACTAGTATACATAGCATTTAGTAAAACTTTCTTTGTCGATCTTATTGTAGAAACTTCTCAGTAAAAAGTCTCCACTGACATTTGCTCCTAATTCATACTGCGCATCTAGTTGAATACGTTTGTTCACATTTAAAGTTCCAAAATCATATTGTGAACATGAAACTGTCTTGAGGTGTGTTTACAACATTACACAAAACCAAACACTGGCAGCAGTAGATGTATACTATTAAGACTTTACTGTTAAGTTACAGCACACAAATGAGCAACAGATATCGAACAAATGGGGCAAAACATCGAGGAGTCAAAATGGGCTACGATGCCTGTGTAACAATAACAACACCAATTGGTGTTGTTACATTTTAGTCCATTGACTCCTGGACATATCGGCCCACATCGATTGGCACTGAAACATTGTGCAGCACTACCCAGTAGTATGTATTGGATCACATTCTATTAAATTACATTAAATTGTTAATAATGTCTCGATGGTGGCTGAGCATAAATTTTGGTCCAAGTCTTTTGCAGACCAACTACAAAACATGATGCAAAGAAGTATACAGCTTCTGAATAGGTAACTCTACCTGGTAGATATCAGGTGTATGAATGCTTTATATAACTTGCACAGGTAACATTCTGTTGTGTATAAATACTCATTGTGAATCACAAAACACTTTCTGTACAACAAAATAATGAATCTATCTCTTTGGCATAGTATGTAATGGATTGTGTTACTGTTTGTTAATAGAAAATATTATCGTGTTACATAATCCGATGCTTGAAGGAAGACAAAAAAAATGCTAAAAATTCATAATCTTTCACATGATAGTGAGTAACACTTGTCTACGGCATGTCAGCAGCAAATAATGAAGGAATGCTGTTTATTTCTCATATCTTGCCAATCTTCAGAAGTAAAATTCTTTCAGTAAAGTGATCATGGGTTTTAGTTATATCATTTAATTACCTTGTATAGGTCATTCCAGCAGGGTAGATTATTTGTGTAAAACATACAACAATTGACTTGAGATGAGAACTTCACTACATTTTATATTATACTTTACTATTCAATCAGCTTCTAGAAATGTACTATAGGAAGTCTAATAATACATTTCAGTGCTGTCACTATTATACTATATACTGTCAGCTCTCTGACTGCAGCAAGTTTTTGTTGTTCACTTACAAACCTACCTAGTAAATTGATATAAATAAACATTTGATAAGTCAGCAAATGCACCTACAAGATGACATATATGTGTATAACTTGTATGTATAACAGACTATGTCCTGCGCAACAAATATATCCAGTTTATGCTGAGTGCTTGCAAACAAACTATGTAATCTGATGCAAGCACAGATCTAGGTTATCAATCAATAGTTGTACTCAGTAGGGTGTATCCAGATTGCATAGTTTAGCTTTCTTATATATATAAATATGTCTATAAATGTCATCTATGTGAAATATAACATTCTGTGCTGTTATTACATGTAATAATGTAGTTATATACTTGGTATAGCACTTTGATAATTATATGCTAGATGTTTCACCCCATTGTGTTGATAAACTGTGTTACTCTATGTTCAGGATGAGCATAGACTCTGATGTTACAACTTACATGAATTATGATCTATAACTTTGACCTCTATCCAGTAAATAATAAATAACCAATAGTTTATTGTCAGCGCTTGGATTGTTGTTCTTGCTGAAACTTGAGGTATTAAAATGAGCCAACATTCGTCTACAAGTTTCCATTCGACAGCTCAGTGAGCCAGTCAGCCAGTTCTGCATCAGCAATTCATTTGTTTACTCAGTGGTTTTTCACATGATTTAGATTTATAGTGTCATCCTATGTTGTGGTCAGCATTCTTTTTTTGTTTCCAATATTTTACAACATGAGATACCGACAGCAGTAGATGTTTACCATTAAGACATTACCAGTACTTTACTATTAAGGCTAGTTAATTAATAACTACTTCACTTCACACATCATTTATGTATAATGGTCTGTTCATTAAAGTATTGACTTTATATAGTTGTGTTGGCTATCAATAAACCACAGTTGTTATATCGTCAGTTAACTATATCTGAGATGACAAGAGATATCATAAAAACCTCTAGTGCATAGGTTATAGCAGCGACGGTGTGAAAGTGTTATGTCACTGTTTCGCAGACACGCTGCAAAAGTTGATGTTAGTCAATGTCCAGGGCCTCAATGGGTAACTTTACCCAACAGATATAACGTGTATGTATAGTTTATACCATTTGTGGATACAACATTCTGTTGGGTGTATGTACTCACTGTAACTGTAAGTCATTAAATATTGTCAATGTATCTCCACGGTCAATATGTCTCTTTGATTATGTTATGCAGTGGATGAACTAGTACTTTTAACGAATAGATCACTTTGCAATATCATCTGACGCGTGTAGAAAAACAAAAATGCTAAAGTCTCAAATATTCAGCATACAAATATGGTTACTTTAATCTACAACTTGCCAGCAACAGATAAATATGAGCTCGTGGGTTTATTGTATTTATATTGTGATATCGACAAGCAAACAACCCAAAGTTAAGCAAAAGCAGTCGTTAGTTGGGTTATTGAACTACAGTGTACAAGCCATTCCAGCAGAGCAGACTTATTTGGTAGAACATACCACAGTCTATATTGTATATTATCACCAAATCGTTACAAAAGCAGTTGAACAAAAAAATCTATCATTAACAGTTTACTCCCTTTAGCTAGTGCATTACAAATATCTATTGTAATTATCCAGGTAATTTTAAGTTCAATTGTTACAAATTTATTGTAACTACTTATCATTCCTTTTGCTTACTAGATATTAAACACATTTAAGTTTTTCCCCAACATGGATGGCTAATAGCTTTGAAAAAGGTTCATTTTGCCCAACTAAATTTTGTTAAACGACTAACTAATAACCGGAGATAATTTTATTGCTTTGTTACGTAAAACGCCTCAAGTTGCGCAATGACAGTCTTTAGTCAATAATCATAGATCAACACGTCGTTCTAGATGGGCAGACTTATTTGGGCAGAACATTCAACATTCCATGTAATATTTTATCACCAAATCGTCATCACCAACGCTAAAATGAGGAGTCTGCAAGGATTTGGTCTTGTGGTTTGCTCTGCTTTAGTGCCGACAATAGAAGTCATTTAAAGTAGCTCTCCCTAAACAGATGCAGAATCCCTCCCCATGTAGGTGCCTGTCACTGTTGGTTGCTGCGTTTGTAAATGTTTATTGTAGGAGCCAGATATTTAGTAACTCCAGAGACAAATTGTTACAACTTTACTGCAACTAATTGCTACTCTATTTTCTCTCTCCACATTTATAAACCTTTGATTATGGGACAAATTAATTTCTGTACCATACATTTTTATTTTACAGAACTACCCAATGTTGCAACTGTCTAAAAACCGACAGCATTTGCTGCCTCACATTGTTAGTGGGTAAAAGCATTGGTTTACATGGAACACTTGAATCAAGTTAATCTCATCACAATCTGCCTAGTATATAAAATTCAACTACAAAATAAACTGCCACTGTTAAATAATGTATTACTTAAACTATAATTGTACTCAGTTGTTGTTGTATGCTTGCTAACCGGTTCAACAGCTTATGCAACAAGTATTCAATGGATAAACACAAGATAAATACCTAACATATATTGTATCTACGTATGGTTCATGTAATTCTTTTGTATAGCATCCTTATACCAATAAAAAATATATTTTGTTTCACATAAATCAATACTCATTGCATCTCTTGCGTAATCTAATAGCTAAGCACCTGGTATACTACTTTGATATTTATATGTTAGATGCATCATTCCCTTCTGTCAATAAACACAAATAGTGCAGTTATTATACATTTAATGATTGCAAACAATATATAAAATGGATAACTCATCTTTGAGTGAAACGTGAATAATAATGCAAATCAATTCTGCCCCTATTATACTTTAATACTACCTGCACTCTAAATGCAACCTCTTTTTGGTGTAAGTTTGCTAGCAACCTAAACGGCTTGATGCAAGCAAATACCCAAGTTACAAATCAATAACTGTGCCTAGTTGATATTATATGATTGAATGGTTTCTATTACTTGAATATGTAACATCCTGCTGTGTATAAATATACCTGCTTTGTAAACATTGTATATTGTTTACTACATGTAATAATGTAGGTAAGCACTTGGTTTATCACTTTGATATCTATATGTTACAGGTGTCATCCATTCTGTTGATAAAAACAAAAATATAGTGTTACACCGTGTGCTGGATTGATCTCTATCGAGCCAATAACAGATAACCAAAGAATCAAAAAGATCCAAAACATTGCTACAAATCTTCAGCACTAGTTCAACCACCCGTATTCCGATAAATCTTTCCTTTTCATGTTTTGCCATGAACAGTTCATTTCTTACACAACAGATATATGAGGATACAAAAGGCTGCTCTCTATCAGGAGTAACACTTCATGGCACTTCACTTGGAGTTACTATTTAATGGTATACATGACTCTCAGTTACACTTCTTCTTTGATCTTAGTATAGAGTTTGCTTGGTACAAAATACATGCTCACACCTGCTAATGTTTTGTGTTTGTGTCTGTTTGACTGTTTGTTTGATCTAAAATACCAACTTATATTGTGGGAAATACTTTGTTTTGAGCTTTATTTTTCTCTACTTTACTATTAAGATTAGTTAGGCAATAACTACTTCACTACATATATCATCTCTGTACATTGGTCTGTTCTTTACAGTTTTGATTTTATATAACCGTGTTGGCTATGAACAAACATAGCTGTTATTTGGTTGGTTAACAATAGCTGAGGTGACAACAAAAGTCTTAGCTGGGTTGCAGGGTTTGTGTGTCTCATTCTTGGGTGATATTAGTGTTCGTTGTTCAGTCTATTGTATTACATATTATATATTACTTATAGTATTTCATATTATTTATTATTGTAAGTATTTCATTAATGGCTAAACATTAAAATCGAACTGATTCTGCACAACCATTACAACAACTTGTGCAAGCAAAATGCCTGGTTGTCAATAGACTCCTTATTAGTGGTATTTATGTATATACCATTCTATTGTACATAAATACGTAATGTGTAACCTAATACATTACCAGGTAATATTTCATAAACTTCATTGATGTTGTTATGCTGTAGATAATACTTCCTGCTCATGCATGAAAGCAAAATATTGTGATGGTTTGCAGCCAGTTTTCCAAGTAATGTATAACTGAATTATGGAAGTGTGAAGGTAGTGTACAATGTAAGGTGACTTTTACTTGCAATAATGCACTTCAATTGACTCAGAATGTGTTTTCTTTCAAGTTTTTCAATTAGTTCAACCAAAAACCAAGTCAACTTGACCTCTACCTCAAATAACCACCAAATCTCTCTGCCAAACAACTCCAGATGTATTAGTGACAACTGTCCAGACACACAGTACAATAGTACAAGTTACACAATACAATAGTACAAGTTACACTACACAATAGTACAAGTTACACTATACAATGGTACAAGTCACACTATACAATAGTACAAGTTACACTATACAATGGTACAAGTTACACTATACAATGGTACAAGTTACACTATACAATAGTACAAGTGACACTATACAATGGTACAAGTTACATTATACAATGGTACAAGTTACACTATACAATAGTACAAGTTACACTATACAATGGTACAAGTTACACTATACAATGGTACAAGTTACACTATACAATAGTACAAGTTACATTATACAATGGTACAAGTTACACTATACAATAGTACAAGTTACACTATACAATGGTACAAGTTACACTATACAATGGTACAAGTCACACTATACAATAGTACAAGTTACACTATACAATGGTACAAGTTACACTATACAATAGTACAAGTTACACTATACAATGGTACAAGTTACACTATACAATGGTACAAGTCACACTATACAATAGTACAAGTTACACTATACAATGGTACAAGTTACACTATACAATAGTACAAGTTACACTATACAATGGTACAAGTTACACTATACAATGGTACAAGTTACACTATACAATGGTACAAGTTACACTATACAATGGTACAAGTTACACTATACAATGGTACAAGTTACACTATACAATGGTACAAGTTACACTATACAATGGTACAAGTTACACTATACAATAGTACAAGTTACACTATACAATGGTACAAGTTACACTATACAATAGTACAAGTTGCACTATACAATGCTACAAGTTACACTATACAATGGTACAAGTTACATTATACAATGGTACAAGTTACACTATACAATGGTACAAGTTACATTATACAATGGTACAAGTTACACTATACAATAGTACAAGTTACACTATACAATGGTACAAGTTACGCTATACAATAGTACAAGTTACACTATACAATAGTACAAGTTACACTATACAATGGTACAAGTTACACTATACAATGGTACAAGTTACACTATACAATGGTACAAGTTACACTATACAATAGTACAAGTTACACTATACAATGGTACAAGTTACACTATACAATAGTACAAGTTACACTATACAGTAGTACAAGTTACACTATACAATGGTACAAGTTACACTATACCAGGGGTGGGGAAACTTTTTTTATAGAACAGCCAAATTTGAATATTGTGCCATTTTTGAAAGCCGCGTGTATTAAAGTGTCAGATAGAAATATTACTGGATCCACTTTCATTTAGATAACATGCTTCTAATTATTACAGCATAATAATGTTCTTGGAAGCTACAAAAACAGCTTCAATATAGAAACGCAAAGAAGAGACACCTCAAATGCGTAGAACTGTAAAGCTATATTACAACACTGTCAATTCAATGTGAGCTATGAGATGGTTTGTAATTGTCCATAAGTTTCTTGTAATTAGGCTCTCTAGTCGAGCAGGCAACTCCAAGTTCTATTATAATTATTAACACAGCTGACAGTATGTTTTGCACAAGAAATTGTTTTTATGAGCCGCTGGTCGAATGCTGCTATATGCTATCTAAATAAGGTAAACTATCATAGATCAGTGTGTGAAAAACTTCACAGGTAAAAGAGCCGCACTGGATTTGGCAAAGATCCACATGTGGCTCTAGAGCTGCACTTTCCTCACTCATGCACTATACAATTATGTGTCTACAGCACTGGATAGGAGATGAATTGTTAATAATTCCCTGTATTAGTTGCCATAGTCCACATAATTGGCCGTTTGGTATGTGAACCAAGCTCTTTAGCACATTCACATCGTATGATTAAACAATTGTAAGAGATATCAAGTCTTTGTATGGTAAAACTCCACTTTTGTGGAATTTGTCAACAGTTTTTATTGGTAAGTTATGTGATAGGTATTCATTGTTTGGGTCTCATCTCCATGGTAACAACTTCCACTGCTGCAATGATGTGTCTACAACTATGGATAGGAGGGGAACGGTTACAATATTGGTTGTCAGCAAGTGCCTTAACACTGGTGGGATAAGGAAAAGGGGTAGGAGTATTACGGGGTGGATAGAATGAGGGAGCAGGGGTAACAAGGGGAGAAAAATGAGTTGAGTCTTACATTGAGATCCGTTACAAAATATAAGTCAAGATTCACAAATACTACAGAATAAAATGTTGGCATTACAATACAGTAGTTATAAATGACAGCTAGGCAGCGATAACTAAATATAGTTCAAACGTTGGCTTATTGTTTCTACTTGTCAAAACTTGCGTGTTAAAAATAAATTGTTTTGTTGATGTACAAAAATTTTGTACTGATACAAAGTTATGACATCAAAGTAAGAAATGACAATGAGGTTTCAAATTAATTTTGAAACTTATGCTTCTCATTTCTTCGATAATGGAATGATTTTATAGTAACTGAAAAAGCATTAAAGTGATGTCAATCCCTGCATTCTGAGGCATTTTATGTTGTAGAGAATATATATTATTGTCAAATGCCAGGCACTAATAATCGGTTGCAAGAAAAATTGAGGTAAGAAAAAACGAAGTTCTGTTTAATAGTTATAGTTTATATTGCTATTTACTATTTTTTACATTCAATAAACAGTTGCATCCACTGTGGCCATTGGTAATTATTATTTTTAGGTCACTATTAAGCTGCGTAACGCTAGAATGATTTTTGTTCCAAAAATTGTTCACGTTGGAGTTGTGCCGTTTTTAGGCCGATGGTTGCATACAAACTAGAAAAGAATTTTGGCCGAAAAAGCATTTGCTCTTTGGCGAGCGAGATAGACAAATTTTGTTTTTCAGCATAACCATAGCATTACTAATCATATGGCTGTCTGTAATTTCCCAATTATTCACCATGTCTATGGTTGTTATTAGTAAATGCATTAGCTGTTGCTGCGTCAGTATTAATTATTTGTAATATCTGTTGTTCTGAACAGAATATTTTTTTATCTTTTCAGCTTTACCAAATGTTTATTTCGGTTAATTAAAATTATTTCTAAATTATTTAAACCTATGCTTATCAATGAATGATTAATCATGTTGAAATAATAATAGTAATACATAATAAATTTTCTTGTTGAGTTGTAATAACTAATAATAATAATTATTATTATTTGGTTATTGCTGGGAGATGTGATGACTTTTTATTCTTTTATCATCATTGTTTGTGACCACAAGCTACTTCTGAACTGATTTTGTGTTGTGGTTTCATTGATAATCTGCTAAAAGTCGTTGGGGATTTTGAGCAGTGCTCAAATGGCAATAACGCCGGCCGACGTGATACAAAATTGGCCGTTATTGCATTCACACTAAGCCGTTTTGGATTTGCGCCGATTTCGGCCACAAAATCGTTCTAGTGTGTACGCAGCTTAGGTTACATATTATCACTAAGACAAATGCCTTGAAAATAAATTATCTTTTCCACTGTATCCACCCATTGCTGCTGATCATCTATTGATATCTATGAAATTCCATCTAATCCCATCTCAATCTCTCCAGTTCCTCCAAGTTTATAGTCTCTCCAAAAAAATATCTGTTAAAGTCTCAACTTGTATCATCAAGAGCTGTCTGCTTTAAGCTTCCTCAATATTTAGAATTGCCTCAATTGATTGTAGTGTATAAGTCTCCTTTTACTGCCTATGTTACATACTTTTGACCTTCATAACATCTTGTCTCTTACTGTTCAACCTTTCTCTAGCGTTCCAACCCAGAACTTTAATCAATTATTAAGAACCTAGGCTGTAGTCGGAGAAATGCTTATACTTTCATTCTTTATACCCCAACCACCTTTCTCTTACTTCCCTACATATTCCTTTGCACCGGCAATACCCCTGATACCATGACTCCACCTGTGGTACTACCCAACTTCTTGTATTATCCTTTTGTCCACAAAAGATTGTTTGTAGCAAATAATCTGAAATATTAGCTTTATTAGTTTTGTTTTATCAGTTATCTTCCCAGAAGAGGTGATAACTCCTGATACAATGTATAAAAGTCAATACAAAGTACCAGTAATGTGGGAAGATGTAACTGTTATTGATGTTAAGAAGCCAGAGGTAGTATGTGCAAAGAGTATATAGTTGGGCTAACGACTGAGAAAATAATTATTTAATGCTGACACCTGTGCAGATGTGATTCTCAAGTTTGTATGAAACATTTTTAAGCTGGCACATTAGTGCTTATTGCTTTCTATTAGGTCTAATTGCACTGTTACTGGCAATAGGACCTAGGCAATACTCCAGTACTCTAGCCAGCTTTACTCTCATCTCCCATAAAGTTATGTGCGAAAACGCGATTATTTAATTTTTAACAAACTCATTTGCATATTCATTTTACAAAGTTTGCTGCGAGAGCAGTGAAGGCTAACTTGCTACTATCAAAGTACTTCTTAGCACATTTGTAACAGCATTAATGGAGGATACCTGGTGGTGCGTTATGGTGGGGAATGGTGGATGCATCCAGGACTAAACCACAGACAGATATACAGACGTTTTCTCCTGTTTTTGATTTGTCGGTGATCCATTTCAAAATACCTACTAGTTGCTCTAAAATTTTTAGAGTGGGTGATGAGTAGAAGAAAGTACATGTGAGTCAAATTGTAGGTGTGGGTTAGGAGAAGGCAACTCCAGCATATGGATCTGGCTAGAGTTATAAATGTGGGCTGGTATTACATGAATGAAAGTAACAGAGAGAAGGTGGGGATTTGGGTAGCATAGTTGTTATTTTCTCTTCTTGGTCTACCCAATCAGTAATGAGCTTAAATTAAGAAAATGATGAATATTTCATTGCTATTTTGTAGTAACCCTGTCATTTAACATGTACAATTTATGCAACACATAATTTGTGTATGATGTCATAATGGTACAAAAAACAAAACAGGAACAAAACAGGTAAAACTTAACTGTTTGTTAACAATAGTTTTGTTCTTTGGAAGTCCTGTGAAATTATGATTTTGTTTTCTTGATAAGTTGATCAGAAGTTCATAAGGATTGCTCACTATTTGTGACCTACAAACTATATAAATATTTGTGACCTACAAACTATATAAATATTTGTGACCTACAAACTATATAAGTATTTGTGACCTACAAACTATATAAGTATTTGTGACCTACAAACTATATAAATATTTGTGACCTACAAACTACATAAATATCTGTGACCTACAAACTATATGAATATTTGTGACCTACAAACTATATAAATATTTGTGACCTACAAACTATGTAAATATTTGTGACCTACAAACTATATAAATATTTGTGACCTACAAACTATGTGAATATTTGTGACCTACAAACTATATAAATATTTGTGACCTACAAACTATGTGAATATTTGTGACCTACAAACTATATAAATATTTGTGACTTACAAACTATATAAATTTTTGTGACCTACAAACTATATAAATTTTTGTGACCTACAAACTATATAATTACTTGTGACCTACAAACTATATAATTATTTGTGACCTACAAACTATATAACTATTTGTGACCTACAAACTATATAATTATTTGTGACCAAAAAACTATAAAACTTTGTGACCTACAAACTATATAAGTATTTGTGACTTACAAACTATAGAAATACTTGTGACCTAAGATTTAAATATATATTTACGACCTACAGACGGAATAAATAATTTCTAGTTGATTATTTGTGTTTATTTAGTGAGCTATCTTTTGTTAACTCATGAGTTTTGAACTCAACGATTAGGTACTGATTTGATTGATTGCCGATGTGACTGTTTTTATTGCATTTTGTTCAACAAACACGAGTCTCAAATACTCCTAATGTTTCACCACTCATTTAAGAATCATACCGCATTACATTTTTAGAGATCACCCAGATACAACATGAACCACCAAAGAGATTGTCCAAACCAGTTGGAAGTTTTTACCATCCTAAATTATGGTACGTGGTGTTTGGTCAGGTTTTATGTAGTAAAAATTCATTTGAATCAGTAAAAGTTGTAAATGTGTAATATATCTTCATTATGTATAGAGAGTTATGTCCACCACCTTTATTGTGATCATGGTGTACACAACTCCAGTAATAACTCCTCTCAGCTTTAATTATTATCCAGTTTAACAGTATTGTAAAGGAATTTACCGTGTCCCTCTACAATACAGTTACTAGAGAGAGAATGCACCGGGTGGTGGTAATAGACTGGCTTGACTACTAAAGGGTTTCGAGCATGGAGTGATGTTTTGCCGGGCTATACTGGCTGTTACAGGTGATGTAGAAAATGTTAAATCTCGAAGTCACTACTGCAAGTAAAACTCGCCAACCAATATAAGCTTTGGTTAGTGAGGGTGCACAGAGTTCTGCCTGTTATGGTAAATTGTAAGATACTAGCAGGGCAGCCTGCCACATCAACTATAACGGTTTCACATGATCAATAACTCTTTTCAAGACCATACCATTTGTACAGACAACATTTCAGTACAAAATGGTAAACAGTTCCGCCTCTTTTGGGCGAATATGCATGCAATTAAAAAAGAATTTATGTAAATTAAGCAGTTCAAAAATTATGCACATGATTGGCTACTAATAATCAGCCTATGCAAAAAATAGGATTACAACAGGAAATCAGCAGACGCATCACGAAAACAGTTACACAAGCAGACACATTAGGAAAACAGTTAGACAAGCAGACGCGCTACAAAATGGCTAACCGCTAGAATTTGAATCATTCATACATCCATCAGTGAGAGGGGAATTCCATTGGCTCATCTGCTTCTACGCTACAGCCCGCCTGTTGTAGATAGCGTTTTCAACAGGTCTTGCTGGCACAAGCCTGCCAGTGCGTCTAGTGACTCAATTGTAGACAATCAAAAAAGTGCACCAAAACTAGATTGAGTCTAGCAGCAGTAAATACTCTGGCAGCCTGCTGTGACACCGTGGTTGCACAATGCAAAAATCTATTACAGTAATTCGTCAAAATATGGCGAATTGCAATATCAGCGGTTGTCTTTCCATAAAACATTACATGTTGTGAATTATTTTCATTTCTCTCTAGCCAACTCATTTTGTACAGAGGCGGTAGGGGTGCACCATACAAGGGAGTACATATTGCAATAAGATCTAGTTATGAACTGTATGTAATGTAGGTAGCCAAGGTACCAATTACACTTGGAGGTAGGTGCAGAACTGCCTATTTTGCGGCGATGCCCATGTTATTTTCCTAACTAACAAAAATTGTCTACCTTTTGTCTCCAAGAGTATTATCGCAATAAATCGCCAGTTCTGCACCTAAATGTACACTTGGATGTCAATGTGAATGCCATAAAACTCTAGCACTCAGATTTATATTTCACTGCTGTAGCTTTATCATTTTGAAAACCATCAGTCTGTGAAGTGGAGACAAAACTCAACGGTGGAAACCAGCAAATGATTGTGTTTGATAATTCATAAGTTTTTATTGTTTAATGACAGTAACAGAACAAAAATACATGGACATAGTACTATAAACTAAAATCACAAGATGGCCCTAGTAACCAATCCTTCCTACTCCATGGCACACAAAGCACTAGACCAACTTGTAATATTCAAATTTTCATGCGTTTTCTATTCTAACAACAGCAGACACAATCATACACATCAGGGGTTATTAATTTTTCAGTCAGTTCAAAGAAGTCCAAGTTAATGCGTAAATATGGTCTGACAAACATGTTTTTCATCGTAAATCCAAATTTTGATTTGTCTACTCTGAGTTCAAATAACCTCCTCTGGCGATTGATACAAACAAAAATATAAATTCACAAAATGCAGATTGTTCAAAGAATAACATGTTCCTTTTTCAAATAATGCTAAATACTGTCATCTATATTATGCGGCAAACTATAAGTTCTTATGTAATGGTAGTCTCAAAATATCATGAGTCATACTGACACCGCTGACCAATTTCACAGACGGAGAATACTTCGGTTCAGAACATGATAACTATGATGTTTTGTTGCGTCCTAAATCAACTGGTTATATGACAGATATTATCTGGGGGGGGGGGGCATTCTGTGATAAAAGGGTAAAAACATGATGACCCTCCAAATGGCTTTTGTGGCCAAATCGATCATTTATAGAGGGGGTCATTCTTTTGATGGGGGGGGGGGAGGAGGAGGGGGTCCATATGTTATGGGGTCAATTTGAGATACTACTAATGTAATCCATCCCGAAATGACTGAGGGGGTCATTCCATGAAGCGGGTCATTCCGGGATACTACACCGGAACACTATACTGCCCTGAGCAGGCAATACACAATATCTCCACATTTTGAAATCGTCGAGTATCGATCAAAAACTTTCAAGTGTCAGCCATCTCGTACAGATGATTGCAACATTAAGTTAATAGTGCAGTATTAGGTAGTCAGACATGCTCGTTCCATCGGTGAAGACCATTTTTGTCTAATATTTATATTTTACACGTAAATTGAGATAAATTGTTTTGCCTGCCTATTCACGCAAATTATTAATGCTGAGCCTAGGCAACCAAAACACAATACCTGCAGATATTGTGTTTTGTTTGCCTAATTAGTCCATTGAATTTGGGGGCAGCAGTCCCACGATCTGTGATCTAGGGGATTATGCTTGCTGAAAACAGATGGAAATGAGACAATTTGTGAATCCTAGGTAACAGGTTCTGGTGAGGGGATTAAAATCTGCTTATCTCATGACTTGATGTTGAAATTGATTAGATTAAACGTAGTGATCACACATTCTCATCATTTAACTGCTTTGTGTTCAACAAGAATTTAAACGAGTTCCGATGGGAATATCCAACCAATTTATTATCGTTGAGAGTTGATTACAAGATAGTCTGTGGAAAAACTATTGTCGCAATTGTAACACACCACTGGTTTGACAAACAAGACGAAGGAAAATGAAATGCTTAAAAAATAAAAGGACTGGCATTGGAGTAAATACTGATGACAAAATAAATTCTATTACACTCTTTTCATGTCAGTCAAGGACCTTGATCTGTCAGCATCCAAGATAATAGTAATTGATGCGGAATAATAATATGAAAAATCAACTATTTATTTAATTTAAGGAGTAAGTGTGTACTGTTTGTTCTTTGTTTGCTTCCAAGGATGCTACTAGCATGAATAGTATGACTTTTAATTGCTACGATGCACTAAATAACCTCAAGTCAGCACTGTATTTCATTGTGCTGTTGCACTAATCCCCAGAAGACAATGCTATTGCTCAAGCAAAACACAATATCAGCAGATACGGTGTTTTGGATGCCGAATTAGATGGTAATAATGCAGATATGGTGTTTTGCCCGCCAAATAACAGGGGTTCGAGTTGGAATTCAGCAATAAAACTTTTTGGGGTGATGTAACATACCCTGATGACATAGAAAATGCAAAAAAATGCGTTTTGAAAGTATGGTCAGATATTGTGTTTTGCCAGCTTAGCTGTAGTATGTTATGAACTGGGAGTGGGAATGAGATGATTGGAGAGACAGAGAGGGTAGAGTGGGGCAAGGAAGAAACAGGGTGATGGTAAAGCAAGGTAGTGAAAGAGAAGTAGAGAAGGCCAGGCTGGCTGAGGTAGAGTTTCGGTGGAGGGGGAGTGAAGATAGGTGAAACTAGAGCTGGCTGGGCTATGTGAACATGGTGAGTAAAACTGCCAACAACAGTGTAATCATACCCAACAGGACAAACCACTAAGCGCTAATGTGTCAGCTTACAATGTTTCATACAACCTTGAGAGTTACCTCTGCGGTTATGTTAGCCTACAATAAGTCTTTTTCTTTGTTGTTCGCTTATCTACATATTATACCCTTATAATTTCTTCGGGTATTTTTCCAGATTAATAACTGGTTACATATCCCTCCATCATTGCAAATAACTTGATCAATTGAACTTTCTTAACATTTGGAGTTGTCACTCCCCCCCCCTCTTTCTGTGTTATATTATAAACTAGGAGTAGAAGTGACACTCTTGGATAGAGAGAGAGAGGGAGAGGGAGAAGGAGAGGGAGAGGGAGAGGGAGAGGGAGAGGGAGAGGGAGAGGGAGAGGGAGAGGGAGAGGGAGAGGGAGAGGGAGAGGGAGAGGGAGAGGGAGAGGGAGAGGGAGAGGGAGAGGGAGAGGGAGAGGGAGAGGGAGAGGGAGAGGGAGAGGGAGAGGGAGAGGGAGAGGGAGAGGGAGAGAGAGAGATACACTGTCCAATATATCATCCAATACACCGTCCTTTATAAAGTAGGCGACGAGGGACAAACCGTCGGCTGTGTTGGTGCTAAACTGAATCGTGACATCTTTGTTCTAGTAAAAACTTTCTTTGAAAAATAACCTGTCAAGTTTAATCCGTAAAACACGGTTCCGTTTAGATGTTGTTTCCTCGTCCCTTGTTACCTACACTTTCACCATCGAGAAAACATCGACTAGTGTGTAAAACCTGATGATATTCCGGTCTAAAACTTTCTTTGGTATAGTTTGGCTCATATCTCCTTTCAACCGGACAATTGCCAACTCTCAATCTGAGACTCTTGATATTAGCATGTTTAATCCTTAACGGGCTTTTGGTGAACCGTTTGCTCAGAGCACTGTGGTAGATCAAACATAGATAGATCTGTTTGCGTTTATGTTTGTTCTCTTCCAGTGTTATATCAATCTGTCTCACTCCGCTGGGAAGTCCGTACAACATTAATTGCCTTTGCTCAATTGGATTAATGCAGTTATGTCCTTCCAATGCAAAACTGAATTGAGAGTTTTGTATAGTAGGGTTTACATTGACTCTGCAAAGATGCACTTCAAACTTATCAATTCTGAGCTTGGCCCCTCTGGTTAGTGACTCGCCAGCAGCGAACAAAGCCAATTTGCTGGAGGCCTGTTCAAACTCCATTCATATAGTCAGACCAGGAACTATAAGTTTTCTCTGATGGAAAAGCGCGAGGTGGGGGTTTGCCTAAAAACTCCAACGTCTTCCCATCCTCGATTAACCCCCTTCTCTTCTTTTTGACAGAGGTGCTGTGTTGAACGGCATCTTTGCCAGTATAATTGTAGTACACCCAAACCTCCAAACGTCCCTGGTAAATGTTTGCAGTGGTGCTAGTTTTAAGTAGTTGCAAAAAGTAGGATAGCAAGCCATAATTGTCGGCATATTCCACTGTATTATCTTCTATAAAGATTTTAATATTGTTGAACGTTGCATGAGTCAAGTCTTCCAGCCACACAGGTGTGTTGCCGTTGCTACCAGCAATATCACTTCCATAGTCTTGGACAACTCTGGCTTCGGTTTTCATAAACAAGTTATTGAGACCTGTGTAATGCTCATTACTCCCTGCCAAGGTAACTCGATCCAGCCATAAGGATCCAACCTATCGGCTCTGATGACGACGTATTCCGATCTCTCTACAGATATGTTTGTGGCCTCCGTTGCAAAGACATCCAATGCAGGGTTTATGTTTAAGGGAGAACCTGCCAACTTGTTACCAGCCGCTCCATTTAGACTAGCCATTTTTTTGCGAGTGATGAGTGCTCGAAGCGATATTATTTAATTAAGTCAAAAGGCACCATCCAGGGTCTTTATAGATCCTACGCTTGCTAAAATATGGAATTACCTTAATTGCCTGACCTGTACTCTTCCCCGGAGCCAATTTTTTTCTCCTCTTGACACGATACATAGGCACTACACCAAGCACATCTCCTCCAAGATCATTGAGATCCTCCAATCTTCTTTTCTTTGCAGATGATGCAAAACTATGACCGTTGATGACATCACACACTGCACTACTACCTACAGAAAGTGCTCATTTGTCGAGATTTATTGCTCCTCTCTCCAGCAAAGGTGTTGCCGATTTGAGTGTAGTTGAAAAAATACTACCGAGCCCGTTATCTCTCATATTTGGCTTTACTTGGCGCCCGCTATACACTCCGATTCTATTCCCAACTTGCATTTTGTAGTAATATTCAAAAAATCTTTTGAGTCTTCTGAGGTGGAACGTACCAAACTCATTGTGTCTTTCTTTCTCCAAAGTGAACCGTCAGCACAATCTTTCCACCATCAAATGGTATTCGCTATTCAGCGATGAAGCACTGGGCTTTTAAATTCTTGCTACACCACTGTGTTTTTCTTCCCTTGAACTGGTACTACTCACAGCAAAGGTATATTCACACCGCCTACTATCCTATTATTGACAATGTTACAATGGACGTATGATGAAGTTAGTCCAAAATTTATATAAGGAGATGTGACGTTGTTGTATCTTCCCTGGGGATATGTAGCTGTTTCCCTTCATTTATTTCCGAAGTTGTATGCCAAGTCTTTGAACAAGCTCGGTGTCGTATCGGGATCGCTGTTGGTCAGTAAACTTGTGTTAGTTCCCTTGTCATAGGAGATGGCAAATTTTTTATTCCAATCTCATTTCACGCATTCTCTTTTGTATAATTTCCTCCAGCTCTTCCACATTATTGTATCTCCCGTTACCGATTAGGATGAATGATTTTTCGTTTCTGCCGGAAACATTTGTCTTTTCGGGTATATTTTACTTCGGTCACATTTTTCTAATTATTAGAAGACAATATGTCTAGCAGATCTATCTCCCATTTAGCACCGATGATATTCAATAATTTGTACAGTCTCACTGTAAAATCGGAGTTCGCGTTATTGGGAAACTCTATAGCATTAGTTTGAGGTTAAAATTATCAGCATCGACATTTTGCAAGCGCTCGTTTCTTGTAAGCTAGCTATTCATCCACCCACTCGTTGAACTTTTTTCCGTAATCCAACCACTTAACCAGTATCTGTTTTTTACCTCTCCTTGTTCTTCTTTCCAATAGCTTTTCAATTCTGAAAGTTATAGGCGTTTTTACTTTTTGCAACTCTTTTTCGTAAAAGGTTCGCTTGATCATCTCTTCAGCCAGATCTTTTACCTTGTTTACGATAAGTTTTTCATGGGTTAACAGGTTGGTGATTATAAAGATCCCGATGGTCCAATTCAGGGTGTATTCTCTCTCAAACATCCCTCTTGCCTTAATAATTCTCACATAATCTCCAACTTTCATCTTTGGTTCTTTAGCCCAACTGTACTCACCTTCTTTGTACACTCAAATCCACTGGAGTTTCGGTTTTGAAAATTTACGTCGTTCGGTCTCATACCTATAGCGGTGTGAATAGTGTTGTTGTACACGCTAACCACCTGGGTAAAACATTAGTGTGTCTGTCTTCATCTTTGTGCATCAGAGATCTGCAAATATTTCATTTCAAAGTCCTGTTAAAACACTCCACTATCAAAGCCTTTATTGTCTCATTTTAGGTTGTAAAGCACTTGATTTTTTTCTCAGCCAACAGACTTTTGAAATTATGATTGTCAAACTCTTTACCTTTATCCAATTGCAAAGCCTTGTAGTTTTCTTCATACCATTTCCTTGCAACCGTTTGGCTACAATGTGACTGGCTTTAGAGATGAGTGGAACAGCCCAACTTTTTCTTGACAGAGAATCAACAGCTATCCGTAAAAATTCTGTTTTCGTTTTCTTCTACTCCAGAATGCACATCCATCAAAACTGCTTGAAGCTGCTCTCCTATTCCAACCACAATTGTAGGACGACGCTTAAACTAGGTCGTTATTTTTTTGTGTAGTGTGTGGGCATCCTCTCTGCTAAGCCATTTCTGAATTATTTTTTTCTCTCATGTTTTTACGAGCTTGCAGCAAAGCTCTTGCTCCTCGCAGAGACATATGCAACGATTGTGAGACAGCTTTTTTAACGCGTCAACGTCCATTTCTCAGTTCCTGGAATGACCAAGGATCTCCCCCTACCTGTTTGCCGTGGTGATCCCCTGTCAGTTGTGATTCCTTATTCCGAGAACAGACCTTTTCACTTGCCGTAGTTTGTGTTTCCCAATCTTATCATACCTGTAATGGTTAGAACATCTTGCAACAAAGTTTTGGAAGTTTTAGTATTCAACAACTTTGTCTCCGATTTTGAGTACGTCTTTATCTGAATCATCCTTGGCGATCGTCTTTGTTTTACTAGATACTTTTTCTCAAATCCTTGTAAATAATCCATCGCACCATCAACATCACCTTCTCCATCATCAACATTTTTAATGTCAAACATAGACAGGTCGTCGGTATGAAACAATATTTTTCTATTGGAGGTTTTTCAGTAGCATTTAACACAGAGGTAAAGGGAGGAGGTTTGACTGGTAAACATTTGTCAGGCTTGTCATCAATATTACCCAAAGGAGATTTAGTTTGGTTTCTTGGTAGGAGACCATTTATCCATTATTTGGCCACTACCTTTAATTTTTCTCAACTTGCTAAATTGTCCATGCATGTTTTGAACATTTTCGTCTAATTTTTCGTACCCGAACAAATCGGATTTATGCATTATTTCCAGCAAAGCATTCAGCTTCCTCTTCATATTCCTCACCAGTATATCTTCCCTAAGGTTGTAATACAAAGGAGGAGTGTTTTTATTTTCCTCCGTCACTTTTTTCATTTCGGCTTTTTCTCATTAATCTAGCGTACTCATTTTCCAATACTAAAAGTGACGTTTAAAAATGTTGAAGGTTGGAGATTTTATTGGTTTTATTTACAATAAAACGGGTAGAATAGGTGTTATTATAGCGTCCAACAGATTGCCTCTACCAGTCTGAGTCAAAATGTTACGCTTATCACCTACTGTTCCCTTGCCAATTCGCTTGAGTAGTTTCTTCTTGTAGCATTGCAACTCAATAAACTGGTTCGATTCTAGAGGAACATTACCTAATATGATAGTTTTAACGGTTTTTATCAATGATTGAAACAGATTTGAGTTGCCCTTTTCAACTACGGCAATTTTTCTTCTCTCACTCAAGTCCTCCAGAGCTAAAAAAGTCTTCCTATTCCTCGTCATCGTTGTGGAGATACTCATCTTCGTCCTCCTCTTGATACAGTTTAAATTAATTCGGGAACTACTGTGCTGATGATAGGTCTTATTAGGGATGCTACAAATCCTCCTTTTTGCGACATAACTTTTTATTGTGTATTGACAATTTCCTAACCATACTAGCAATATCCTTTGCGCTTTGTTGCAACGGAGTATCCTGCGCAGTCAAAAATGGTATCGTTCCATTTATAATAGTTTCCGCACATTCCAATACAGTCATTATAAGACTTTTTTCGCATTCGCTATTACAGACTTTTGAATCGGAACGGATGGGTTGTTGAGTGGTAACAACAGCGCCGCAGTTCTTCTTAATTTTTGTTGCAGAGCTTTTGTCATCATGTGTAACGTGTTATGCAAATGGACAGCAAAATACATGTGAGATGAATCAAATAGTAATTGTGTTTATATGCTTTTACTTGATCCCATACATTATCATAGGTTGGTCCAATGTAAAGTTTCCGAAGAGTCTGTGACGATCATTCGTTTGCTGAGTTGTGCTTATCCGTAGAAAAGAGTACGGTTTCTTTGTTTCTTGCTTAAAGACTTGTTGTACATGTTTTATTCTTCCGGTGAAGCATTGACGAGCCAAATAGGTAATTGAAGAATAGTCTCTAAGGCCTTTTAAAGAAAAAAAATAGTGGCCTTTCCAGGAAATTGTACGATTTCCTTTTAAAAACAGATTCTGAACAATAAAAAAGACACTGATGTCCAAATTGATGGCATCGGCTTTACCAGAAACTGGATCCATCAAGTCGCCAGTTATTAACTGTCTGTCTAGTTCATCTCTTGAAAGACTCGTCGTTATATCTATCATTCTCTGGTCAAATATCACCATGGGTACATCATCAAAAGCTTTTTGATAGGGTCCATAACATTAATGTGTTTCTACCGGTGGTGGATAAGGTATAATCTGATTAGTTTCAGTCATTTGTAAAATCACTTACGTCTTCTCTGATCCGGTTGGACCAGCAATCATCACCGTAAAAAGATAGCGCATTCTTGCGCCAAATCCTTTAGCATTACCATTCATGATAAAAGAAATATTCGTCATCCGGCAATAGTTTCATTTATGATTCGATCCGGGGAGGTTCTCACCTTGTGTACTCCTTTTACAGCATTTTCATTTACACCAAACTCAGTAACACCTCCAAAAGTGGAAAATCTTATGACAAATACCTATATCATCATAACTATTAGCACTTTTTGTTTCAGACTCGGTAAAACATCTACAATTTCACTCATAGTACCGTCAACCGTATCATTTTCATTCATCACTCTCATCTCCACATCTTGCTCTGCCGACATCTTACATATCAAAAGCAATAAAATAATGCAACACTTCATTTTTATACAATACTCAAACCCTCCAATCTAAATCATCATACAAACCCTAATAAAAGCAGTCCCTGCACAGTAAATAGTCAGTTAATTATACAATTACAAACTATCATAATAACAATAAAAATTGGTGCACAAAGAAGTACTCTTTTAGGTTCTCACGGTAACTGGTGCAAACAAAAAGGCATTTGCTTGGAGTTGAATATATAGATTGAGAAGCAAACACAATCTTAGAGTAAAACGGTTATATACTTTAGCTGCTTATATATTCCTAATAGCACTAGTTTACCAACGACTGTATAAGGTAATGATTTCTCATGCCAATGCAAATACCCTGGTAATGTGCTGTTACCAGAGAGGCTGTATTACCATAACAAGTCTATCGAATTACAAATAAAACCTATCTCAAGTAGCAGCCAAGCCTTCAATATACGAAAGGCTTAAGCACAAATCGCTGCAACAATAAGTTGAATAAACATGTTCTTATGCAAGCATTGAGCTAGCAATGAAACTAATACTACTTTTGTTAGACACTTGAGTACAAGGATCAGTGCTATACTTCTTTAATAGAAAGCTGCTGCCGCTGACTCTGCATGCAAAGATTGTGTGTCTTGTACTGCTTTTGTCATTACTGCTAAACTGCATCTATAAAGTGAAACATTTAAAGGTATCAGTTCAAATAGCAATTGCAATAATTTGCATTTCATACTTAATACAGATAAATTAATGATTTTGAGAGCTGAGCATGCAGTTGCTGTCAACAGTATCATTTTAAAATAGTTTTCAACTCAGTTACACCCAGATTCTGTAAAAAAAATATTACTTACTGTGGTTACTACCACTTTCTGTTTGGTTTTGTTTGCACTCAACAAACCACACTGGTGTACACATGCTCAAATTTTATAATTAATAATTTCTCAGGTCACATTATGTTACCAAACTATACGTTGAAAAATGAACCAAAACTATATAACCCAGCTAATTAATGTTGTTAATGTAGTGCATTCTGTCAGTTACACTACTCAGTCACTAATGCACCCTCACCATTCAAACTCCTTGTTTGTTGGCACAGCAAGACCTCTCAGCCAACAACTACCTTTTTTCGAGAGGTGATGCAGCGCTGGTAGGGCACACTACTATACAATGGACCCATGGCTGAAGCACATAACCCTGAGCTTTGGAGCTAATACGTGTATTTAACTCACAACTCTCATGTAAGCATTGCATGGGGTGAGTACACAAACCACAGTACAGAACAACACCAAAGAATAATGACAAAAATCATGGCTTTCACAGGCAGCTCACAGAAAAAACTTGTCCCAGTTATTGTAATGTCAAATCATACATAAGTAAGCCAAATACATGCAAATGGATACAAAATTTTCTTCTCACGTCTGGGATTCTCTGGATGCTGTTGTTTCGCAGTATGTACCATACTTACTTCAGCAGCTTCTGACTAGTAATGATGTTATGGTTAGTGCCAGAGTGTTTGGCAGGCATGCCTGAAAATAAATCACCGCCAGGGAGACCTGTGGCATAAATAAGTTAATACAATTCACGACAATACTTATTTTTATTGTTGACACATAATCTAACTAAATATCCAATGTAAAGCATGAATTGATTCGTTTAAATCACCAACAAAGTAAAAAATTAGAAACACATTGCTAAAATAACCAATCAAAACTTATCACAAATAATAATTAGTCCAGTAAACAGTTGTCAAACTGGAACAAGCAAACTGAGCAGCAAAATCAACTCCAAACGAGGACTTCGAAGTGTTTTAAACAGTAATGCCACATATCCAATCGCTCATCAGGTTTTTTGATGAAAAAAACACACAACACCAGAATCAATAAAAATTATGGGAAGAGATACTGAAAGCGATGATAAAATTTCATAGCAGATGTTAAAAAGACATCGTTGAGGTAGACAGCAACAATGAAATAAAATAACAATATGAACAAAACAATACAAGAAGCAGTCTTCATGAGATTGTATAATCTCAACTCAAAATTATTCAATTCATCACAACTTCAAAATTAAACTCTGACTTACACATTAGTTTGAACCCCATCTATATTACATAATCACTAAATTAGTCTAGGTAATCTTTTAATTTTGAAACGTTAGGTATAAAATGCTCATCACATTATGCTTTTCTGTGTTTATATTTACTTTAACTACAACTAACTTCAAGTAACCTCACTTTGCACTTTGACTATTTGGGCTATCTGCATTGTATAGTTTTGGATGGCTTGCATTCTGTAGTGTTGCTATAAAAGCTTACCACTACAATAAATCCATCAAATATTGAATATGTTAGCTACCTGCAGTGCATAGTTTTGTGTGGTTAGTATCCTGTACTGTTGCTATAGAAGCTATGTCACTACAACAAATCCATCAAATATTGAACATGTTAGCTACCTGCAGTGCATAGTTTTGTGTGGTTAGTATCCTGTACTGTTGCTATAGAAGCTATATCACTACAACAAATCCATAAATTAGCTATTCAGTAGGAACAAATAAAAAACAGAGAGCTAATATTTGCACTCTTGATAAGTGTATGGAATTACCTAACCTCGATCTTTTCAATAATCAACAGCGCCGGCAGCACTATGTGGGAGGGGCTTATGCACTACAATGCATGAGCTTTACCCTGTAGTTCAATATATATATGAAGAAACAGACCCAAAATTAACATTTAGAAGAGAGTAACTGCTCGAGATACACATACCATTCCTTGTGTTAACAACAGTGCTCTAGTATGTAGGTTCGTGTATAATATTCTTCTCTGCAACCCAGTGATTGTCTGCTGCCGCTGCTATTATTTCATTGGTTATTCATTAATTTTCATCCTTTCCGGAATTCAACTTCTAAAGAAACATCAACGATAAAAGGTGGGCTTGTAATCTTTAAAATTTACTGTGTTGAACTTGAAGTAGAAACTAATTTCACTTTTCCCTGGAGTTCAATTTTTTGCTGCATAATCAATCAACATATCAAAGTAACCATATTTTTTTTCAGCCAATGGAGTTCTCTATTTTACATGAATAACACTTTTTAAGTTAGCATTAACCGATTACTGATACCAAAATAACAATAACTAAAACCAAACATCGAAAAAGTGTGTTTTGTCAGAGCAATATGTCAATAGTATGAAATAGGCCTGACGTGTTGAATACGGCTCGTTTCCTGTATATTCCTGTGAAGTGCTTACCAGGTTTTGTGTCTAAATAGAAATTGGACAAACCCCTCATTTACTGATGGCATATGCACATTCATCAATTGTGTACTGATTAATTTATCATAGCAGTTGGACTTTGGGCAATCTATTTGAAAAAAAATCATCTGTAACAAAAATTTAGCTCATATCTTTTGAGCTCCAAAAGTATTGCAAAAAAAATGAGTAGTGTAATAGGAGCAGATCTGCGTCATGCTTTTGAAAGACAATAAGGTTCACCTGGTTCAAACGTGCCTTTTTGAGCACCATATGTCCATTTGAACCGTTTGGGTAACTTTTTGTGTGCACCAGATAACGATTATGTCAGTTGTTAGTGTTTGTAATATTGTATGATTATTTATTATCCAAGTATTTATTGTGCAGGGGTTGTTTATATTGAAGTTTTTATCATGGTTCAGGTTGTTAGACTAACGTAATGTTTGTATAGAGAGATTGCATATTTATCATTACATATATCCAATGTATAAAACAAACACGTAGAATTATGGCAGATGTTCATTGCTTACTTCAACAAGTAATTCTGGGGAATGTACAGGCATTTCTGTTTTACTATTTACCTGTAAATATCGAGTAATTTGATATTTGAGAGCTCACCAAACAATTTGTTTTCAATTTCTATTGAGTTAAATTCTTAAAGTAGGACTTATCCCAAGCTGACTTTTTAATCTTTCCTTAAATAGCTACTGACATGTAAAGTGTTTGACATATGTAGGATAGTATAAAAATTGACAAAAATGTGTCTAATAATAAATTTGCTCCATCATCTCATTGAAGAGGATATATTTCATTGTATAGTTCAGCCTGTGTTGTGTAGCGTAGAAGAAAATGGTTTGAAGGGTAACCAGCTTGATTGACTTGCTTCGTATTATCATGTTGGCTTAGAGAAATTTATGATACACATGAGGAATAAAGTCCTTCAGGTGTGGTGTTTTGATGTTGTTGAGGTCATATTGATCTAAAATGAAAATAAAAAATTGTTAGTGAACGATAATAAATATCAAAGCAAAGTGATGATAATAATTGATAGGTTTTAGCTAACCTAATTATGAAGAGTAAGAAATGATAAATATAATCAATTATATTTTTGGATAAATTTGCATTTATCAATGAAAAAGACCACATAGTCTTGAGAGTCAGCAAAAAAGATTCAAGGAGTACACCTGCTCTACAGTGCGAGCTACCTAAATGCAATAAGTAATAAATAATTCAAACTCTGACAAAAAAGACATTTTTTTTAACGCCTAAGACACCATAGTTTAGAGAGTGAATCAGCGAGGCTCGAAAAGTACACCTTCTCCACAGCTCAACTAGTTGAGTTCTTCAGCAAGTGTTAAATAATTATTTATTAATTCCTACCTTATTGCTGAAAGACCTAGTAGTTTTAGTAGATGTTCCTTCAGTCAGTATTGCTGGAGTGGATGCCCTTCTTGAATATACAAACTTATAAAAATGAATAAAATCGCATCTCTTCAGCCATGGAGAATGCTGGCGAAAAGACTCCTAATATATAAATGTTTTCTAGAATAAAAAAATGTTCGCGCAAAAATCCTTATGTACTATGTAGGAAATTTTCTTCGCAAAGTTTACACTTAGTAATATATATCACATTTTAATGAACTACAAAATACTTTTTAGCCTATAAAACGCTTTATGATATATGACAAAGTTTGCGCAAAAAAAATTACGCTTTGCAAGAAAAATGCTTTATATATAATAAATTTTGTGCCACTAAATTTTTTTTTTGCGTGACCATTTTAATTGATTGTAGGGCTAGGTCAATTGGTACAACTTTTACCATACAAAAGTCACTGTTTTCATATTTTCACTCCAGCAACAGTGACTAGAGGAATAACATTGGCTGCAATTACTAGGACAAACAGAAATGAGGTAAGAAGTAACAAATAATTATTTTACACTTGTTGAAAAACTCAACTAGTTGCGCTGCGGAGGTGTTCTCCTAAAGCCTAGCCGGTTTGCTCTCAAGACTGCGGAGTCTTCGGCATTAAAGAAATTACTTTTTTGTCAGAGATACAACAACTCCGCTATGATTATTTATTATTATTTTTGCTTAGGTATCTCATCCTGGGGAGAAAGTGTACTTCTTGAATCTAGCCTGTTTGCTCTCAAGACTGCAAAGTCTTTGGTGTTGACAGAATTGTATTATTGTCAGAGAGCTAACAACCAGGTTCTACTCAGCTCTTATCAATGGTACTCAGGTAACTTGCGCTGGGGAGAAGGTGTACTCCTAGCGCCTAACTGATTTGCTCTCAAGACTGCAGAGTCTTTGGCCTTGACAAAATTGACTTTTTTGTAAAATAAGTTACGGTTGGGTTTTACTTATGTTATACCTGGCAACTATATTTTAATTATTTACAACTAAACATTAATTTTGTTATTTTTAGAATGGCTAGCAAAATGATTGAAAGTCAATTGATGATTGACGAGCCAGAGACCCAGGAATTTATTTTTTCCACCAACACTGCCAGCACCACCAAAACCCCCAATCTGTGAAATTGAAGAATGCGACTCTGCCAACAAAATCTAAACTCCCCACAGCCCTCTACCGTTTTATCCATCAAAACATCGTGCCGAAGATTCAGAAGAGCGAAAACAAGAGCATTTTGATGTGGTAATGGTCTATGGTGAAGAATCATCAAGCGAAAAAAAAGCTTGATGGCTATTTAAGAGGATGCGCCTCTTCGTCACACCAGCATACCCTTTCACAATGCGCGCATTAATAACTCGAGCGCCCTCACCCACAAGAGCGTCTCTCTGCTAAACACCATGAGTGTGCCGCACAGACAAACCATCAAAAGACTTGAGCAAGTTTATGATCTACCTGTGCCAACAGTTATGGAGGTGTTCACCATCAAGTTTCATGATGACAAGACGTACACTATCATCTAAAACTATCAAAAGGAAGATAAATCAATTCAAATGATTAGTGATGTCTGAACCGACGTAGGTTCGCTAGTTTACAATGCCAAGTTGACAGCTCCAATGATTTCGATCTACATGGGAGAGATGAAAACTGGAACAGCACTTTTCCATACTTCCTATGTCCATGGCATTTTTAGTAGATCCAACAGCCCGTACAAAGCGTTGGCGGACAAGAGTATGAATTAGCTATATGTGTACTTCAATGTAGCCCGCCTGTAGAACTTTCTACCGGGTTGTTTCAAAAGTCACGAAAACTTGGGATTGCTGAAAGAATCTGATCTTCGATGGAGCATGGCCAGCAAGAATTTGTTGGCTCAGTACATATGCATGATGAATTGGGAACTACTGATTGGAAATCTTGACATTCCCTCGCAAATAGCTACGGCTGCTGTCTAGCAAAATTGTGAAATTATTTTATTCAGCCGAATGAATTAAATGACTGCCCTCACAATTTTCTACGACGTCATCCTGCTCACTCTTCTTCAAACTTTTCTTCACGCCTCCAATCTGCTAGATGATTCATCCCATCACAAAGTCCTCTCCTACTTTGATGATGCTGAAAAAGAACAATGTGAGGAACAGAAGCTCAAGCTCCTGGTCGGCAAGACAAGGCATGCAATCCAGTACATCTGATGGTATTATTGGAACTCAAAAGTAATTTACAAGCTAGTATATGTGATGTATGCAATAGTGTTGATAGTTATTGTGTATTTCAGTTCAAACTAGAGAATGGTTTCCGAGAGAGATACTTTTTATGGCTCCTAAGAGCTGAGCTCAACATTAACGATGAACATTACAGTTTAGCTACATAGATATCGGACCTTATAAAACATCAATTGTCATATCGGTTTTAATTCTAGGAGTTAACAAATGTTGGGTTACTTTGTAATTTATAACAACTTTATTTGTAAAGCAGAATAAAATCATGGTACAATATTTTGGTTTAGCCATTTACTTAGCAAAGTCGTTGCTCGTACATGTACCCAGTCTTTTTCTAGTACCATTTTTCTTTACCCAGTCTTCCAGTGTAGTGCTTCATGTAAACTCGCTCTTAGGATAAGTCTGTAGGGTAACACTTCTTATCAAGTGATCTCTCATCTTATCATATTCTATAGCTCGCAGGCTTTTCACAGTTTCATCCATGCTCCATCTTCTGCTTCTCAGTAAACAACATTATCCCCAGTAATTGCCGCATTTTGTTGACAAGAGCTTTTGCAGCCCTGGCTCGTTACCACGTATTGAGTTTTCTTCCCTCTGTCTCTTCCACAACTAGCATACGTTGGGGTAAAAATATACAGGTCATCCAAACAAGTTAAAAAAATCTGGACAGTAATCTTTTGTGTATGCTTTCCTGGTTGTTGGTAATAATGGGTGTTGAACACAAAGCAATCCATTGGGGAATTGTAAGTTGTGTCAAAAACTGATCCCTAGCTCCAACGTGGATCCCTTCGGTGCGGCAGATAACATCCGAAAATGATATCAATCGATTTATTTTCTACTGATTGATTTGAGCACTATATCACCAGAAAATATGAAGATGCTGTCCATTTCCTTTAACCTGTCCTTTACAAAGTAGGCAATCAGGGACAAACCTTCCTTTGTGTTGCTGCAAAAGTGAATCTCCAAGCTCATTATGACATGTTCCATCGAGTGAAATCCTTCTTTAGCAAACTCACCGGTCAAGTCGAATCCGTAAATTGTAGTCCCATTCAAATATTGTTCTCTCATAATGACTATACTTTCACCATTGAACAAAGAACCGGTAGTGTGTAGCAATTGATGATATTCCCATCCCAAAAAAATTTTGGTATAGTTCGGCTCGAATCTCTTTCCAACTGGGCCACCGCCGACTTTGAATTCAATGCTTTTGACATTGGGTTGGTGCATCCTAAATTGGTTCTTCGCGAAACGCCAGCTCAAAGTGTTGTGATCAAACAATCTTAGACTTGTTTCGGTTTTTGTTGGTTTCCTTCCCATGTTATATTAATCTGACCCACACTGCTGCGCATCCCGTACAACTTTAATCGCTTTCGCTCAATTGGGTTAATGTAGTTGTGATCTTTCAACACCAAGCTGAGTTGAGAGTTTTGTATCCAGGAATTTATATTGACCTTGCAAAGATGCAACTCAAACTTGTCAGTTCTGATCTCTGCTCCTCTGATCGGTGAGTCATCGAAAGTTTGTTCAAACTCCAGTTAAATAGTCAGACCGGGAACCATATCTTTCCTCTGTTGGAAAAGCGCAAGGTGGGGTTTGCCGAAAAGTTCCATAGTTTTCCAGTTCCTGATGAAGGATCTCTTTTTGTTTTGGTCAGCGGTTCTGTGTTTATTGGCATCCGTGCTTGCTGAATCATTGTACACCCAACCCTCCATTTCCCCCAAATATGTTTTGTGTTAGCGCTAGTTTTGAAAAATACGCCAGTAATTCGTAATTATTGGCATACTCGATACGTTTACTTTCTATAGTAATTTTTACATCTTTGAATAGCAAATGAAGAAAGCCTCCCATCCATAAGACTGCATTATCATTGGTGCCACTTATTACACTCCCGTCGTCTTAGACAACCGTAGCTTCAATTTGCAAAAATGAGTTGTAATCATCCGCGTAACACTTGTTACTGCCTGTCATGGTCAACTCGAGCCGGCTGTGAGATTCTAACCTGTCAGGTTTGATAAAGATGTAGTTGGATCTTTCAACTGAAAAGATTTTAGGCTCCATTGCAAACATGTCCAATGGGCGGAACATATTGTAGGGAAAACCCTCCAACTTGTCACCCGTTATACCATCTAGATTTCCCATCTTTTTCAAGTGATGATTGTCCCGAGCAATGGCGTTGAATGAAGTCAAATGTCACCCTATCGTGTCTTTATAGCCGCTCTACTCTCTAAAATATCGAATGACTGTGTCTTTCCAAACATCTCCTCCTAGGAGCTGATTTTTTCCTCTTCTTGACCCTATTGGGTCACACCTCACTGAGCATGTCTACTCTGAGATTGGCAAACACCTCCAGTCCTCTCTTCCTTGCCGATGATGTCAAACTCTGTCCGTCAAATGATGTCACATGCTACGTTGCTGCTGACAGATTGCGCTCTTTTATTTGAGACTTATTGCTCCTCTTTTCAGCAGGGGTGTTGCCGATTTGAGAATGATTGAGAAAATGTTTCCAACTCCATTGCAGCTCATGCCTGGCATAACTCGTCGCCTGCTATACATTTCGATTTCATTCTCAGCTTGCATTTTGTAATGCTCTTCGAAAAATTCTTTTAAATCTGCGGTAGTGTATTGAACCATACTGATGGTGTTTTTCTTTCTTCAAAGCGTACTGTCATGATGATCTTACCACATTCAAATGGCATTTGCTTACCATCGTTGCTTGTTATAACGTAATGCGGGTTTTTAAACTCTTGGTACAAAACAGTATTTTTTCCCTTGAATCGGCACCACTCTCAGGAAAGCACCTTTGTACCACCAACTATTCTGTTGTCGACAATTTTGGAATAAACATATGGAGAGGTTCGGCATAATTTTATGTCGGGTGGTGCGATATTGACATATCTACCTCAAGGACGCGTAGTTTTCTTTCACTTTGTCCTTTTTCAATTTGTATCAGAAATAATCTGAGAATCGTGCAGCGTCATTTACCATCAAACATCCTTTGTGTGCAGGCATGTTGGTGAGTGTTTTTGAAGATGACACATTAGTGCTGCACCAACAAGCTGCTGACAATGGAGCTAAGGGAGATGTTATACTGCAGACCATTGACGTGTATGAGATGTGCACTAAGATAGTCAATCAAGTTAGTGCTCAAGTCAATCAAGACAGTCACTCATATTGGTGTTGAGCATACCACCTGCTGACAATGGAACCAAAAGGTGTGTTATGCTACAGATCAAGAAAGTGTATGAGATGTGCTCCAACATAATCAATCAAGATTCGGTTCAAATCCAAAGATGTAGGCTACCACTTTGGAAAAACTCAACGTCATATCGGGATCGCGATTTGTCAGTAAACTCACGTTGATCACTTTGTCACAGGAGATGGCAAACTTGTTATCCAATTTCATTTCACAAATTATCTTTCATATAATCTCCTCCAACTCTTCTACACTATTGTATCTGCCACAGCAGATTAGGATAAATGATTTGTTTCATCTGCCGGAGAAGCGCGTTGTTTCCAAATAAATTTTACCCTCTGTAAGATTTTTCCAACTACTGGAATACAATATGCCCAGCAGAGCCACCTCCCATCTAGGATCGATAATATCTAGAAACCGATACAGTCTAATGGCAAAATCGTGATTGGTATTGTCCGAAAAGTCGATGCGGTTAAAGTTGGTGGGTAAGGTCACCAGCATCAACACTTCGTAAGGGTATGATTCTGAAATCTGGCAATCACTGCTTACATACTGTTCATCCAACCACTCATTGAAATTTTCTCCATAACCTAACCACTCGACCAGTATCTGTCTCTTGCTGCCTCGCGCTTTTCTTCCCAAGATCTTTTTGATTCTGTAAGTAGTTGGCTTTCTTACCTTTTGCATTTATTTTCGTAAAAGGAACCTTTGATCATTTTTTCAGTGAGATTGTTCGATTTGCATACGATTGGTATTTTGTAGGTCAGCAAGTCAGTGATTACAAAGACCTCAATGGTCCAATTCAGAGTGTAACCTCTCTCAAAAGCTCCCCCTGCTTCGCCAATTTTCACATAGTCTCCAACTTTTTACTTCGGTTCTTTAGCTGAGCTATGCTCACTTCCTCCATACACTCGATTCCAGACTTTCTTGGTTTTGGAAGTTTTCGTTGTTTGGTCTCATACCTATAGCCATGTGAATAGTGCCATAGTACGAGCTAACCATCAGAGGCAAAACGTCAATGTATCTGTTGTTGTCTTTATATGTCAGTTTTCAGTAAACCATCTCTTTCAAAGTCCTGTTGTCGTAAAACACTTGATTTTCTTCTCAACCAGCAGACTCTTGACTTGCTGATTGTTGACCTCTTTACCTTTATTTGACTGTAGAGCCCTGCAATTTTTTCCAACCAGTATCCTTCTCAAACCTTTGGCTACAAGTATTTCTGGATAGAGAATCAACAGCTGTTAGCCAAAATGTTATCCAGTCATTTTCTCCTTTTCGAGGCCGGGCATACATAAAATTGACTTGAAGCTGCTCTCCTATTCCAGCAACAATGGTAAGGTGGCTATGGAATGCTGTCATGACATTTTTGGCAGCGTGTAGGAGTCCTCTCCGCTCAACAATTTGCAAATTATTTTTTTCTACCCTCGTTTTCTACCGGCTTGCAGTAAAACTCTAGCTCTTCGCAGAGATGTGTTGAACACGTGATTGTAATACAGCTCTTTTATCGCACCGATGTCCATTTTCCCAGTCCCACAACAGCCATAAGTTTTCCCTCACGTGTTTCTAGTGGCAAATTCCTCACAGTTGAGATTTTTTGATCGGAAAACATTAGTTTGTTTTCTCTGATTTTAACAAGCCCGCGTCGTTTAGAACGTTTTGCAACAAAGATTTCGAAAACCTAGGGTTCAGCCAGCTCTTTCTAATTTTGTGCTTGTCAGTATCCGGTTCATATTTCCCGATTTCACTCAACATGTGCAACATTTTGACACCAATTGCTAGAGTGCCTTTTTTTCCATGTAGTAGCTGATACTTTTTCTCAAAATCTTCTAATATTTCATTGTTTTCTCTGATTGCCCATCACCTTCTCACCTTCTCTACCATCACCATGAACATCCTCACTACTATCCACATCCCAGATTTCACCATAAAAATAATCTCTGTTTGATTTTTGTCTTCCCTTTACCATCAAACACAGAGCTAGAGAGAGTAGCAGCATTTGGCAAAAGGGGCGCAGGCTTGTCCTTGGTAATGACACTATTAGAAACGGGTAATTTAGGCAGCTGCCTTAGCTTCTTAGCTAGAGTCTAGTTAATAATCCGTTCGTAGTTATTCAACATTTTCTCACTTTGCTTAAGTAGCTCTGCATGTTTTGAGCGTTTTTGTTTGCCTTGGAAAAATTGGTTTTGTGCAAATTCCAACAAAGCATATCTTTTCTTTTCATATCTCTCACCATTATATCCTCCATGGAGTTGTAATACAATAGTGAGGCATTTATTTTCTCCTATGTCGGTTTACCATTGCCAATACATCTTACTATTCTATCGTACTCGTTTTCAAACACTACGAAATAAAGTTTAGGAAATGTCAGAGATTGGAGACCCATGGCTTTATTGATGATAAAACAGGTACAATGGTAGTGATTATAGAGTCCAAAAGATTACCTCTACCAGTCTGAGTCAAAATTGTACGCTTATCAATAACTGCTCGTTTGCTGATAAGTCTATGCAACTTTTTTTGTACCACTCAAATGTGATAAATTGACAGAAAAAAATACCTAATATAATGTTTTTGACAGTTTCGATAAACAATTGAAACAGATCCAAGTTGGCCGTTTCGGCAATAGCTGTTTTTCCTCTGTTGATCACGACATTGAGAGCTAAAATAAAAATCCTATTCCTTGTCATTCATTTGGATATGTTCATCTTCACCCTCCTCCTAATACAGCTTTCAGTATACCGGGAACTACTGTGCTGATAATGGGTCCTGGCAAACGAGCTAAAAATCCTCCCTTTTGCAGCGCAATTGTTGTTGACTATTTTCTGACCAAACTAGCAATATCCTTTGAGCTTGATTGCAAAAGATTTTGCTGAGCAGTCGACAGTCGTGTTGGTCCATTTATAATAGGTTTGGCACATTCCATCAAAAACATAATATAATTTTTTTTGCATTGGCTATTACCGACTTTTAAATTGAAGCGGTAGGTTTGTTGAGCTATAACAACATTGCAGCATTTCTTTTAAACTTTTGTTGCAGAGCTTTAGTTGTTGTATTACGCATTACTCGTCCGATTAACAGAATGAGTGCGAGTTAAGTCGAATAGCAATTGTATTTATATGCTTTCACTTGGGTACATATAACATCATAGGAACATCCGATAAAACATTTCCCAATAGTCTGTGTTGATCATCTGCTAGCTGGGTAATGTCCATTTGTAACAAGCAGTAAGGTTTCTTTGACGTTTGTTTATAGGCTTCTTTTACATATTTTGTTCTCCCAGGAAAGCATTGACGAGCCAAATAAGTTACCAAATAAGTGTCCGTAGGATTTTTAAAGCAAAAAGATAGCGACTATTCCAAGAAATTATACAATTTCTTTTCAAAAACAGATTCTGAACAATAAAAGAAGTCGCTTATGTTCAAAGGATGACTATTTTTTTGGTATACAAAGCATTGGCATTGGCTCTACCAGAAAATTCATCAATCAAGTCATCACTCATCAACCATCTACTTTGTCCATCTCTAGGGAAACTGGTCATTATATATATCATTCCCTCAAGATGTGTCACAACGGATACGTCGTCGAAACCTTCTTGAAAGGCACTGTAACAGTAACGTATTTCTACCGGTGAAGGATAAGCTATAGTCTGACTGCTTCAATCATTCATAAAACTGCTTGCATCTTCCCAAAACCTGTTGGGCCTGCAATCTTTGCCATGAAGAGCAAACACATCCTCGCATCAAATCCTTCAGCACTACCATCCATAATGAATTTAATGTTCGTCATCGGCCTATAGTTTCATTTATGATTCAAATGGGAGAGTTCCTTGCATTTTTTTATTTCTTCGCTCTCGCTTTCATAAGTAATAAACTTGGTAACACCTCCAAAAGTAGAAAATCCTATAAAAATACCGATATCATCATAATTATTATCACTTTTCATTTCAGACTCAGTAATACATTATCTACAATTTCAGTCTCGCCACCATCAACTGTATTGTTTTCCGTCATCGTTCTCATCTCCACATCTTCTTTTCCCAACATCTTGTCTAACAATGGCATTATAATAATACACCAGTCAAACAAAGAATCAAAACCGTGATACAAACCCCCAGGTAAACAACCCCTGCACAGTAATTACTTTAATAATAAACAGTCACACCATATAACAAACACTAACAGCGGCCATAATTAACACCTAGTACACACAAAAAGGTACCCAAATGGTTTTCATGGCACCTGGTACTCAAAACGGCACTTTCAAACCAGGTGAACTTTACTGTCCTTAAACACCATGAGGCAGATATGCTCTTATTATACTACTAATCTGAACATTAGTTTTTTGTAACTTAAATAAGGCTGAACTTGAAGTGACATTTGAAAATGCATTTAAATTATAGTTCTAATAATTAACTATCAATGGAGCATCTAGATGTAGCTACATGTAAGTCAGCTTGCTTCTCAGTGCATTTGTGTTACACAATGCCACTGTCAATTTAGGAAAAGCCTGACAAAACTTTTCAAGCAGATGTTTATGTGGTTAGATGCCTTTATTGATGGTGAGAATAGTATAGCTCACAGTTCAATTATCAAAAAATTGTAAGAGTGTTATTGGTAAATACTACTTTTCAAATTTGTAGCAATCTTTCAAAAATGAATCATCATTGTCTCCATTATGAAGGGTACTTCCGGCTCTTGCTCTAGGTTAGAATACTAGGTAGTTGTATGGATCCTCTACTATGGCTGCCATCTTGTACCGGCTCTGTATCACCATACCGAGTCGGTAAGAAATCAATATCGGCCCTGCAGGGATCAATACCGGCCCTGCATGCTGTGCCACTGGCACAGTAAGGCATTCGATTAATGCAGCATCTTTACGATGGCCGTGGGTGGTATCCAAGCACACTGATGTGGATGTTTAAGTGATAAAAACCAGTTTACTACTGACATTCACCAAAATCTACGACAGTATTACTTTATCAGGGCACTTATGAAAATCTAATTAAATAATAAAGATATATATTGTAGAAGGAATGGTTGAGACACAAGACATCAGAATGACAAGCGGAGCCAACAATTAGAGGCGACATCTGGCTAAAACCGATCATGGCAGCTGCAAGTGAGTACCATTAAGGAATAAGTATTGCTACGAGCTGGCAGTTTGTTTGTGAAGTGAAACCATCATAGAAGGGAATTGGAAAACTATAAATTAGTTGATAAATTAACAATTTGCTGTCTATACAGGAAAAAGTGTTGTAGAGTTACGCTCTCTTAGCTGTAAAGTTACTCGGAATTTAAGGTTTCATGAATCATTAAATAGACCTCAACTCTATCATACAGTTTCATTGTGAATTGTAAATTTTTCATTGTCCACCTTCTCAGTGAATCTGAGCCAATGGAACAGGCTTGGTGAACACGACAAGGAAAGAAAACTATGTTATGGTTGAACGTATATTGATTGTATTTTTATTATTGTAAAGTTGAGCTGTGGTTTTAAAACACTAAAATGGCAATTAGTTCTTTTCTATAGCTTAAAGCATTATTTCCATGAGTTATTAGACGGATTGGCGATATAAGTTTCCCAATCAAAATGCAATAAAAATAGCTAGGTCAGCAATTACTTCAATAAACAAATAACTGTTTTGTTTGGAACTTGAACGCCACCAAAAATTAGCTCACTGAATAAAAAGAAATAGAGTATGGGCTTTTATTTACATTGTTCGTAGGTAATGAATGAAGCTGAATACTAAGTACATTAAAATAAGCGAGTCTTTTTTTTCATTTTAGTAGTCCGGTTTTATTACCTCAAAAATGTTACGACATAACTACCAGTGGGAGAAATACATTGTATAAAAAAATATAACTTGACAAACTATTGTAATGGATTTCACCGTCCACTACTGGACACAACTACTACCGGCTGTGCAAGGACTTAACTCCTGCCCTGCTAGCCCTGTGCAATTCCCTAGCTACCCAGTCAATACTGGTATAATGGGGTAAGATCTGCTCCAAATTTCCTGACAGGTATACAAGCCTGCCAGAAACTACTGCAACTCAAAGTATTCCAAGTAAATAGAGAGATGTTTGCAAGTATAAGGGGTATTTATTTCTGAGCTCTCTGGCTCCAACATCACAATTTATAACATAAGCATCTCAATACATCATAACTAAGTGCAGAAATCAAAGTGTGGTCAGCCGTTTCCAGCGCTATTTTATATTAGGACAACTCCACTGGAGCCAAATTTCACAAATGGTCATATAAGTCATCATTGGCTGAAATAGTTTTTACTCATTTATTCAATATTTGTTGCGTAAAATGAATTTCTTTTTTCAGTAATACCTCTGTGAACATGTTTTGTTTCAATCTAGCAAAAAAAATTATTTTATTCAGTGGAGTTTTGGAGTAAAATTTTGTTTAAAACCTTTAACCGTCACCGGAGCCTTCACTGGAGCCAGGAGTCATCTCCTCTTCGGATGAAGAACTCTATATTTAGCGGTACCGTATATTGATAAGTTTGCCGATACGTTTACTAATGATTATGTGCCCTATAATGAAAAAAACGTTCGCTTTTATCCCAGTGACTTTACGTGACCTTTTGTAATGGTATGCAGGGCGCACAGTCGCGTTATTTACCATCCATATGAGAGACAACCGAAGTGCCACTTGGTTTTGCGGCAAAAAAACGAAATAGTAATAAAACTAGTGCAATGCTTGTTATTTATTTTAACTAGTATTTATTATTATTCATCAATATCTGACTGAATAACAAAAACTCGTTGTAGACTACTCCAAAGTGAACTATAAACAATGTGAAAAAGTAGTATGCTGATTTCATCGATACTGTAAAAAATGATTATTTTTTTTGGAATATTTAATGTTATTATTATTTAAACTACTTTGAGATTATAATTCTATGAATAAATTATGGCTATTACTTATATATAAAGTTGTTATTTATTTATTTAAAATTTGATATGAAAGTTGAATGGTATAAGAAAAATAGTTTTTTAATAATACAAGTGCTAATATAAGCACTATATTTCGGCCCTTATTACTTAACTTACATTGAAATGTTTTTGTTTAAAATTCCCAGTGGGCTAGGATACATCCTGACCTTTCAGATGAGTGGTTGTTTTAAGCTGTACTATGTCAATTTGCAGAGTTATTAGCTGTTGAAATGGAGCCTTTTCTCTATAAGTTATAGTGTAATCACTCAAGCATTTGGCTCCAGAGGGTCACGTGACAAGGGGAGTTGGCCACACTTTGATTTCTGCACTTAGCATCATAACATTATCAATCAAGCGTCCACACAATTAGCCAATGATATAACTAGAAAAGTTCATTGTCCAATCAATGGAATCAAGATGATTAATGGGCGGAGTCTTTGTCACTGCCTTTGTTTACAATGGTCTGTTGTCTGCTCCTTGAGTAAGGGTGCAAAACTGCTGCATCTTGGTGTAAGTGCTCAGCAGCTGATAACTACCAAATTCCCCCACACTATATTAGTTGATAACGATATCATTTTTTTATTCTCTTGATTACTTCACAAATTGGAAATTATCTTCTTTATGGTTTGTTTGGTAATCTATAATAACTTATTGAGTAGTTACGATTCTGTGAACTGATATTCCATTAGATATATGGCGTATTGCCTCACAAGCACCAAACATTTTTTGCACTTTGCTTCACAAACACGAATCGAATACTTCTACAGTAACTGCGTGGCAAAAAAGCTTTCAGAGCTGAAAAACATTCTGCATTTTTTTTAGCAATCCCTTGAGCATTGACTGCAACAACTTGCAGTAGGTTGTTTCTTTGTCAGCATTGAGCAATGCCTCAATCATAAAAGTGTTAATGGGAGAGTGCAAGAGCTCAAAAAAATTGCAAAATTTGCTGCTTGATTTAGACAAGCACTTCGATTAAACGGCCCCAACCTGAAATTAGATGAACCTGTGCCTCATTTTTGTTAAACTGGTTAATGTAGTATATAGGGGACATGAACATGCTTGATTGTTCGATCCTGGAGATAAGACAAACTTTGAGTTTTGTTGTAATGCATAGTGCATTACAACAAAACTCAAAGTTTGTCTTATCTCCAGGATCGAACAATCAAACATATTCATGTCCCCTATATACTACATTAACCAGTTTAACAAAAATGAGGCACAGGTTCATCTAATTTCTGGTTGGGGCCGTTTAATCGAATATTGTGCGAGATTTGTATAAGTATTCACCTGACAATCCCCCCCACCCCCATACCCCCCATCCCTTGTTGTCCCCTGTCCCCCTAATCATAAGTTATGAATCCTCCCCCTTCGGTCTAAACACGAAACATCCCCTCAACAGTGGACCCAGAAGACCCAGATCCTGTGTAGAGGTTATGCCACACCTAAAAAGCTACCCCGGGTTACCTGGGTCTACCCTGGGTCAGCTACCCTGGGCCTGGGTAGAAAGGAAATGGAAGAGGTAGCCTGGGATCTAAGCTACCTAATGCCTCAATCAGGATTCCAATCGGACAACTACGAAGCCCAGGAGAGCAAGCTAAGTACCAGTATGTCCTAATAAGGAATGGAAAAACACCAGCATGCCCTAATAAGGACTGGAAGATTACCAGCTACAGAAAAAGAGCGGCAACAAGTGCCCAAAGCAAAACACCATGTGCTCAAGACTCTGATTGGATAACTTTGTAAATAATCTTGTATGCTATATTGTGATTTGTTTGTTTTTACTATTGTGTTATATGGTTGGCTCACCCAAATAAGGGGGTGAGTTTTCCTCCCTTTCTCCTATAAAAGGAGCTTTCTTGCATGATGTGAAGCAGAAGTCTTGTGGAGTTGCTAGATACCCTTCTATATTGCTAAATGGATTGTGCATAAATAAAGTATTATTAATTGAACCTTTGCCGTTGTGTGTTTGGGTCTGGGACCCCGTCAGTTGGTAGCATTGATTCGGAGTGATCCCGAAATAACATACATAAGTCGATGCAGTGACCCCGTTGTGTCTAGTAGCCAGTGTAAAAACTACTACAATATCATGATTCATTGCTTCTAATGATGAACGTAACTGGACATCTGTTAATTAAGTGCACTATTATTGTTTATCGCTATCAGCACTGATGTGAAGTTTTGACATCACACTGAAATATTTACAGTTTAGCTAATGAATAGTATGTATATAAATATATATGGTAGCTTGGGATGGCCTAAATACCAGAAATAGCACTGATGTTCCCCCTTGGCACTCAATGTGAATGATTCGGTATGAAAAGATTAGTCAAAGCACACAAGATTAAATGTGTTAAAATAAGAGTAGCACCTTAGAATTTTTTGCAGAAGTTACAAGTCCGTTAGACAGTGATAAAAACCTTTTCCATTCCTATAATTAGCTTACAGTAAACTATTTGGATATTTGCTTAAACATTTACCTCATTTGACTCATATGGCTTATACGTTTTATTATTGTCAGGTTGTTTTCTCTTCAATTTGGATTTAGGCAATTGAACAGGCTACTTCTTCATATAAACTGTAGCCCCAAAATATTTTTTATCATACATTGGCCGCAGTATTAATGCCCTACTCCTGTTTGAGATAGCAAGCCATAAAAAGAATATGGCCTAGTCTACAGCGTTGTGGTTTTGTAGTAATGTTAAAATTTTATAAGTGTTACTTGCTTCTAAACCACCGTAAGTATCAGTTGAAAGATTGCATCTGTGGTTTGCATCTTACAAGATTGAAAAATTCAAAAAAATGTTTAAAAAAAGTAAAATGATGCATAGTTTCCACCCCTATTCATTGCCTGTGCAGTGAGTCACAGTAACCTCCCTATTGTAATGAATGCAGCTGCAATCAAAAATTATGTTACCGTAGGCCAATGTTTGCTTTTATGAACAACAACAAAACTAAAAGATATTGTAGGGGTTTTTGTGGGCTGCAAAATCACTAGCTGAGGTTGGTAGCTTGATGCCACCAGTTGTTAGTTTTACCTGCTACAACAACAAGGTCGGTGGGATACCGAATGTATACGAGATAGAGCATTGCTACTCGACAACCAATTGTGAGCCCTCGGCTCAGACGCATTGTAGTAATTTTTACACTAGCTACTCCGACACAACGGGGTCACTCCAACAACTTCTGAGTATTATTTCGGAGTCACTCCGAATCAACGCTACCAACTGACGGGGTCCCAGACCCAAACACACAATGACAAAGGTTCAATTAATAATACTTTATTTATGCACAATCCATTTAGCAATATAGAAGGGTATTTAGCAAACTCCTCTAGACTTCTGACATAAATCATGCAACAAGGCTCCTTTTATAGGAGAAATGGAGGAAAACTCACCCCTTATTTGGGTGAGCCAACCATACAACATAGGTGTAAAATTAATCTAATCGCAATGCAGCATACAAGTTTATTTACAAGGTTGACCAATCACAGTATTGAGCTCATGGTACTTTGCTCTGGGCACTGTTTGCCGCTCTTTTCTTTAGTTTGGTTATCTTCCAGTCCTTATTAGGGCATGCTGGTACTTTTCCACTCCTTATTAGGACATCCAGCACTTAGCTTGCTCTCCTGGCCGTTGTATTCCTCCGATTCAATTTCTGATTAGGGCATTGGGTTCCTCAGATCTCAGGCTATCTCTTCCATCTTCTTTTGACTCCGACCCGGGGTAGCTGACCCGTGGTAGACCCGGGGTAAACCGGGGTAGCTTTTATATGTGGCATAGTGTCTATACAGGGTCTGGGTCTTTGGGGTTTACTCTCGAGGGGATAGTTTGTGTTTAGGCCGAAGGGGGAGGATTCATAGATTATACTTAGGAGATCAGTGGACAACAAAGGGGTAAGGGGTATGGGGGGTGAGGGGTATGGGGTGGTTGGGGGCTGGGGGTGAGGGTGGATACTTCATACAAATCTCTCACAGCATTTCTCAAAGTAGTTGAGTCCACATGCTTTTATTCATTCAGAATAAAACGAGTTAGTAACAATCCCAATTACAACTGATGATTATGACCAAAGTTCTGCCTTTTATAGGCAGTGCACAGGAACAATCATCCAATTACAGTACAATATTGTAATACACACCAATGAGAGTAAATATATAAATACATAGCAAATGAGATGGTAGTAAAGGGCTTAAAAGGAATAGGCGCCCTGTGGTAGTATGCAGAGTCATAGGCTCATAAACCAATCACAGCTAGTCTATGGGTCCTTGGTCTTTCTAGCTCTTAGTCCATCCCCGTTGCTAAGCGGTAAGGGTGGATACTTCCGGCAGATGGCTCTTAGGTCCTCCCAGGCTACTTCTAAGATCTCAGGCTCCACTGACTCACTTACTGCCGACCCAGTGAGGTCGGTATAGGTGTACACAGGGTCGGTATAGGTGGCACACAGGGTTGGTATAGGCATAAATATATTTACCGTCCACTAGGTTAGTAGTTGCTAGTAGTTCTGGCCATCTAATGGTTATTGTAGTGATGCCAGAATGTGATACTAGTTGTGCGAAGAGGATGTGGTACGTTGAAATCCACCACAATATTCAAATTTTTCCAACTTGGTAAATAATCTTGGCTGTTGCACTAGAGCTACTCATTAGAGAAAAACGCGCAACCTGTGCAAAAGATTTTTTACTGGGGAATCCCAAAAAATAATTATTGAGGGCTTATATAAAACAATGGACAAATTCTGAAAATCCCCGTAATAAATTGGGGTTTCCCCACTGTTTGAAATCTTTCGCAGTCCGCGCGTTTCTCTCTATTAACACATATCTCGGATGTTTTAGGTAAAGGGAATAATTTTGAACAACAATATTGTGGAAGTTTCTCGTGTCAAATGTATTGCCTTTACCGACGCCTGCTGGAGAGAGGTATACCCACGGTCAAAGCTGACCACTTAGCAAGTCTGTTTGTTTCAATTGAATTGAGCGACACACGGCAGCAACTATGTCAGTGGCTCCGGGTCGGGTCTATTACCGGAACGGGTAGGAATAACTTCTAGATTCTGTCACACGTGTATAGTAATACACCGCTGTTCAACAAACAATGAAGAACAACTAGTAAGCTGGCAACCTGGCAAACTTATTACTAGCGGTTGAAATTCTAATGTGTATTGAGATCAATATACAAAAGCTTGCACAGGGTGTTGCTCACTGGACAAGCGCAAAGCTGATTTCTCATGCAAGTATGCACAAGGTTTAAAACAAATCTGCCCCGTCGGCACAAAATTTTTCTTTATATAATCAGTAGGCTTGGTTACAATAAGCAATAAAAAGCGCCTACTCTGATTGGCTAAACAACAACTGGCACAACAAAAAAGGATCATGACGTATAACAACACAAGCTAGCACACAGGAATTAATTGCTTCTACATTATACAAAGCATATGATGTCATGGAAAATTACCAATAGTCAATGGCTCATCTTCGGGGCGTAGGGCTTGACTCATCTAGTAAGGCTTGGCTCTTCTGTAGGCCTAAGGCTAACAGTATCGACTGGCAGTCTCATGCTTGTCTTGCGGATACGTCCCAAGATGAATTACAGGTTAATGGCATGCTAGCACTCCGCTAGTCTATTTATATTTGTAAGATAAATGAATGAAGAAACGTCCAAGCGTAGAAATCCATTACAATATTTTTGATAGTTCTGATTTTTCTTTTTACTCTCAAACACACCAGTTATTATTCAATACCAAATAGCTCTTCAGCATATGAGTGCATCATGCAATAATTATTGAGTCAAGCTGCTGAGGATTAGGCCATCAGCTTTACCAAACATGAAACAAATAAGCATAATAAGTAAATATGAAAAGAATCATAATGGAGAAAAGCAAGAACTCTTCGTAATATTGTGGTAGATTTTTATTGCACCCCATTGTGCGCAAATGTCTACAAGCTGTTCTGGCATCGCTCATGTAGCAGTCGGATGGGCAGAACACCAGTATTAATCTACACCAGAATGACCAACCCTGCACCGGTAAGATATCGACCCCGGATCGGTGAAGTACCGACCCTGTATTGACCCTGCATGAGTCACTAGCAACCCTTTAGGAGCCATACCGGACTGGCAGGAAGTGAGTCACTATAGCCTGGGACCTGGAAACAGTCCTAGAAAGGTCCCACCATATTCAAGAAAGTTAAGTAACCAAACCTAAAAAGACTAAGATACTAACCACAGAAAGTGGAACTGCCTATGATTGGCTAGAGAGCCCATGACTCCGCCCACCATTTCGGGGCCCAATATACGTTTAATCTCACATGCCTGATCTCCTTTGCTAGTATTTATATATGTATGCCTATTTGTTGTATTATAACCTACTTATGCACCGTTGGTTGTTTCCCTATTTAACTTCCTGCGCTCTGCCCATAAAAGGCAGAGCTTTTTTGTCATGAACAATCAGTACAGTATTGGATCTTATACTTACTCGTAGTCTTTGGAAACGAATAGATGCGTTTTACTCTATATCTCTCAGTGATGCGTCTTGTCCGACGGCTCTATGTTAGCTGTGGAGTAGAGAACACTCCTTCACTTCTGGTTTGGTGTTATAGCGACCTGGTATTGTCTCTATAGAGGTAATTGCTGGCAGCAGGCCATTTTAATGCTATCGACCATACTGTGCCAGCGAACGAGGAGTTCGGCTGGTGACAGTGTTTAGTTATTGGATTGAAAGCACCCAAATCAACAGCAATATTAAAGGTTTTGTTTCTAGATTAAACTTATGTTCTGATTCAGGCAAAACAAAACGAAGTTAGTATTAAAGAATTTCCTGCTTATTTTGTGAACTTACCACAAATAGGTGTATCCAACAATATAGCAAATCAGTGTTTAGCAGTTTTTAAAAGTTTGGATATGCCATGATAAAAAAATTTATTGATTGTATAACACTTTGCCAAGCTTCACATGGGATAGTGCTCTATGCTGGGATACAACACCTTTCTACATTAACAAATTGAGAAACTGGCTTGAGGTGGAGGCAGGTAAACTTTTAAGCCTGCATTTACACTAGAGCGGCTGCGTCTTTGTCTCAATTGATGGTCGCAAAGCAGTCGCAAGTTATCTTTACACTGTTGCAACACCCACAATTTTCGAGTTTGCAACTTTGGAGTTGCCCAACTGTCTTAGCTAAAATAATTTATTGCGTTCCTACTCATGCAGTTGGATTGATGGGTTCTGATTTAACTATTACCAGTTTTGTAACAGGTAGTAATTCTCTATGCATCTAATGGGTTTTTTTATTTACCTTTAACATTAAATTGTAACTTATGTACAAATAGTAATAAGAATTAATAAAATTCATAAATAATTCAAAGAAAATATTAAGTTCTTTTTGTTTTTGCAACCAAAATAATATTGATCGTTACCCCAAACATGAACTATTTATTATTGTTGAACATACAGAATTTGATTCCATTGATAAGAAAAACAATAAACACGAATGTCAGCAATGCTGGTAATAATTACTTATTTAATAATAACTTTACGATCTTATAACAATCATTGTTTACATTATATCCAGGCTAGAATAAACTAAATATTGGAGACGTAACTCAATTGGTTAAACTGTGCCACGTAACTATGAATTTTGTGCAACTCGACTTTCAAACCCTACACTGCTGGGTTGCTGCGTCTCAGCCTTCAACAATCCTGCGTCTCCACCAAAAGTTGCACAGATTCGGTGCGGCAAGATGCATTGGCAAACTCCAAAGGAAAGTCGCCTAGTGTAAACGTGGTTTTTTGCAATCTAACATCTGATTAACTCCTTGCGCCGTTAATAACAGTGACATATTTCATAATTAGCCATTTCTTTTATCAAAAACAACATTTAGTGTTTTTGTGCATCATTTGATGATGCAATTACATCTAAAAGTATTTTTCTAATACATTTTTCTGCTAATTATCTGATCTGAAAGCAGGAGATACAGGAAGACATTAGAAAACATTATGATATAAAGCGGTTTCTTGTAAAAGCATTTCAATACAAAAACAGATCACGTAGCAAAAACCCTAAAGCAGTTTTGTAACGACTTGGCGGTGGGAAGTGGAAAAGAAAAGAGGGGAAGGCTACAGGCATATGCTTGTTTGTCTGTATTAATTTTCATGACCTCACGCCAAAACCAAGAGTAGTCAACTCGAACTTTGAACCAGTTTTTGAATTTTAGAAGCCCTGCCGTTTCTAAAAAAAGGTGCTTCAATATGAAAACTCGAATCTTACCATCAAAATCCTGGTGCTTCAATCCAAATGTTAATATTTATAGCTCAAAGGTCATGCCCACACTTTAGGGTTAATATACTACAATTTGCAGTAACTGATTGTTAAACAACAAACATTGACAACTGCATTCTTAACGTTGAATAAAACAATCGGTTTTGCCATTGTCAGTGAGCCTCATCGTTGTTGTTATCATTTAATTTTATCTTTATTTTTAGCTGATGTCAACCCCCATTCTATTGGGATTGGAGGTCTGAATGTTAACTCTTTGTGGGCAAAGGAGGGAGCTAAAGTGCCACTAGTGAAAAAGAAGATTAGAAAGCATAACCTTGACATACTTGTAATAGGCGAAAGCAGGATGGGAGAAAACTTGCCTCCGTGCATACCTGAATTCACCTACGCATTACAGAATCGAAAATTCACCAAGCGTGCTGATGGGGGTTTAGTGGTGTACATCAAAAATTCGATAACTTATGAAGTTCATTCAGATTGGGAGTGGAGAAAAAACAACACACAGTTTTTAGAAATCTCCATAACTGAACCAACTAAATTTGACCTCGTAGCAATTTACAGTCCATCCAGAGATGGTCATGTACATGAGCAGTATGTGATGGACTTGATGAGATTCTTTTTAGTACGCAACAGAGCACAAAACACTCCAGTTATGTTTGTTGGTGACCTAAACATTAACTTTAACGATACAACTAAAAAAATTAAGAACCAAATGGAAGAGTTTAAACATGTTTATCTAACAAGATTGTTGGTTACGGCTCCAACTCATGGTAAAAACTGCATAGATCATATCATTACAAACATTGCAGAGGAAAACATGATACCAGTCACACCAAATGTAGTTGATGCCAGCGACATTGCTGACCATGACCTTGTTTTGTGCAGAGTGAAATACCCAAAACATGAAGTAAAATGTATAAACATCAGCTTATTGAAAAGCTGGAGAGACCTAGACATAAGACCTGACACTATAAAAGAAATGATTATACCTGGACAACAAAAATGTGTTGTTACAAAGCTATATGACTTTGACAAACCAATTAAAAAAACTGATTCTTTTATTGGGAAACATGTCTTCAAAGCGGAAACAATGATGGACAAACCGATTCATTTAAAGGTGTGTGAACGGTGCATGCGAAAAGCTTCTGTTTGTTTAGTATTTGATGAAAAAGAAAACGTAAATGAAATATGGACGACTGCTACAAAACTTACTTACAGACTACGGAACATCAACAATGCTAAGTACGTGGGTTCTGAGATAACTTTGGCTATCTTACACTCAGGTCCTTTGTCTCAATATTCAAGTGCGAATTATCTTGGTGGGGATAAACTCTTTTTGAAGTGTACACCTAAACAGCTGTTTTCAGGAGACATGTTTTTGTATGGATTTTTGGGAGATTTATTGTGTAAGAATTGTTAATGCTATCTTTATGGCTCAACTAAGGAACAGGCTGAGCGTCTAAACTATCAGTTTATCAATAAAGTTTGGATATTCATGTACGTACATCTTTTTTGGATACACCAAGCATTACATCGCACATCACAGCAGACTCAAATCTAAATGCAGCAGGAATAGAGTAAACTGTAAGTGATACCTAAACTGATGAATATGCGGTTATAAAATTATTTTTGTTTTGCTACATGACCCTCATTTTGTTATCTTTGCTTCAGTTTTTTTTAACCGATAGATGGATAAATCTTTGTTCAAGTTTTACTGATACAATTTCTAAAAATGATAGTTTTTGTGAGTAAAAACTTAATACATTGGTACCCTAAACACTTTATTTTGTTTTTGATTGCACTACTAATTCCCAGATTTACAACTCGACTGAAATCTGAGTTAGCTCGTCTAACAACCAAATTATTCAATACCCCTCTGAGTCACTCTACCTCGGCCTACAGCCGGTTGGTCGACCTCAGCAAACCACCAATTAACTTCACCAACCAACCCCAGAAGCATGGATGGCAACCTGCCAAACACACTGCACCAGTTGTAAGGTTGCCCAGACGTTATTGGTCCATTGTAACAAAAAGTAAAATGCAATGCTAAGTCGAAACTCACTATATACAAAATTTTCCCTCACTTATGTCCAGGACAAGTACAGTTGAAATCCCCTCTTTTTATTGGTAAGTTTGCAATCCTTATATCAGAAGCTGAAATAACTTATTTTCTACAGCGCCAGCTTGCAGATCTCTATCAAAACTTGGCGTTATTTAATTCATCTGCACTCATGGACACAGCTTGGACCCTTATTGGCAATCTGCCAGGGAGTTGCCTTCTCTTATTACTTAAAAGAACACAACTCTTGAGTAGTATGAGGCTATATTCAATGGGTGTTGATGTGGGGCTGGGCATTGTCTGTTTCACTGTTTGATGGTGTGCAAGTCGCTTTATGACGTATTATGATACTGTACAGAACTCATTTTAAGAGGGTGAGAAAAGGAGCAGCTATTAAGTGAATTGGCACAGAGAAGAGAGTCGGCGTTGGGGTAACTGGGACAGAGAGAGTGGAAGGGGAGGGGTAGAGTAGTAGGTAGGCAGGGGGTGGATACAAAAAAGTGCAATTATTTTTTTACAAATTATCATCACAACATGTACATATACATATATATGCGCATGTTGCATGTTGTTACTCAAACTGCGGACAGCGGCTGTTTCAGCATTTGTTGCCTCATCAGCGCAGTACAGAGGTTAGCAGGCGTGACAACCCTCGCAATGATACTAATATTTGCATCAAACCATGTTTAAAGGATTGCCGTCACCAAACACTAGAGTGCTCAAACCGTAAGGCGAGCCTTGCACAAGGCGAACAGTGTTTGGTACTCCTGCGAGAGTGCTCAACCAAACCGAGGTGAGGGAGCGTGATACTCAAACTGGGGACAGCGGCTGTTTCGGCATTTTTTGCCTCATCAGCGCAGTACAGGGGTTAGCAGGGTTGACAACCCTCGCAATAATACTAGTATTTGCATCAAAGCATGTTTAAAGGATTGCCGTCACCAAACACTAGAGTGCTCAAACCGTTAGGCGAGCTTTGCACAAGGCGATCAGTGTTTGGTGCCACTGCTACAGTGCTCAACCAGACCGAGTACATATAAATGTATACTGGATACTAGTACATTCAAGTGGTTTTGTCAAAAAGCAAATGTTAATAATAATAATAATAATTAATTAATATTAATAAAAATAACAATCTAATGATTATAAATAATAGTAGGAGTGAAGTGGGGGAAAATCCAATCATTATTAATTATAATAATAGTTACAGTAGTAGTAATAATAATTTTAACCACCAAGCCACACACAGACAGTTGTCAGTTGTTGTATAGCAGCTTCATATGCATGTTGTTTAATAATGTAAAGAAATATTTTTTTATGGTAGAGCTTTTATCCAAAAGCACGAATATTCCTTTATTTGATTGGTCAACCATATGTTCATGAGCCAATAGTATGCCTTGTTAGTTTACTGATAACTTTATTGTTTTATCACAAAGGTGGGTCAATTTCAATCCACACAAAAGTAAAAGCATATAGTTGGGCTAGGTCTATGTTTCATGTAGTAATGCTAAGATAACTCCAAACAATCATCAGAAGAAAAATCAATCCCCGCAAACCAAAACAATACCCGAAAAATTTGGCCCCCTAACGTTAGGGGGTTGGAAGTTGTACCCCCGACTGTTTGGGGGGTAGGGGGTACTCAATACGCCTTTGCTGTAGGGTGAGGAACAGTGGAAAGTCTACTTGTATTCTGTGCTTCTTTCTTCAGCTGGATAGGTGGTTTGACCGTACTATACTGGGAGGTGAGGTGGGACGTGATGTCTGCTCTTCCTCTATATAGTGTAATAGGGCCGCACTCACTCCACGCTGTAGGATGATGCTGGTGAAAAGGAGAAAACAGTATCCGCGGGGTGGTAGGGGGGTGATCTACCGGATGCTGTTGATAAGGAAGGGGTACCAATACTCAGGGCAAAGGGGAAGGAGTAGTTGGTGAGTTTGGCCGTTAGCTTTCTCTCTTGTAGTACCGGGGTGAGAACAAGAACTATCTCACCGCTGCCACCAATATAATGTTTTCCCCGTGTATGGAATTGACCGTTACTGGTACTGACAAGGAGGGCTATATTTTCCGGCTTTGTTTCTACTGTAATGGTAGCGTAGCAGTAGAGTGGCAAAGCTTTGGTGGTTTACCTTGCGCTAGATATAACCGGATGCCGCTATAGAGCAGGCACAACTGTGTTCAGGCAACCGGCCTCACAGATATCACAGAGTTGGAAGTAACAATGGTTTATTACTACCAACAAAAGCAAACAATTTCTAATTGCAATGCACAAAAGTGAATGATTGACACAAAGTATAAGGTAAGTAACAGTAGTAACTGACGGCAAGGGTCGAGTGAATACTCAACATATAACTGGTCAGAACAGTTCACTTGCTACACACTAGTTACTTCTGAGTCCTCTACTGCTCAATGTGATCTGAGCGTCTGTCTAAGAACTGAACCTCTGGGCGGAATGCAGGAGTATTTATAGGAAACAAGTAATCAGCTGATAACATATGCATATAATTGGTTGAAAATAATACCTCCAGCGGGGCATAAAAAGCAATCATAAGCTGGCACACTAACACTAAATAATAAGTTACAAATAGCTAGATGTTAGTCAGAGCACTAGTGGCAGGAAATCCTTTCTTAGGCTTGGTTTGGGTGAGCGGCGGGTCAGCTGTACTTTGGTGTGTAGCCAAGCGTAGTCATATAGTGAGTATTCTTTATGTGGAAGAGATATGATACTAGCACCGACTGAAGATAAGAGAGCTACACTGCGCAAATCTATTACAATACATCAGTTGTGAAAAGCAACTCTGAAAGGGCGGAGTCTGTTGCAATCAATAAATATTTCGATGCGTATTTCTACTTTAATAACAGAGTATTTTCCATATTTTTACTAAAATGCATCAACATGCGCTCAAATGGATGGATACCACTGAAATTGTTGTGCGGGTTACTATATCCTAGGCCTAAGCTCTCTTGCCCTGGAAAGAAGGTTATAATTAAATAATAATGAACCTGTTTAAAGCTGCAAAATCCCAGATCAGCAAGGCTGAAATCAAAAGAAGAATATAGCGTTGGTAAGAGAAATATAACAGTGCCAACCAACTCAATTTGAGGAATAAATATTGCAGCTCTTGCTCAGTTGAATTACTTTGAGGAAAGATATAAATGCAGGACTAGTTAAGGAGAGGCCACACGGAGTATTTTTTCCACAATTCGTGGGAATTTCCACGATTTAATCCGCACGGATTTGGAATTCTTACGAAATCGCACATCGCGGTTTGTTAACGATGCACGATTCTTGTAACGTGAAACTTTTCACGATAGTTAATTTGATCGGCTGACTGAAATCGGACTGAGGTCAATTTTAGAAAGAGCATTCAGTCAAGTTTGTTCATGCCTCCACTCGTTGGCCTCTGATAAGGGATCATGGATGATAACTGTTAATTATAAATGACGGTTATTATTATTTATTTTAATATTTAATTAATTTAATTATTATTATTAATTAGTTATCATTAATTATTTATTATTTATTAATTATTACCATTTTTTATAATAATAACAACAATATTATCAATGAATGTTTAATTTTTATCCTTGAAGTAATTCTTTATTGTTATCGTGTGCATTATTATTGTTGCTTATTATTATTATTTATTACACAGGAAACTGCTTAATAATCACAAAGCTAGGATCGCTAAAATTTACCTTGTCTTCTAATTGGCTGGCTACAATTTACAGGCGCAAAATCATTCGTACGATATTGGAAGAAGACAACCCCGTGTGGCAGGTTATGATTCGTACAAATTTTTATTTGCACGAGTTCGTGGAAATTTGCACGATCATGTGGCCCCAGCTTTATATTGTGGGAGAATTTGCTGACGAGTCAAGCTCACCTGGCACCAGGTGAGATAGTTGTAGCCGACAATAGTTACTAGTGGAGAATTACACAAAAGATTACAAGTTGTCTCCCCATAAACGGTATCAAGAGAAGCCAATTCTTGACAATTTTATCAAATGTGCTGAGGGTCAAAGGTCGGACAGGAGCCCGCCCCTATTCCTGTCAAGGACCAATAAGACAGTAAATAAGCGCTATGCTTAAGTGACTTGCTATATGTTTCATTGTTATCATGTAATCTGATTGGTTCTACATTATGTTGTATATATTATATTTTTGCATAAATATAAGAGACTGAGCCAGAGAGCTCAGTTTTATTCCTTGCAAAAAAGCTCAAACTTCAAGACTAGCCTTGTTGGTGCCCCATATAGGGAGTCACGGATTTACAGGTAGACTAGCAGATTAGCAGTTGTGGTCAAGTAGCAGCAAAAATCACTACAATATTTTGCTTTGATGGCAGTGATGATGGCATCAACTATAGTGTTGTATGCCTTGTTAATAGATCTATGCACAGAATTAAGAAGTTGTCTTAACGAACCACAACAACTCAAAGTTTACGATAGCAAACTTCAAACAAAAATATGCGCATTATGAAGTTTTCAAAAGCTATTGCATCGATTCCAATACTTTCACACCAGTTACCCATTAGTCAAAATATTTCCTACTTAGTTTCAATTTCTATATTGTATTTGTGTTGTCATGTTTGTTAGTTTTAGTATCTTACCAATAAGATTATAAATGCCCTCCACTTTCATTTAGTTTCAGATAACAAGCCTAGAATGGGAATACTAGTTGAGTCGTGTCGCTTTAAATCAATCTACATGCATTAAAGAATGCACTATCACTCATTGACTAGAAGACTACTAATGGGGACCTTGTAGGAGTTTTCTAGCTTTACCGATGCAACCATAAGTAGTTTAGTTGATCAATCATGTATGTAGTTTATCATTAGATATGATTTTTTTTACCAATAATCTGATTTTGGAAATTCCAAGTAGCTTACGGGACAAAAGATGATGTTATTGAGAAAGCTCAACGAGTCAAAATAACTTTTGAATTTTTTCCATGAAATAGTTTCAGTTCATTTGTTTTAGTAATAACAATTTAATAGTGTGTTCTTATATACTGCATGATAGAGCTGCAACTAATTGAGTTGGCCAACATAAACTAATGGTTCATTTATTGACAATTATTATGTTGATTATGTGACAAAACATGTGGTTATGCAATGGTATGTGACGAATGAATGAAAATTGTTTACTTTTGCTGCTAATGGATTAGAGCTAACTAACAAGCTTAAATATCAGAAAGTATGATGTTAATTTTCAAACTGTCTTACTTTTTAGTTTAGGAAAGAGTCAACAGGAAGGGCAAACCAACCTGGTTTTTTGGTTCAGGTTACTGTCTGCATGAGTTTATTCATTGATAATAATTTAAACAATTGTACACTATTATGCCTGGTTATTCAATGATACTAAACTAATTCTATCTCTAGGCATCAGTTTCTGTTGGAAGAAAAAAGTAAAATACCTTTTCATCGTATGATACTTAGTTAAATCCTACGTGAAAACTGTGGTTTATATTTTAACACTTTAACAGCAATTTTTTATTTATTTCTCAATAACAAAATATCTAAGCTTTGTATTTGAAGCTCAAAAAATATAGATATAATCAGACTTTTTACTCTGTAGGCTGAAGGCTGTAGGCTGTAGGCTAACTTTCTTATATGTTTGTGTAAGCAGTGAGGGAGTTACATGCACACACAGAGTTGTGTAATGTGCTCACTGCCTTTGATCAGAAGAAAATTAATGATCAAGTTTTGATCAGCTCCATCTTAGCTTTTTGCAAAAAAAAGAATGAAATAGTCACTGCATAGTCGAATAGTTTTTATGAAAATTCCTGAACCAAGAAATCAAGTTGGTTTGGCCTAAATAATAAAAGAAAGAAACCTTTTAAAACCTCCCAAGAAATCAATGAAAAACTCTGTCAGCATTTTATATTAAATGCTAGATCAAAAATACTTGTGCTTGCTAATCATACAAAAGTATGTGGTGTGATGAACACATTACGGAAATTTATGTGGTACCTCTTGTTGATTGGGTTTTTTTTAAAAGGTTACTAGTTAGGTAGTGGAGAAAGATGCCATTGAAAAAACCTTGTTAATATTGTTTGTATGATCGCAAATTGCTGTTTTGTTGCTATATCCAAAAAGGAAATATTGGTTGCCAAAAAATAGCTCTGCAATGCATAAGTAAAGAAAAAACAACGTCTAATTTTCAAACCAGCCTTGTTTCTCACAAACACCGCAACGTTAAACATTTTGTGAAGCCACAGCATGAAGAATGCTTATTTGTACTTTCTGAACCAAAAAAGCTGAAAGCGCTTTGGAAGTATTAAAATCACTTTTTAACATCTGTAGCTTGAGAATGGCTGATTTTGCAGACACAAATTTTGGAAGCACAATCATTACTTGCTGTTATATTGATCGTGTGAAATGCAGGCTTGTCAATATTTTTGCGCAGGGGCTCAAAATAAGGATAATACTGATGCTCACCCATCAATAATTAACAAAAAAACACTATTTTATTTGTTGTTTACTCAATGTTCGCATGGACGTCACATCATTACATTTGTTGTAGCAACTAACGCTTCTGTAGCAACAGCAGATATTGAACTTGTTTCAAGGTATTATGTATATAAAAGGCTTTGCTGTCAGTGGAGGTCTTTTTTATTTGTCAATCGATGAGCTTGTTATGGTGATACAGCGTCTCTAGAAACAAGAAATAGCGAAACTGATCATGTGAAAATATTGACTCTTTGAAAACACTTTCCATATCTACAAATAAGCTTGCAACGCCCCTTCCAGTAGAGAGTAAAATAGCACTTCCAGAATTGTAAACTGGATTGTACTAAAGTTGGGACCGTAAATGAAGTTGCAGAATACACGAATTTCACATAAACTATCACATTTTTGTTAGAGTTGTCTGCTTTAACTGTATATTAGCCCAGTTTTTGGGAAAACTTGTCCACAAGTTGCACTAAGTACTACTTGTATCTTCTTGAATGGCTGTAATATGAAAAATACTGTATCATGTTTTATTGTTGTTGAGCACAGCAACAACATTGAAACTGCGATTACAGCAGTATTTTCTTGGTTCAAATGAAAACTTCCATTTCCTGATTGTTTTTGGCCATTGCTAAAAAGACATGTTTTTAACCAAAAAAATGCTGAAGCTTTTTGATGAATTGACTGTGCAACATCACCACATGAGTAAATAGCATATTATTATACAGTTTTGGTATTATTTGTTATATATTCTTCCATACTATATTATATACTCTTTGTAATGTGTAGTCTAAATAAACAATGTAAAATTTGTGCTCATGTTTTAGAAGCTAGACTTATGTAAAAAATCAAGTTTTTGCTTGAAAATAATTTGAATAAAAGAAAAGCCCATGCCTTACTTGTGGTTCCGGGTTTTCCGCATTTGTTTTCTAAGGTCCAAGTTTTCAGCACAACTGATTATAAAATAAGAAGAACGTTTTAACAGTATAAACTCATTTCTGGTCCTGCCTTTTTCTCGTTCAACATATTCACCTACATAAAAGTGACCGAATCTCTGAGTATGAAGTCTATTGGAACTAAAAAGTTGAAAGTTTCAAAGAATGTAAGACATTTTAGGTTCCAATCTTTAGAATTTCCAAACTAATTGGATAATAATCAAAAAACAAAGCTGGTTTACAAATACAGAAATGGACAACCGGTGAATATAGACATGCAATAATGATATGAATGCAACAGACTCTGTTCTATGTATAACAGTAAAATGTTGACTCAACTGTTGCTCGTGCAGAGATGTTGGCCTCGCTACGAAAAAGAAGATGGCCCAAAACCGCAACAGAATAAAAGAAAGATTAAACTAAACACAATATGTTTACAAATGTGGGCATCAGACAACATTGAGACCAATGAGCAATCAGCTATTTAATTCCATATTAAAGTGGATCAAGCCTTTAGCGTATGCATCACATAACACCCATTCACTCTAGGCCACTGTCAAACTTCTACTAAATCCAAAAATTATTAAAGGTTAAATTTCAATGAGGTAGTTAGTCAAGCTATCCACAATAGAGACATGGTAGGAGTTATCTCCCAGCCAAACATTAGATTTTTTATTAGAGCCACCAGTCATTTATTATTTAGTATTAAATTATTATGCGTCGTCACCAAAAGTTTACTATTTATTTGAAAAAAATTTTGATCATATTCTTTCATGCGCATGTTTAAAGCTGCGTACACACTTGAACGATTTTGTGGCCGAAATTGGCGAAATTCCAAAGCGGCCTAGTGTGAATGCAATAACGGCCGATTTTGTATCATATTGGTCGGTGTCATTGCCATTTGTGAACTGCTCAAAATCACCAACAATTTTTAGTAGCAGATTATCAAGGAAACTACAACACAAAATTAGTGCAGCGGTGTCTTGTGGTCATAAACAATGATGATAAAATAATAAAAATCACCAATTCTCCCAGCAATAACCAAATAATAAAAAATATTATTATTCTTTGTTAAAACTCACCAAGAAAATTCATTATTTACATATTACTATTTTTATTTCAACGTGGACATGGTTGATCACTCATTGATGAGCAAAGTTTGAATAGTTTAGAAATAATTTTAATTAATTAGAACAGGTACTTGGTAAAGCTGAAAAAATAAAAAAAATAATCTGTTCAGAACAACAGATACTACAAATAATTAATATTGACGCAGCTACAGCTAGTGCATTAACTAATAACAACCATAGACATGGTGAATATTTGTGAAATAGCAGACAGCAATATGTTTAGTAATGCCATGGTTATGCTGAAAAGCGAAGTTTGTCTGCCTCTCTCACTAAAGAGCAAATGCTTTTTTCGGCTGAGATTCTTTTCTAGTGTGAACGCAACCATCGGCCGAAAAAGGGCGCAACTCCAACAAGAACAATTTTTTAAACAAAAATCGTTCTAGAGTGTACGCAGCTTTAGACTGAAAGTAATTATTAAAAGTCATCAACTTTACTCAATAATTAACACCAGATAGTTATCATAAAGAATAAAGTGAACAAATATAGTAATAACGAAAAACTTCCCTGTAGGTTGGAAAATACAGGTTGGGAAAGTTACATTATACATTGTTTTATTTAAGGTATAATATTTGCGCTGACAAAAAACTCATGAAATATATATGGTTTTAGTGTGAGCAGACATGACATCCAGTATGTAACTAGCAGATTTGTATCAATAGAGTAACCTTTATCATAGAATTAACCATTTGCTTGGCTTTCAATGAAAAATACTTTTGGTAAAAGCTGTAAATCATTTTTTTTGTGTTTCAGGAGATAGAGTTCAATAATTGCACATTAGTACAATATATATTGATCATTTTACTAGCATTATCTTACAAGTAATTGTGTTAGCTATCTACAGTCTACAGCTTTGTGTGGCTTGCATTATGTACTGTTGCTATAAAAGCTATATCACTACTACAAATCCATCAACTATCAATTATCTATTCAATAGATATAAAGAGAAAACAGAGAGATAATATTTGCATATCCAATAAGGGTATGAAAACGCCAAACTGCTGACTCCTTAACAATCAATAGGGCTGCGATCACAACATGGGAGGAGATTGAAGACTGCAATGCCGGTGCTGACTCTAAACACAGTATAAAGTCAAAAAGTACTTATAACCTTTAGCATATCAATGAAATCCACCGCACTAAATACATATCCCACAAGTAATAGAATTCACGACACTGTAGTATCTGGTCTCATAGACAGCAATATAACATTGACGGTTCTTCACTCTGCCTGCACCATCTTCCAACCCATTCGAATCACTAAGCTTACAACAGCAAATCTTAAAATGAAAAAACTGGGTCTTGTTACTGTATTACAAAAATTTCGAGCTATATATCGATTGAACTCTCAATAGCTCTAATTATTGATTGCATTTCAGTTTTTATAAAATAATATGTAGATATATGAAAAAAGAGTACTCAAACTTCGAAGAGTTTTTGGCTGACAATCTCTGTCAAAGATTTCCTGCATGTAACGCATTCATCAGCTGAAAAAGGGCACAATTGGACAAAAAATCCATCAGGTGTGAACTCAGCTTTACCAATACTTCAGTGTGCAACCTGGGACTGTATTGATAATTTTACAAGCTGTTTCTTACAATTGGTGGCTTTAGCGTTTTGTAGAGTAAGCTGTATGACCAAAGCAACACTTTCAACTATTGATTATCTGTTCAATACGAACAAGAGTAAACAGGAAACTAATATTTGCCCATTCGATGAATCAATAAAATACCAAACTGCTGTTCTTTTTATGACAACTAGCAGTGCTGCCAGCACAATGTGGGAGGAGCTTATAAACTACAATGTTGCCATTTACCTGGATATGGTATAAATAGAAGATCAGCGAACTGCAGATACATATTGGAGCCAAGCACGCTAGATATACTATTCATATATTGCTAGCTACGTAGCCAACAGTGATGTAACATGTAGCTTGTGTACATTACTCGTGTTTGTGAATTCCAGCTAATTCTCCTCGGATTTCTCTTTCGCTGCTGATCATTTCTCAATTGCTGATGTGAATTGCATATTGAGCAATACTACCAAATGCAACAAATAATGGTAAGTTTCCCACCAGCTTTTTATGGCGAACACAGTTTAGTCTCTCAACATGCCCGATGTTAGGCAAAACTAGTTCATGGCAATTTTAGTTTTAATTTAATATATATTACTATTTTTAGTTATCACCACAGACATGCAAGCTTCTAGTTAACTTTAAATAATCAGATAGAGTATATTCGATACAATACTTAGCAGCAGTTTTATATCAATATCTCATCTGTGCTAGAGTAAAGGCTGCTCCACACGGCAACGAAACGAGGACGAAACGAACTGGCCGAAACGAAAAAATTTTCGTTTCGGTGCATTGTTAACGAAATTTGCTTCACACGCTAACGAAACTGCATGTAGCCGATCAACGACAAACAACTGCCAGCCAATGACAATACACGAATTGTAATAACAACTGCCGCCAATCATAATAATAGTAGTATTCAATACTAGTAGTTCTTCTACTAGTTCTTCTGTACGGACAGCTTCCAGATATTCGATTTAGTTAAGTTATCGGTGAGTAAACTTAATTATTTATCAACTGGTGGTTATCATTATTATTACTCACTCACCAGACTAGTAATTTTATAAGTGCTAGGCTCCTTTTAATTCCTTCTAATAATTATAAATAATGATGATGATGAATCATTTGTTATTTTGTTGCAGTAGGCCCAATTTTTATTAAAAAAATAATTAACTGTACTGTAATAATAATTACTTTAATAATTCTAATAATTTTTATTATAATAATAACATCATTAGGCAAATTTAATAACAATAAACAACTGCCAGCCAATGGTAGTATTTAATATAATACTACTACTAGTAGTAGTAATAATAATTATTAAAATTATTATAATAATAAATTTTAGTAACATGTGCTGTGTTTAGCGCCACTAACGCAACATGGACCAATGAAGTTACGCCTTGTGTGGCCAATAGCAAAATGCAGAAAAGACTTTTGACCAATGATCGACTAACGAAAAAATGCCAACCAAGCACTGCTAGGTCTGTACGAAAAGTCACCGTAACGCTACCGAAGTGACGGTAGGGCTTTCGTTGGGCAAATTTATTTTCGTTACGAAATTAATTTGACGTTTCGTCTTCGTTTCGTTGCCGTGTGGAGCAGCCTTTATACTTGTTTTTCCATTAAGGTCAGGGGAGTTTAATTAAGTTTATAGTTACCTAATGAGGTTAGACAAATTTGATATTTTACTGCTGTTTAAGGTGAGCATGAGTTGACAGCATAAAGTAGGCAATTATTTATTATAAAAAGAGAGTTACTCATAGCGTAGGATAATATAATAAGTAACAGTTGCTAACAATAAAAGGCTATCAAAAGTTTTGTCCTGTCTTTAAGGTCTCCTCAAGGCCCAGCCAAACAAACAAACCAAAACAAATGAATTAACATTGCTAGCCTGATAATGCTTATTCGTTGCAAATGAAAAGATTTGGTTTCAAATGTCATTTCACCTTGTTGCTCCCGTGCGGTGGTTAGAAGGAAAAGGAATGTGTTATGTTTGAGGAAAGACTCAAAGGTTTTTGTAAACGAGTTGGTGAAGTCCTACTACACAAACCTATCGCAATCATTCTACAGACTCGATATAATAGTTATTGCTGTGATCTAACTCTTTATCATTATTATTTTTCTTATTTCCTACTTGAATTTCTACCAATCCAGGTATTCAGGCGACTTTCAGATTATTCACCAACCACAATGATGAGTGCTCACGTTGATACTGATTGAAAATATTCTAATGGTATTGTGTTAAATTGTGGTGTTTTATTAGCCACAAACTTTTTAAAAGCTTTTGTCTAGTTCCTTACATCAAGGGTGCTGTTGGTAAACATTGTGATGTTCTTTGGAGTTGCATTCAATTGTGTTCTATTGCCAATAAACCAAAAATTAAACAAATTTAGTTACAAGTTATCTATTACTTCAAATTTGCTGTTTTATAAATTGTTGAATTTTTGAGCTAATTAAAATTCTTTGCTCAACCAAATTCACAATAATAGTATTTGAAGGACAATAATACCCAATGCATGGAAACTTGACAATACCTAGCTAAGCTCAGTAGTAGTTGTCTAGAAGGGAAATTGAAACTTTTGAACACTGCATGCAAATCCTTTGATTGCTTAAATATCATACAATACTGTCGAATCATTTATTGATTTCTATATTTTTTTTGCTCATCATGTGATGTTTATGTGTTATCAATTGTTTGACCTATTGTTGAAGTTTTAGTAAACACTAAAACAAGTTTAAAAATACTTACTGGCCTAGAAATTATCTGAACTATCAAAGACTAACTATGATTTTTTTCGATTTTCGTTTGTCACTGTTGACGATTGTGACAAACAAGACTTCGGAAGAAATTAAAAAAAAATGCAGTTGAATAGTAGTTTCTATGTTTTTGGGAACTATGTTTCCTATTATTTACGACTTCAGTTGCCCAAAGCCACATATGTTACAGTTTAGTGTGACAGAAATGCACCAATCATTTGGTAACAACCCTAAATAAATGTATTGGTTGAGTATGATTAGACTTCTGATGTACCAGGCTCAATTTAATACCAAGTATAGTTCTGCTGCATCAGTAAGAATTTTTCCCATTCTATATGGCATACAAGTCAACAATTATTTATTTTTTAGAATCAAACATAAGATGAAACAGTAAACACAAAGAATGCCAAGGAGAAAAAAACATGGAAGCGGTTCAAGTCTGGAATATGGACAGGGTGAGCTTTATGAGTACCTCATTAATGAAAACTTATTACGATGAGAAAATAATTGTGTGTGTAATATGTTGGGTGTATTAAAATAAAAAAGTACATTAGAAATCTAAATAATCCAACTATCGATATCGCTCAGTTAAGTTGTGCAATAACTCGTTTTCTGTTATAAGGTAATACAATCGTTGTTCAAATCAATATGCATAAAACAATTTTTTTTGTATATGAGAGTAACATTCAAGGAGCAGAGCTGTTATTGTTTGCACTCGCAATATTGATTATTAAAAACATCAGTGACCTTCAACAAACCTTCAAGATAGTGGGTGAATTGTTTCCAATTTATTTCCTCTTATTGAAAATGTTGTTCATCTTTTTATTTTTCATACAATTGATGGTGCGGGTACGTATGAACATTGTGCAAGAACATACAATGATTGAGTTTTTGGAAACTTAGATAACACCTACAAACATATAGTGAAATAATGAAGCCCTAGGCAAACCTTGGGTATAAACATAAATGTAGATTCCCAAAATATGGTGCTTACATTTTTAGTTTCAGCTTTGGCGTTGCAAGTCATACAGCTTGAGTTTTTTGGTGAAAGTTTCGGTATTTTGCAAGTCTCCTGAAACATATGGAACATTAATGCAACTTGGGATCATCAGTATCATTGCTGGAGTTATCTCCCTCATTGAGCCTTGGTTCCTGAACATCTCGCCAAAAGGTTTTTAAGTTGATTTACGCAATCTAAATTATAAAACGAATCACAAATAAAATGTTTTAAAAATGAAACTAATAGCGGGCATATAACATTCAAATAAAAGGCAAGACTTTTTATTGATCACTGATGAGAACAGAAGCACTTTTTGTTTAGAAATCATTCAAGAAAATTTACCGAGTTTCTGATAATAACGGAGAGCTTTCATCATTACATTGCACCTAAAATAAAAAAAGTTTCCCCAAAGAAAATCGGAAAATGCTAAATAGAAAAAAAAGTTTAGGATTTGGTTGTAATTTCTAATTTTATTCCATCTTGGTAGCTTTCGTTCATTATAGCATCGCTGACCATTTGGTGCAAATTGCTGGAAGCCATACCAACCTTTTGGTTTGGGTCATACTCTCATTTTGTCACTTGTTCAACCTTTATGCCAGGTAATAAAAAATTGAAACACTGTTCATAAACGTGATGAGAAAGTTATTGCTCTTACGGAAATTTTTTGATTAACTCCTATGGAAAAAACCACAGTTGCTTTTATGGCTACACAGAAGCTAAGTACTTTGATTGGAGAATGACCAGGCCGTTTATTATTTCTCAGTTTTTTCCTCAATGCCTCTGTCCTTGTAAATATTTGTTCATTGAAGAAGGGGGGGGGGGAGTAATGGAGTGTATGCGGGGGAATTGAAGTAAGGTAGAAGCATCGTGATTGTGCATAGAGGGTATATAGTTGTTGTAGTTACAGCCTGCAGGCCCAACATTTAGGCAACCCAAAAAACAGCAACTTTTTAAATATAACTGTACTTTTGAATTGTTTGTTTTATTCTGTCGGAACCATGTTCACTAACTTACACACAAAGATTTATAAACACATCAACATAAACCTATAGTAGATCTCTTTTAAATAATTGGCTTTGTTGGAATGCATGTCTTTGTAGACCTGACAGTCGGTGGATTGAATGTGCGCTCTCTCTTGGCATATGGGAGACTGGACAAAAAATATGCCATAGAACAGATCATCAACCAACCAGAGCTTCAGATTGACATTCTCATTGTTGGAGAGACCTGGTTGAGAAGTGATGAACCATTTCACACTGAAGAAAATATTGCTATTACAGGGTTCACACATGCAAGGCTTGACAGATATGCTGGTAGGGGTGGAGGGCTGCTTGTATACTTCCGTAGTGGTATAAGCTGTAGAAATGACGGTAATATGTTTGGTATAGAGCAACAACCAGATATACAATCTTTGATTGTTCATCATGAAGAGGGTATAAGATTTGTTTTGGTAGCAATATACAGCCCTAGAAGTAATGATACAAGCTTAGCAGCGCTTATTGCTAAAATTTTCTATCATCACTATAAAGATAATCCAGTAATGATTGTTGGTGACCTCAATCTACAATATCAAAATGTAATGAGCATGTGCTCTATGTTGAGACAGTTGGGACATTTTGCTCAACCTATTGTAGAAGGTCCAACACACGTAAATGGGAATTGCATTGATCATATAATTACCAACATACATGAAGTACCCAGAGGCACAGATGTAGAAATCATAGCTAGGGGTGTGGTACAAATCAATCACACACCAGGCACACCTGGGTACATTTCAGATCACAATCTTGTCTGGTGTAGAGCTGCACAAGACAGGAAATCAAAAAGGTTCAAAAAATCTTTGACCCTAAAAGTTTCCAGCAAAAACTTGCCTAAAATTCAGTACCATAAAAAACTTACTGAAAAGCTTTCAGAAGTAAAAAATGAAACGTGGCTTCAAAAAGTAGCTGAAATCAAAGAAGAGAGAAAAGGTAAAAAAACCTCTGGCATATCACAAACTAAACTGAAGGAACAAATTGAAAAAGATTTGTTTGGCAAGGCTTTTTGCAAGGTGAACAACTGCTACCGGCTGCTTGACATCTCTGATCTGGGCCAACACGTGCAATCAAAACACTTTCAGTGTCCTGAGTGCCATGTTTTAATTAAAATCAAAACCAATGCACCAAAACATTTAGAGGAAAAACATGGCATATTCATGTGCAGAAGTACCAAATGTAAGAAACTGTTTGATTCTGAGCAAGAAAGAATTGATCATGAAAATGATGGAAACCACTTTGTGTGTGACCAATGTGATGTTTCTGCCCAAAGGGCTTTTACAGCTGAAAGGGGGCTAAACGAGCATATGAAAATTCATCCACCACTCCTGTTGATGCTGCGTCTGTGATAGTTTCTTGAATGTAAAATACTGACAATTTTTAAGAAGAAATTACCAGGATTTATTGGTTTATCATGTATTTCTTTTAACAAGTGTGGTTTTGCCGTTTGTAACGCTTGGCTGTTCCAATAATCAGTTTGTTTGTTGTTTAAAAAGTTTTACAAAAGATAAGATTTGTGATGATTTTATTATATTTTTTAGTGGAGTTGTGTGTTTGCAAATGGCTACTTTTAAGTTTTTATTTCAAGTTTATTGTTTTTTTGCTTACGAAGTACAGACTACTGGAATATTTTTAATTTCAAATGTCAAATCTTGAAAGCACAAGATACCTATTTCTTGCAGCTTAATAACTTTTTCTTTATAGTTTTTTTGGGTGTATTTAATATAACACTCTTTGTGTAAAAATTTGCATTATGTTTTGACCATAGAATCACATTTTTTCACTTGAAAGAGTTTTACATTATTTAATTTATGATCTTTTTAATCTAGTGGCAAAATACATATCTGGAACTGACAACCATGACGATATTGATTTTCGAGATTTGCAAAACAAATACTGGTGCAGTTTGCCTATCACTCAACTTTTTGTGATATAAGTAATTTTTTATTATTAAAACATGAAATATGAGTGTTATTGCAGTCTGCATTTACAAAAATTTCAGGAGAAAAATTTTGTTCGAGGAGAGAGGGTTTTTGTTAATATAACTGCTATTGGAAGCATTTATAACCAAATAGAAATCATAGCAATTGAAGTTAAAAATATATGTTTGTGAAACTATTCAAACACACAGTTACTGCATTTACTGCACCTACAAGTTATCGCAGTTCAACATTTGGTGGACTGCAGCAACTGTATGAGTTGTGCTCCCACGGGAAGACAACTCTTGTGAAGTATTGCCAATGTGAGGGTAAACTGATCAGAAGAGGCTTGGATGCCAAGTGTTTATGCTAGAGACCAGAATCTGAAAAGTTATGGGGCACAGGCTGTAAAGCTTAGGAGATGTGGGATTGGCACGGTCAATGAGAGTATTTAGCACTACATTTTAGAGGGTGAACTACTTTTGTTTAGGCAGTGAGGACAAGTGGTAATCAAGCTACATAACACTAAGAGAGGCAAAAGGGGAGTGAGAATTTCTTTGCCGACCCGGATACAGTATAAAATAGAAGATCAATGGACTGCAGATAAATATTGTAGCCAATCACACTAAATATACGATTCATATATTGATAGCTACATAGCGAATAGTGATGGTATCAAGTTGCATGTGTACATTATTCGTGTTTAAAAATTCAAGCTGTTTCTCCACGGATTTCTCTTTCGCTGCTGATGATTTGTTAGTTGCTGTCGTGAATTGAAAAAACTGCGCAATACTACCAGATGTAAAAATGGTGGTAAGTTTTTCACCAGCTTGTTATGGCGAACAAAGTGTCTGATGTTAGGCCAAACTAGTTGATGGCAATTTCAATTCTCATCTAATACAGATCAGTATTTTTAATTACCACCACATGCATATAAGCTGATAGCTGACTGTAAAAAAATCAGATAGAGTATATTCGATACAATACTTAGCAGCAGTTTTATATCAATATCTTATCTGTGGTAGAGTAATACTTGTTTCGCGATTGAAGTTAAAGGAGTTTAATCAAGTTTATAGTTACCTAATGAGGTTAGACAATTTTTATATTTTATGCGGTTTAAGGTAAATTGACAGCATAAAGTAAGCAAACATTTATTATAAAAAGAGAGTTACTCATAGCATAGGATAATATAATAAGTAACAGTTGCTAACAATGCAATGCTATCAAAAGTTTTGTCCTGTCTTTAAGGTCGCCTCGAGGCACAACCAAAAAAAAAAAAAACAAACAAAAGCAAGCAAACAAAAAAAAACAGGCAAACAAACATTGCTAGCCTGATAATGCTTTACTAATTGGAAATACACAAACTTAGTTTCAATATATCATTTCACTTTTGCTCTAATGTGGTGGTTAGAAGGAAAAAAAGGATGTGTTCTGTTTGTTCCCTACCTGCGTATTCTCCCTACCTGCAACTTCTCTCTGCCTGTGCCTTCTCACTACCTGCGTCTTCTCCCTACCTGCGTCTTCTCCATACCTGCGTCTTCTCCCTACCTGCAACTTCTCCCTACATGCGTCTTCTCCCTACCTGCATCTTCTCCTTAGCTGCATCTTCTCCCTACATGCGTCTTCTCCCTACCTGTGACTTTTCCTTAACTGCGTCTTCTCCCTACCTGCGTATTCTCGCTACCTGCATCTTCTCCCTACCTGCGTCTTCTCCCTACCTGCGCCTTCTCCCTACCTGCGTATTTTCCCTACCTGCATCTCCTCCTTACCTGCATCTTCTCCCTACCCGCGTCTTCTCCCTACCTGTGCCTTCTCCCTACCTGCGTCTTCTCCCTACCTGTGTATTCTCCCTACCTGCATCTTCTCCCTACCTGCGTCTTGTCCCTATCTGTGTCTTCTCACTACCGGCGTCTTCTCCCTACCTGCGTCTTCTCACTACTTGTGCACTCTTTTGACCTATGCTTTTTTCAACCCCTGTGTCCTCCTCCATTCATGTGTCCTTTCCAACTACCATGAGTAGATGTAAAGCGACAAATTTAACTTTAAAAGCTATAACCAAATGACTTGCAGTCACAATTGTACCTTACCACTTCTCAAGAAGTGAAGCTCAAATTTGTCTTTACTCAACCTTTTTCTTTTTGAAGTCAACAAAAATATTATTTTCTCCTTCCAGAATATAGCCATGAAGTTATACAGCGCCATTTTTATATGATTATTCACTGATAAAAATTTCCACCTGACGTTGGTATACACTCACCCCCTATTCAGAGCTCGTATCCAGTGGTGAACTAGCACTTTCATTTTGCTTGAGAAATGCTTAAATTTAGTCATAACCAAAAACTTAAAGAGCCAAGAGCCCAAACAACTGTGCCTGTTGTGTGTATTTGAATGTAGCTTCTTGCTTTGGTAATGGGATGTGTGCCATAGAGTCTCAGTTACCTTGGACTGCTGTGCCACCAAATATTTTTTCCTGGGTTACCTAAAATGGCAGGGAACTTTAAACAAGTATTAGTAGTGCATTGTAGACAAAAAAAGAGGCTTAACAAACCTGAGAGTATCAAGTTTTATTTTCTTGAGCATAAAGAATTAAGACAAGGACAACATCTGTATGAGAGAGATTTTTCTAAACCCAAAAACATGATATTTAATAGAACATTTTGCTCAGCTGTAAATGGTTTGTGCTGTTCCATTTATTGGTCAGTAGCATAGCTTATTGCAGCCTAAAGTTATGACCCTCTAACATTGATTCACAAATTATCTACTGTAAGCCAATCAAAGATTATGTATGATCTCTCCTGAATGGGTAGAACATCACTAGAGATATGATTGGATGGTTGGCTCAGCACTATCGGTCACAGATCAATGATTTCAGTCCTTGTACATTATATTAAGGCGATATTGTAGCTGATCAAGTCATAAGACCTCATCAGATAATACTGTGAAGTGATAATCGGTGTGGTCTATTTTCAGGCTAAGCGTTCACTTACAAGCAATAATTAGGAATCGACAATTTTTTTGGTTTCAATAAACATGAGAAGACAACTAACACAACACTCATTAGAAGCTTTTTTTGCTGATTGCAATTTGCACTTGTAATGTTCTTGATGACTCTGCCTCTGAGATACAAGAGCTAAAAGTTAAGCTGCGGAACCTAGAGCATCAACTTGAAGATTTGAAAGGACTTGAACATAAAGTAACAGAGATAAAAGAAATGCTACAGGCAAGTGTGAGTCTTAGCCCGCAGACTTAGTTGCTATCATGTGACTTTATTGTGCAGACGACTGATCAGTACTCATTAAACTGCTATATCTTCCTCATAGGTACTTTGTAATAATTATGCAATGGTTTATCAAACATTGCTACAAAATCTATGACTTTTGTTTTTAAAAAACTGTGATTTTGAATTTTTCTGCTAAAGGTTTCGTAACGCAAAAAATGCAAAACTGTTTTTGTCTTACTAGCTTGTACAATGCATAAAAAGAGGGCCTCAGAAGGTGTATTTGCCGGCGGGATCAATTTATACCATAAATCAAGTAAATAATATTTTTCACAATTTATTTAATGCAATTGAGTCGGACAAATTGAAGTTAATTTGCAAGGCATGCTCAGAGGTCATGAACACTTCAAGTCTGTTATATAAACCTAATACATAGCCATGTGGGTGACGTTTATTTCAAAGCAGTTCATTAACGGTATAATCATTATTATATTATTACTTGTTCATAATATAAATCAAATATATTGTTTATTATTCTTAATTATTACAATAATAACGTGTTATAAATAAATTGATCATCATAATAAAAAGCAAAGCCATTTTGTTGAAACAATAAACCTAATTTTTATTGTTATAGCTAATCAAGAACGAATTGCTTCAAAATGAATGTTACCAACCAGAAAAGTCCAAAGTTGTCTATTGCTTGGCTGATTATACTTATCTGTTACTTCTCGTAACATCACTCTATGAGCACCAGTAAGGAATGCTCACACATAAAATACTTAAACACCAGAAAATAATTATTCTCTCTACCATGCACACGGCAACTTTATTTCTTCACAAACTGATCGGATCAAAGGATATGATTTCTTATTATTATTATGTAATAAAATACGAAGGTTTGGGTCAATGCATTCACTGCCCACCAATATGATATTCAAAGCTAAGTAATAGCAACTGCCCACCGATCCAGCCAGCAAACCCATCTGGAGTACACAAAACTCTGTTCAAATGCACCCATCATACTTTATCAGGCAATGACATCTAAAACTTTGTTCAAACTGACAAATCCACTTTTCTATAATACATACATCAGTTGATATAACTTACTTCTTTCCATCACATCATTTGATGTAATCAGATCTAAACTTTGTAGGAAACATCGGTGTATGCCAGAAGCAGTCGAGCTCCTTTATCACAGCTTGGTAAGTAGATTTAAACACTTGTGATTTTTTCGAGTAGGATTAACTTAAAACTCGCACCAAAATATTGGTGTACCCTTGTGGTATTTGTTGTTTTTGTTTTCTGGTAATAAGTGCTTAACAAAAGCATGTAATGTTATCTACTAGCGTATTCTTATTGCAACAAAATGGTGGCTACAACTTATTGACATTTTGTTATTTAATATTTTGAACACAGAAACTCTCCAATATCCTGTACTACCTGGACCCCCTGGGCCACCTGGACCAGCTGGAACTCCAGGTCAAGACGGCAAAGATGGAAAAGATGGTACAGACGGAAGAGATGGTGACAATGGAAGAGATGGCAGAGATGGAACGAATGGTAGGCATATTATCACTAAAGGATGAAAAAAACTTAAAAGTTCCAGAAATGTTACATTAGGACATGATATTAAAACCATATGCGATGTGGAGGATGTTTGTAGCAGCAGCTTTTCATTATTGTTTTGCAGGAGCACCTGGACTTCAAGGCTCACCAGGTAGAAACTGGGGCTGTGGGACCAAAAGGAGATGTAGGACCTACTGGTCCACCAGCAGGTGGAGCTACCTACACAAGATGGGGTAGAACTTCTTGTGGAGCAGATGCTACTGTAGTATATGTTGGTAAGAACCTTACCCTTTGCCTGGCTAAACCTTTTACTAATTTTTAATAATTACAAGCTGAGAAGTCTCTATAAACAAATATAACAGTAATATTACATTTATTGTTTAGGATTTATGGGAAAATCTCCATTCAGCAATGTCGATGGAGGAATAAACTACCAATGTATGGTAAATGATCCCCAATACAATAGTGCTGGTGTGGCAGAGTTTCATGGCAGTCTTGCTGGGGCAGAATACCAAAGCTACAAATATGGAGTTTTCCGGAATGAAGCACATGACCAGAATGCACCGTGTGCTGTTTGTTATGTCAACAACAGAACATCAACTCTTATGGTACCAGGAAAGAGGAGTTGTCCTACCAATTGGTCTAAGGAGTATGAAGGTATTTAGATGTTTACACAAAAAACTAGCAAAACTTGCTGCATATTGTGAAGTTTTCAAATGCAGTTAAAGCCTTTTGACAACCTACTCAAACATGCATTACACTTTTTTAATGAGCCTAGCTAAACCTTAAGCAAATTTAATGCCTTATTCATAACTCTATTGATTGGGAAGTAGTAAGTTAACTTTCAAAGGCTCACAAGCCCATCTATTGCAACTGGCTTTGTGTTTCAGGCTATCTGATGTCAGAGAGAAACAATCACAACAACCCATCAACATATGAATGTGTAGACAAAGATCCAGAGTATGTCAGAGGTGAAGCCCCCGATAGCAGTAGTGGTCTTCTACAATTCAACAGAGCTGTGTACTCAAGGAGTACATTGTCCAGAGTATGATGGAAATAGAGCTATAACTTGTGTCGTTTGTACCAGGTGATGGTTTAAGCAAATACCCAGTGCAACGATTGTCTTATTTTGTCAACTAATCTTCATCAGTCTCACTTGTTAACTTAAGTTTGTGCTTTCTCCTAACTGGTTCATTTCTGTGCTGCATGTGTACTTGATAATGTTCCTAAAAGAAATACTCTCTGGGATGTTCTCACCAATAAAACAAGTCTAAATTTAAACTTGAAATAACTCAAAGTATGTTAACTTATCGTCACAAATTTGTTGCATAACAAAGAGGTTCGGTGCAGTTTTCCGCTCATGAATAAAATTTCTTCCATGACTGAACATTACAAAAGCAATTGTAGCTTATCCATAAAAACTTAGTACTAATTTTATTGTTTCAAAAAGAAAATATTCGGCAATGGGATAGATATATACACTATATTAGTGTTATTTTGCACAGAAGGTTTCGATCGATTAAAAATGCTTGTATACCCAATTTTGTTGTAAAAAGTCACAACTTCCCAGATTAAAAATGATTCTTTTACTGACATATTATTTGTTATTTGATGTTAAAATAGTCGAATCCGCTATTTGTCTCTCGAGATAACTTTCTTGATGCATAAAATTATAAACAACTTCTTCGGACAATCCAATAATATACCATTCTGGATTGCTCAAAGCACTGGTTCAAACCTCTGTTGTGTGCCTTCCATTTTCTGTGTCTTAAAGGATACTCATTCAAGATTCAACCTCCCCCCTACCCCCCCCCCCTTCCCCCACCCCCCATAACTAGATTATTGCCATAGTTTGTAAATAGGACCCATATTGACTACAGAAATCTTGCGCATGTGAGAAAACTATCAAAAGCATTACTGTGAAGGTGTTAATGGAAGAAGCTTAGCTCTCTGCACTTAACAAAATAACAACTTTAAATTTCTAACATCACACAGTCCATGTTTAACTCCAACAGTACTCATGAATTAAGTCAGTAATAGTGCACCAAGTAAGGTGTATGGAGTGAACCCAGTGCAATCAGTACATGATGTTGTAATCAACACCAGACATCCCATACCCACCTCATGTCTTACTCTGCTACTAAATATAGCTGTAGCTTTCTCTTCCATCCTTTTATTTAGCAGTGTCTACCTTCAGATTGCAGTAACTTATTTTCGTCAGAATATTGGTGGTTATCACCCCTATGAGATGTTTGAGTAGTTTATAAAACCAAATACGAAATTCCATTTTACTGAGAAGCATTCACATACTATATTAGTAGGTCAGTGTAAAATATTTTATAAGAAAGCCAAATAATATGTCCTTTGCCTAATGACTGATTAACTTCACTGGTTATGAGGTACAAGAAAGTAGACTTGGTTGCATCAGAGAGGGTGAGAAAGATGCAGGTTTGATTAGCTTTGGTGTTGCTCTAAATCAGAACAACTACTACCCAATATTACCGTCTGCAGGATGTCACCAATTACTCATGTTGAACAGCTTTAAGTGTTTATACGAAAAGTATGCCAGTTAGAGAACCAAATACATGAAAATGAGAAAGTTTAATGGATCACCAGGCTACTTTGTACTCATTTCATGTAAATGGTGTTCATCCCTCTCTTCTGATGAAGAAGTAAATGAAAAAGTTACAAGTAAAAAGTAATTTGATACCGTAAATGTAGAAAGCTAAAACTCATGCAGTTGGAACGACTGAAACTGAAATAGTAATTTGGTAGCTCGCTAAGTCTGGATTGCACCACTAAGGTTTGCTTTTACACCATATCGGCAGCTGTCGAAATTTGACAAGTGATGTGACAAATATACTCACTCATAAACTAGAAATGCTGGTATCTGTTACTTGGTATTACAAAACTTTTGCGGTAAAAACAAGTTTGTTAACACATCAGTCATATCCGGTTGTGTAACATTTGTCACTGTGCCAAGTAAAACTGCTGGTATTTATTGTATTTCTCTTTGAGTGAGTTGCTTCTCTAAATGGAAACACGAGCCTCAAACAATAAACCGTCCCCTCAAAGTGAAATTCAATTAAATTTTCAGTTGAAAAGCTTTATTTGATGAAACTGGTCCAAGGAATTGAACTTCATCTTTCACATTTCTTACTCAGCAAAAACAACAAAACAAATAAAGATAAATGTGGTTTTGCGCAGAAATAATGATTGTTCAAATTGATAAACAGGTTTTACCGATATAAAAGTTCTGTTTGAGACTCTGACATGCAGACCATCTCCATCATACCAAATCATGAGCTGGGTGATGATTTAGCTACGTGGTTAGGAGTTGATCTGGTATGTAGATGTTGTGTGTGAGTCAAATTGTGTTTTAAATGGGTATTTTTTGGTTGATGTACTCGTATTATAGAAGGATACAACTGACTATTGCAAAGTTTAAATATAAACGATTGTGGAATTGACATCTATAATCCACTAAATTGGTCATCTGTAACAGTATATCATTAAATATGTATTGGTATAATGTTCAATCAGCTTATTACAGTAAACTGAGGGTATTTTTTTCACAAAAAAATTAACAAAAAGACAGTCTCTTATATAGTGCAATCATTAGTTAGTACAAACAACACAAGTTATAGCTTTATTTCCATCATACTCTGGAGAATGTACTCCTTGTGTACACACAGCTCTGTTGAAGAACCGGAGACCATCATTGTTGTTGGCAGATTCACCACGGATGTACTCTGGGTCTTTATCTATGCACTCATATGTTGATGGGTTCGCATGAATGTTTCGGGCAGACACGAGATAACCTGAAAGATTGTCATTTTACTGAAGCCATGATTATTTGAGACAAGTATTAAACTAGACATAGGGTCTAAGTTGTCTTGACACTATGCTAGCACATAGGGTCTACTTTGTATTGGCACTAAGCCAAAACATAGGGTTTACTTTGTCTTGGCACGATGTTAAATTTCAGCCGACATTTACAAGCAAAATTATGCTCCCCAATAAAACATGTTAATTTATTTTGGAAACTGTAACTTTACGAAGTGTTTCAGTTGTATGAATATAGGCGTACACAAACTTTCATATTCCTTAGTATAGTTGGTAGGACAACTCCTGTTTCCTGGTACCATAGAGTTGATGCTCTGTTGCTGACATAACAGACAGCACAAGGTGCATTTTGATCATATGCTTCATTCTCAAAAATTCCAAATCCATCAGTTTCATATTCTGTACCAGCAACAAGTCCGAAAGCTGTTGCTACTCTAGCACTGTTGTATTCAGCATCATTTACCATACATCGGTAGTTTATTCCTTCACCTGCGTCTGAGTATAGCGACTTCCCTATAAAATTTGCCACAGTCTATAGTACGATTTTTTGAAGCAAAGACAACAACAGAAATTTACATGAGTAGAAAAAACTATGAAATAAAACTATCATACCAACATATACTATAGCAGCATCTGCTACACATGAAGTTCTACCCCATCTTGTGTAGGTAGCTCCACCTGCTGATGGACCTGTAGGTCCTACTCTTCCTTTTGTTCCAGGTGCACCAGGTGGCCCATCATTACCCTGCATGCCTGACTGTTCTGGTGAACCTAAAAACGGAATATTTCTTACATTAATAGAAAAAAACTTCCTCAGTTATTGCAAAGGTAATGATAAAACCTGATCATAATAAACAAAGCATCCATAGATCCGCTAAAGTTCCACATCTGAATTGATCAAGGAAAGAGAAATCTCAATGAGAACAAACTGTTTATACAAATAAAAGCTGTGCTTGTGCCCCTCTACTAAATTGTTACATAATGATGGGTGACCTTTCGTCAGACGGACAAGATTATCTTGTTTTTGTAGGTAAACTGCAAGTTATAGTGTGTTGCTCACTTCAGGATACTAAGTTATGTGGTAAACCATGAGTACACCTATAGATTTTAATACATGGTCTATAGATACTTCTGTGCTTATCATTTATCAACATAGTAATGTGGTAGAACTTTGTGTCCAATTGTTTCTGTCAGTGCCTCTCTGCTTCCCCTTCCCATTTCCTACACTCTGGTCACTCCCTTTCTCCCCTAACACCCCAATCTCCACCAAAATGCCTCAGCATAGCTTCATTCCCATTTCCTGGCTGTGCTAATCAATTACATCCTTAGCAAAAATATGATCTACACCTTCCCCCTTCCTATTGCCAGACCCCCCACCAACCCTAGGCCCTGGAAAACCCCACTGTCTGAGCCCCATACCACCTCCTCACACCCACTAAATTTCAGCCCCTAGTATAATTAGAGCACCCCTCTCAACTGTCGATCACCAGTAGAAATTACCACTGGTTCTATCAACTCTTCATCAGTGGATAAATAGATGAGACCAAAACTTAGTGTGCTATAGACAGATGTACTGAGATATGTAGAACATAGCACCTGTACAAGCCAACGCCTTTAGGAGGCAATCGCAAATACTTTAACAATACACAATCTTGCAAAGGAGCCAATCAGACTGAAGTATTTTTAAATGCACCCTAGCTCTATAAATTGGTGGCACAGCTCATTATTACTTGAGAGGTTGTTAGCTGTGTTACGTGAATATATTAGACTCTGGAATTTTTGTAGCTTCCATATATATTAAACAATGTTAGAATTTTACAATTGACTAATTTGTCCGGCTGGTTACCTTGGTAGTATCTGGTAGTTAATATGTAGAAACTTTTGGTAGTAGTTGAGATCAGACATTGGTCGAGCCAAAGTCGAGTCGAGGTATATGCTGGTTTGACTTGAGGTCTAGTTTAGGTTAAGTCAAGGTCAAGTAAAGGTCAAGTACAGGTAACGTTGTCTAAAAAATCTTCTAGTGCCTATAGAAGCAAGTACTGTGTATTACCTTCTATCAGATCAAACTGTCCCCATAATACAGTACCTTTATTCTAACCCTCATACAGTTGCATACCTGAAAGAGGTACTAAAATTCTTTAAGATGGGACACTTTCTTTGAATCTTTTGCATATATACCATTCATAAAAAACCAGAACCATGAGTTTGTCCTTTCTCCTGCAATTTTTATCAATTTAAATGCCTCTCCGATTAAGACACTAAGATGTAAGAGTTGACTTAAACACTAGCTATTATGCACCTCCATGTTTTTATGTTGTCTTTTATTGTATTCTGTATCCTCACTGTCTTTCCCATCTCTGCCACCTCTTCCACCAACACCATCTCTTCCATCTTTCCCAGGTTTTCCTGGTGATACAGGAGGACCGAGGAGTGCTGGGAATCTTGCAGATGCTAGTTAAAAAAGCAGCAATAATACTGTAAATAATTACTACGATTCCTAAACAGTAACGGAGAACGTAAAATGGTAAGGCAAAGAAAATAACTAGTATATGGGACTTTGAATTATTGCTGGGCTAAGAACAGTTTATTTTTAGTTAATGTCAATAACAAACATTATCTAAACTACGCTATCCATTCACAGCTATTAAAATTTAAACAAATAACTTTGACTGTACTACCTACCATAATTGATAGGGTGTATCACTCCCCGAAGCTGTTGCTTTCGGCTAAAATATAAAAAAGTACATTTGATATAACAGATCTCGAGGCATTCGCATTTGGTAGATTGAAAAGCTTCCACTGTTTTGCTATAATGCTGATTGATCATTTCTATTAGTATCTATATTCATACACACTAGATATGATAGAACAGAAGTTTAGTGTGACAAAATTGAAGGTTCTATCACCAGTGATCTAGTATCCTTTATAATTTTTGCCTATCTAAAGTTCAACTTGAAATCATTTCATGAATAGTTTGGCAATCAAAACTTTCTTCAGTATTATGTGATGCCATAGTAGCATAGATCTGTTATGGTTGTCATCCCTCACCTCTTGCTTGAGTGGTGAGGCTGTAAAGTTCAGAGTTTGTAGTTGAGTGTTACCTTTGTTTGTATGTTTCACTTTTTGACACCTTACAGACTACAAATAATTTTGCCTATCCACAAATGCTCGCACAAAGACATTATGACAATCAAAAGTTGTGTTACTTTTTATGAAAGCTCGCTAAGTAATTCTCATATGTGAATGTAGCATTTTTTTCAATTCTGCAACCTGACTTCTGAGTTCTTTTAACTTCTCAACTTGTGGCTTCAACTCCATCACTTTATTTATTAGCTCTTGTATTTCTGAGTTAGGATAGCTCAAGTTTTCACACAAACAAAGTCGTAGTAGCAAGGACAATGAAAGAAGTCAAGCTGTTGAAGGACCAGCCATTTGGTAATGTATGCTACAACAGAGCAAAGGCTGAAGTGAAACATTGCTTTTGGTATTGTTTCGGTGAAAGACAAGTAAAAGAAAATGGAAAAAGTTGAATGGTAAAAATCAGAGTGCTGTACTGAGTTAAGAGTCCTAATGACATGTTACATGTCATTATTTTGTTTTATACTTCATGTTCATTTATTCATCTATGAAACTAGTTTGGATACATCCGATTGGTTGAATAAATTTGCATATAAGAAACACTATACAATGCTATAGAGTACATAAACTGGTTGTGAGTTTTCTGTTTTTTTTTCACAGGCATAAACTCTGTGCTGCGAGTCTGTTTTGTCTAATCTACTTCAGTTTTTTTCTGTAGTTATACAACCAACAACATCAATGAACCGGAAAACTTGGTTCTACGATCAGCAACATCAATGAAACTGAAAACAGTCGAGCTGAAGTTTTTTTCTGGTTTATGGCAATAATTTCCATGGCATCTGAACTCTATTCCCTATTTTTCATAATGTGTGCAATGTTGCATAATTTATCTAAAGCATATTGATTTTTGTTAGAGAGGGGAAGAGCCAACAAATTTTGCTCATCATATGTTGTGGAAAAGGGGTATTTAATGGTAAAACTATGAACGGTGAAAAAATAGAGCCACAAAAAATTGACACAGAGAATTTCATATGGAAGTTTCAACTACAACCTTTCGCAATCTTTATGGTATTGATGAAAATGCCTATTAATAGAAATAGCTATCCGCTGCCTTCTGAAAATGCTAAAAGGTTACTCATAACTTCAGAAAAGAATCTGTGGAATTGGGTAAGTTGCTAGCTTTAAAGGGTGCAATAGAAAAGCTTTTATTGTCTTTTTGTTAAACTCCAGCGACCATCTGAAAATGCACTTTTGCAGAGATTGGATAGTTGGTAGTTTCTCAGTCATTAGGTCGTTAATCTGAAAAGATTAGTGAAAATAAAAGTAGGGATCTTGTGAATGAGAGTTGAGTACAAAGTTATGCAAGTACTGCTACAATAACTAGCTCATATCTTTGTTATCGATGGATCTCATGCTAAGGTGTGTATAAAATATACCAGCAGTTTTAGCTGACAAGTGAAAAATGTTACACAGCCGGATGTACAAAAATATGTCAGCATAGTCGTTGTTACCACAATTAGTATATCGGCTCATCCTTTGTCCCAGAATTGTATTTGATAGAATAATCAGCAATGTTCGTGTCACAATTTGGCGAGTAATGATTTTGTTTTTAACTAAAAAGACTGAGTTCTGAAAAACTTAGTTTAAATTAAAACTGCCCATTCTGTGAGGGACTGTAAAGAATCTGATAGCTTACAATACGAATTTACTGGGAAGTTATTGTTTAATTGTCCAGCCTTTCGCTCGTAATAAAAAATTGCAGCACTAAATCTCACAGCTTATGGTTGAGCTCCAAATATAGTTTTACATTGCCTAAATGACCACAACCAAGTGGGGATTTAATTAGCAAAAGAGGGATGTATACTAGTACAAGAGATGCTATGAATCTCTCAGCAGATATATTTAGCTGACAAAGTGTACCTACACTGCTTAAACATAATGTGTATATGCAATTAATTTATATGCATGGCCCAAATCATACAAAAATGTGTTAGCCTAGTAAAGATAATGTACAAAGCTGATATCAACGCTCCGTTAAATTGAACACAGAACTCATTTCATCATCTTACACCCATAAAACCTAAATCTAACTTATGATCACCCTGTAGAGTTTGAGTTTTGAGGTGATAGCTTATATCTGTTCGAGGTTTTCCCATTGTCCACAAAACTATTTTACCGACAAGAGTGGATGTCTGATTAACCACTGCAACACTGTAGTGTCATGTTACCAGCTCATCTGTACAAAAACTCATGTTGTTTCTACGTTTTTGTTGATAGAAACTCAATCTCCATTGGTTGTCAGTGATCAACCAATCAGAATTAAGTCACATTAGGTAAAGCATATAAGATAATGTAACTGTATAGTTAGTCATTAGAACCCAGTAAGTGATACAATAAGGTCAGTTTTTGTAGAACAGTAGCCATTTCAACTTTTATTTATGAGTGTTTAGTTAAGCAAAATGCAGTGAAACAGTTACTATTATCTTGTGTTGTCTATTAACTCATTATGCAACCCTTTCCTCAAGTTTAGTAGTTTTCCCGGTAGATACAAACAATACATTTAGTAACGCAGCACAATATTTGTTGCAGGAGGAAATTTTAATATGAGGAGAAAACCAGCCCACCAGTTACTTGCTGTAAGTTTGCTGACTGTTGTCTGTTCTGGCAATATTCTAAATGAATCTCCCTCTGAGATACAAGAGCTGAAAGAACAAGTTCAGATGTTGACAGAAGAGGTTCAAGAATTAAAACGGATGAACCAACAAACCAAGTCACCCACTTTAGCAGAGATAAAAGGAATGTTACAGGAACATGTAAGTTACTTCACATCAGGTTTGGTGTAAGTTCCAAAGTGAACAAAGGACTCCATGCAAACTTTTTATAGCTACTTGGTTTACTAACATTTGTTACGCTGAATTTTTTTTAATTTTGATGAGGTCATCTGGATACTTTTTGAATGAGCAGTTATTTTTCAGAGTTTATTTGTTTAAATGCTATATCACTTATTGTTGTTGTTGTTTAATCATACAGGTACAAACATTTATTTCACTACTATTACACCAAAGTAGTGTTTGTTGATATTCTAAGACAGATACTGTTAGTGGAATTGATATCACTTAACAAACGATTTCACAGGCAGAACATATATAAGCCTATCAAAACAATTTTGCGAGTAACAAGAAATAAACCCTAAAAACTGTAAATAAAACTCAATCAATCCATTTTTAATTTGTTTGGCTTAATTTCATAAATATGATTTTTTATTAAAAACAGCTTTTATGAGTTTGATAGTTGAGATAAAAAAGAGCAGAAAATTATTTTGTAAGCTTAAAAAAGTTTAAAGCGAAGCATGCTTTTGAAGCCAGAGTGGAGTTATTCATTGCTTTTCTCTGCATAAATAAAAATCATTTCGTGTAGTATGAATGTTTCACCGAAGCTTGGCAATCAGCCGAACAGTTTAACTCTAGTACTTCACTGCAATGTATCAATACCGTAATAGGATGTATATTTTTACATTGAGATATATAACTTATTGTTTACTACTGACACATCTCATTCAATAAATCAGGCCGAATTCAGTAGCATTGCATCCCTGCCATAAATAAGTATCTATCACAAGACACTTTTCAAAATACGCTCATTTCAGATGACATCAGTGAATGCCAGGAGCAACCAAGCTTATCCAGCATGGCTTGGTAAGTACTCCATAAGACACTCAGTTTTTTTGACACGGGAAAAAAATCTTTGCATTTACTGTACGTCAATAAAACAGTTATTCACAAGGATTCCGTTTTGTAGCTCTTAAAGCCCTCTGAGTTAATAGCTGCAAGTTTCTTTCTGATTGGCAATAGATGTTATGTAATAGTTTCTTCGAAGCCTGACTCAAGTAGTAAAAGTGTAATATTACCCATATGCATAACTGTTTTGTAAAACCAGCCATGTTAAGGCATTCTGGGCCTCCTGGGCCGCAAGGAGAGCAAGGACACCCTGGTAAGGATGGGAGAGACGGCAATGATGGTAGAGATGGTGATGATGGAAAGGATGGCAAAGATGGTAGAGACGGCAATGATGGGAGAGATGGAAAAGACGGTGAGTATATCCGACCACCAATCACCTGGAAACAAAAATGGGAGCAACCCGAGAAGTTTGACACTGCCACTAACAAATAAGAAGCCACAACTTTGAATCCCACTTTGTATGACTGTAATGGAGCTGAAAGCATTGCCCCCTGTGTGCGTTTAATGCTGGTTGATTTTTACTGAAAGCAAATGCATTCGCTGTGGTATGGGCAATGATTGTTGTTTTGTCATATATTTTGCTGGTTCAAATGCCTGAATGGTTTTTTTTGATCAAACTGCAAACAAAATGGAACCATGCAATTCAAGACGCTGAGCATCACTCTCCTTTTCTGCAATGAACTGCAGTCAGAAAAAAACCGATCTCATCATTTGTGAAAACCCTGCAGCTCTAAATGCAATGCACCAGGTATTGATAAGTTGATGGTTTGGATATTCAGGGCAACCGGGTGTACAAGGAGATGATGGAGAGCCAGGTGAAACAGGACCCAAAGGAGATGTAGGACCTACAGGACCACCAGCAGGTGGAGCTACCTACACAAGATGGGGTAGAACTTCATGTGGAGCAGACGCTACTCTAATATATGTGGGTATGTGTCCTAGTTTGATACAACTAAAAATTATTTTCACACTCTCTTTTGGCGTATTATTTTTATTGTCAAATTTTACAGGTTTCATGGGAAAGTCACCATGGAACCACACTGGTGGTGGAATAAACTACCAATGTATGGTGAACGATGCTGAATACAACCGTGGTGGGGTTGCTATCTATTACGGTAACATTGCTGGTACCGAATACCAAAGCTACAGTTTGGGACTATTCCAGAATGAAGCCTTCAATCAGAACGCTACTTGTGCAGTTTGTTATGTCCGAAACAGAACATCAACTCTTATGATACCAGGAAAACGGAGTTGTCCCATAAACTGGACCATGGAATATGAAGGTATGTTGGTGCTCAATCATCTGCAAAAACTCACTGGTCAACCGCTCACTAAGGAGATGCAACAGAATTTGCAGAATTCTCTGACAAGTTTACGGGATCCATCAATACTTTCCATTAACTTCTGCAACCGAATTGTCAAAACAGAAAATATATCAACATCTTTGGTACATAATATGACAAGCAAACTGTGATCGAAGAGCAAAATAAACTTTTAATTTAGTTACCATTAGTTCACTTCTCCTTCATTGTTTTCAGTTTTTTTTTCAAGGAAAAACTACAGTGACGGCAGGTTTAAAAATGCGTACAGTAAAGATGACAGTATGCCCGTATCTCACTTCACCATATATCGCTGTTTTACGTTAAGTTGCATAAACAAAAATGTCTTATAATGTTATACGGATTAATTCAATCCTATTTTGGGGAAAGTTAATTTACAAAAAAAACTGCAAGTCAATTTTATTCACATTGAAAGTTTTAATTGTGGCAAATTCTGGCTGATTCTTGTTTAATGAGTAGAGTCAGTATATGAAAAATGTGGAAGTAAAAGAAACAGTGATTTTACAACTTTTAATATTCTGCCCAAAATCAGCAACTTTTACATGCAGAGAATCATGAATAGCATATACAGCTCATCCTTCCCAGCAAAAATTATGATAAAACTAATTCTTCAGCAGAGTTGGATAACATATTCTAAATTGAGTGCTCTCTAAGCAGAGCTTGCTCACTGACAAGCTGAACAAGTGCGTGTCATACCTTGCTGGTCACAAACCCAGTTGAAACCCAGCATAAAACGTGAGGTGCCCTTCTATTCTGTTACAATACACTGTGGTCTAATGCACTAGATTTTCTAATAATACAAAATAACAAACAGTTTTAATTATGTTTTATTAATATTGTTTTTTCTCGCAATATTTTTTTTCAACAAATTGATCAAATGATATCAGTTTCTCAATATTTTTACAGAGGGTGTTACAAAGCTAACTCATTATTTAACCTGTGCAAACCAAGTTTTAATGAATTTAGGATACCTGATGTCTGAGAGAAACAATCATCCAAGCTCATCAACATATGAGTGTGTAGACAAAGTTCCAGAATACATCCGTGGTGAATCTGCTGACAATAATGGTGGTCTCTTGTTTTTCAACAAAGTTGTGTGTACGCAAGGAGTACATTGTCCAGAGTATGATGGAGATAAAGCTACAACTTGTGTTGTCTGTACTTACTAATCATTACAGATAATACAATTGGCAAAAAACATGGTAGCATTTAAACTGGATTGCATTGTTCATAGACTTAATTTGATTGCAATTAATAGATTTTCAATGGAAAGCAGTGTTTATATCGGTTTAATCTATTTTAAAACTTCCCAATGTGAATGATTTCATGAATTCTAAGCAATAAATTTATATCCACATACAAGGTCTTTTTTATTACAGTCCAGTAATATGCTTGAATAAACAAAATTTACTCGCAGCTAACTAGAGAGCATACTGCAGGGTCTCTCATAACTAGTTAGCACACTGCAGGGTCTCTTATAGCTAGTTAGCACCATAGAATTATCTCCTCTCCTAGAAAGTTAATTTTAGGTTTAAAATAAGATAAGGCGCTGGTGGCAGAACCAAGTTTTTTGTATATATGATTTATATAGTACACAATACCAGTCAAAATGGCATCGTAAAACAAATAAAATCCTCTGTCACAGTCGCTTTTACGATCCAAAAAAATGCCGGTCTACGCTAGTGACCCTAGTGCAGACTGGTGACCTCTGCGTAAGTCGCAACAGGTGGCGCAAATGCACAGCAATATGTCTGTTATAATTTATTTTATAACCTAATAATAGGATATCCTTCTCAGTAATTATTTATCGTCATTGGAATAACATTCAAATAAATTTTGATACTCTGTGTCTGTATCCTGTATGCTCTAATCGAACCATACAAGTTGATTTAATTTAAAAGCTACCTGCTGAAGAAGAACAAAAATAATAGTAATAAAATAATAATTAATATTATTACTGTAATAATAAATGTTTTACTATTATTGTCAATTAATATTCATCGTACTAATTAATAATGTTTTTACAATAATAATATTGTAATAGATTTGCACAGTGCCGCTATTCTCTCTTCAGCCGGTGATACTATTCTACATATCTATCTTATACTACACGCTAGATGGCTACGCTCGACTGCACCCAAGAGTACAGCTGACCTACCGCTCACACAGCCCAGCCTAAAGATGATTTCCCGCCACTGGTAAACTGGCGTATTAACACATACTTATATATATATTCATTAGCATCAATGCGCCAGCCTATTGACTCATGTATTCTTTTTATAATTACTTTTTACACCTCGCTGGGGGTATTCTTTCTGTCCAATCATATATGTAAATTTTCAACTGCTTACTTTTTCGATAAATACTGTAATGAATTTCAGTCTGTTTACCATGGACATCCACTAGTCTCGAGTATTGTACCTCTCTCCAGAAGGGACACTGTGCTGAATGACAGTGACAATTGTGCTGGGTAACCGAATTACCCGGTATAGCAAGAGCCCATGACTCAGACAGACAATACAACGTAGTGCTTGTATAAGTGGCTATATTCTCAATGACAAAGTCCTGAGGGGAATTACTCCACTAGGGTATTTGCGGCAAGACATGAGAATGAATGCAATGGATATATAAAATGTCACTTCTTTTATAGGAGAGCTCACAGGTATAAAACATATAACAGCTAGAGCACAGGAAGTGAACTAGCCAATACAATCAGTTATATAAATAGGCACCCAATCAAATAATGCAATAAGGTTAAATAAGGGAAGTGCCAAGTGGCTAAGGGCGGACTCCTGTCTCCTGCTGGCCAATCAGGCTGTCCTGTAGGGTCCCAAGGCTCTAGTTAGCTTGTGGTCCTGGTTACCCGCAGATGTTAAGGTAGGTGGCTTCAGTTCCTGGCTTGGAGGTAAGTCCTAGCTAGTTTCAAAGTTCCTCAGCTATGGCAGCCATCTTATACCTGCCCTGTGTCAACATACCTGCCCTGCAGAGGTCACCACCAACCCTGTAGAGGTCACTACCAGCCTGGTACCAGCCCTGTGTACTGTGCTACCAGCACAGTATAGCTTTGCTACCGGCACACCATCATACCGATGGCTGTAGGCGCATTGCCAGCGCATAGAGTGGAGAAGTGGTTTAGCAAACTTCCTGTTTACTATCATCTTTCACCAAAATCTACCAAGATACCCTTGTACTCAGCCCAGTTGGCAGACGTCGTGTAGACTTTGAATAGAGAGTAACTCTTGTGTAGCAAGCAAACTGTTTTGACCAGTTATATGTTGAGTCTTCACTCGACCCTTGCCGTCAGTTGCTACCGTTCTCGTATTATCTACTTGTGTCAACCTTTCAGTTTCGTGCGTCAGATTAGACATTGTTTGCTTTTGTTGGTAATAATAAACCATTGTTACCTTCAACTCTGTGATATCTCTGAGGCCGGTCGCCTGAACACAGTTGTGTCTGCTATACAGCAGCATCCGGTTATATCTAGTGCCAGATAAACCACACGGAGCAGTTCTGCCTAGCAGTGACGCTCTTAGTATAGTGCAGACAAAAGCCGGACAGTATAGCCCTCTTTGTAGTGCCAGTAACGGTTCGATCCAGTGACGGAGAAAACCATTACAATATTAATAATAATAAGGTATTGAAAATTAATTGATTTTCATCATTGTTTAAATTAATAATAAAACTGCCTAGCAACAGTTCAACATTATTCTGACAACATTATTCTGGCGTGAACAACTTTTCAACTTTTCAACTTTTCAACTTTCAACTTTTCAACTTTTCAACAGGCGTACCATATAATAAACACGGGTAAATTTATAACAAAGAACGATAATGAATAGGGGAGACATAGCCTGGCGCACAGTTTTGTGAAAAAGAAAAATCTATCGTAAAGTTGATAAATATTCGGGGGATAAATAGTGTATTACCCCATTTTTGATAGTTTCAAATTTCACCAGCCACTATCAACTGGTTAGCGTTCTAGGAGTGGAGATAATTCTATGGTTAGCACACTGCAGGGTCCTCTTATAACCAGTTAACACACTGCAGGGTCTCTTATAACTAGTTAGCACACTGCAAGTTAATAACTAGATTGCACACTGTAGGGGCCTCTTATAACTAGTTAGCACACTGTAGGGGCCTCTTATAACTAGTTAGCACACTGCAGGGGCCTCTTATAACTAGTTAGCACACTGTAAGGTCCCTTATAACTAGTTAGCACACTGCAGGGACCTCGTATAACTAATTAGCACACTGCAGGGGCCTGTTATAACTAGTTAGCACACTGCAGGGTCTCTTATAACTAGTTAGCACACTGCAGGTTAATAACTAGATTGCACACTGTAGGGACCTCTTATAACTAGTTAGGACACTGTAGGGGCTTCTTTTAACTAGTTAGCACACTGTAGGGGCCTCTTATAACTAGTTAGCACACTGCAGGTTAGTAACTAGATTACACACTGTAGGGACCTCTTATAACTAGTTAGGACACTGTAGGGGCTTCTTTTAACTAGTTAGCACACTGTAGGGGCTTCTTATAACTAGTTAGCACACTGCAGGTTAATAACTAGATTGCACACTGTAGGGACCTGTTATAACTAGTTAGGACACTGTAGGGGCTTCTTTTAACTAATTAGCACACTGTAGGGGCCTCTTATAACTAGTTAGCACACTGCAGGGGCCTCTTATAACTAGTTAGCACACTGCAGGGGCCTCTTATAACTAGTTAGCACACTGCAGGGTCTCTTATAACTAGTTAGCACACTGCAAGGGCCTCTTATAATTAGTTAGCACACTGCAGATTAGTAACTAGATTGCACACTGTAGGGACCTGTTATAACTAGTTAGGACACTGTAGGGGCTTCTTTTAACTAGTTAGCACACTGTAGGGGCCTCTTATAACTAGTTAGGACACTGTAGGGGCTTCTTTTAACTAGTTAGCACACTGCAGGTTAGTAACTAGATTGCACACTGTAGGGACCTCTTATAACTAGTTAGGACACTGTAGGGGCTTCTTTTAACTAGTTAGCACACTGCAGGGTCTCTTATAACTAGTTAGCACACTGTAGGGGCCTCTTATAACTAGTTAGCACACTGCAGGGGCCTCTTATAACTAGTTAGCACACTGCAGGTTAGTAACTAGATTGCACACTGTAGGGACCTGTTATAACTAGTTCGCGCACTACAGGGGCATTTTATTCTACTTATCAGGTGCAATCTTTGATAATGTTTTTTATTAATTAGGGTAAATATTACAAACACCCAATATCATTAAATCCGGCGCTAAGTTCAGCCTTCATTACACCAGACTCGTAGGTTTCTTTCGTCAATTCTAATATAATGCCAAATTGTGACTTTAGAATTGATAAATATGCTTTTTCTTCAACTCAAAGTCCTGGTAGTACTACATAACTTTTTCAGATACTACAAAACTTTTGTGGTGAAAAAAAGTTAGCTTATAGAGTTTCACATCCGATTGAGTAATCATTGTAAAACGCCAACAAACACAGCCAGTATGTTTCAGTTTAAACTGTTCACTGAATCTAGTTGGATTGAAGGAGACAATAACCTTTCTTAAATATAAACATGATAAAACTTTTAAAATAGATTAAATAAGATTATATCATGTGTTGGCCAAAGGTCAAGATTTCTTTATGTAACTTTGTATCCTATTTTATAGTTTAGTTGCTCTTTATAATACTTGCGCTCTAACACTTAGGTAATGTGTGAACCTATATGTGATATGTTATATGCAAGTAGTATATAACACGCAATCACCTATACGACATAAATCATCATCATCATCGTCGTCGTCGCCGTCACCGTCGCCGCCGCCGCCATCGCCGTCGCCGCAATCGCCGCCGCCGCGGTCACCACCGCCGTCGTCGACGTCATCATAATAATAATGATAATAATAATGATAATAATTATAATAAAAAAACAATTAATATCAATCAGTAATAATGCTAACAACAAGAATAACAAAAAACATGGTAATAATTATTACTATCATCATTAAAACAACATTTTATTATTGCTTTATTATTATCAAATAATTAATTCATACTAACCATTATTGACTATTTATTAACCATCAAGTTTATAGTAATTATTATTATTATTATTGGTAATTAATATTGGCATCACCATCACAACCCGAGTACAAATGCTTGTTGAATTAGTTACAATGATAATATTGTATTGTTACTTCATTCATTGCAGATGAGGATGAATCAACAAACAAGGATTCATATATACTTCAATATCTATCACAAAGCCTGCACACATGATTTCTTTTTTGCTCTAAGCTCCAAAACATTAAAATATGTTTCAGTGCTCTAAATTGTACTCTCTTCATGCAGGCAACTATGATTTCCCAATAGCCTGAGTTAAACATAAATTAATACAAAAAAGCGTAGAGATTGGTTTGCACAATTCAATTAATAAAGACTTTTTGAGATTACTGGTTGTTTCCCCTCAAAACCAGCAAAGCCACCACATTGTGCTCTGAATAGAAATCACATTCTACTTGAAATAAATGAAAAACAAGTATTGTTTAATGCGCTACTAACTTATTGCTGTCAACTATACCCAAGTGCTACTCGAGCAAACTCACATACTTAACGGTTTATAAGGAGTTGTATACTTATGTGCTTTATTTTGAAAATATTACGAAACCAAAAATTTCTGGTCATTTCAACGGGACCGCAGTGCCCTGCTGTCGTCCCTTAAAGGGCAAAGCAAGTTTCATTTTGACTTCAGCTAATCTAAATGTTTATGCTCTATTGAGCACATATTACGTAATCTAATTATCATCATCTGTTAAGAAAGGTGCTTAATAGCGTGACCTAATAGTGACCTTGGGCTCGCATGTAAGCCGCCCTGGTGACCAGATGTAGCGTTGCATTGTGGTTGCCAATAACCAGCGATCTTTGCATATGCGGTACGTCACAGAACTGCCCTCAATGCTAGCACAATAGCATAAAAGTAGCTCGAACTATATAGTTATCGTTTCCTTATTACTAGTAGTGGTAATCAATCTTCATCATCACGGTAATAATTCGCATTGTTAGTAGCTGTGAAAACAGCAAAACTAAAACAGCACCTGATAAATTGTACTCCGGAATACCTCAGTCTATTGCTAGTTTATGCTACGATATAGCTAGAAGAGATGATAATAATTAATAATATTCATTGGCATTATTATTAATATTATTAATTTATTATTGTTTATTATGATTATTATTGATAAATCATAATAATAATTATTATTATAATAATAATAAAATATAATTATTATAATTATTATTTATTGGTTCCAAAACAACGGATTTTATTGATTAATAAAAATATTATTATAATAATAAATAATCATCCAAAAATTTCTGTAAGAATAATAAATAATTATTATTATTATTATTCTTCCAGAAACAAAGTTGTTCTAGATGATTTGTGTTGCTCATTATGATGATGGTTCACTAATAATCACCCATCGTCGTGTCCCATATCAAGGAAACGAGGGAGGCTAAAAGAAACAGCAATTCCTTACAGAGACGGATCTCCCCTTAATAATAATAAATAAATACTGCGATGAGTAGTAGTAGTTGTTAGAGTTAATAATAATTATTATTATTTATTATCACTTCATCATCCATGTATTCATTTCATCATTCATTGGTTGCTGTTGTAAGTAATAAGTTATTACTTACAACAGCATAACATATAATACTGTACAGGAATTTACTGTCTGGGTGGTAGCCACCTGTACACCTCCCGAACGCTTGCCAACCCTAGCTACTGCAGTACACAATAATTGTATAATTATTGTTATCAGGCTACTACCGACTTTGGTCATGCAAGAGAACAACCGAATCTGGTGCAAATCAAGTGCTATCAGTTGCAATAATTATTCCTTAATTATTGACTGTGTTTGAACCCCTCTAGGTTCGACAATAATCAGCGCCGTGATTATTATCTAGTTTAAAGTTTGTTTCGAACTTTGGCTGCATACAATAATTCCGCAGGAATTACCGTTTAGTTTAGAGTTTGTTGCGAACTTTGGGCTACCGACAATAATGGTGCGGTAATTACCGACAATAATTACGTTGCGTTATTATTGTATAAGTTTGTTTCGAACTCCACAGTTCGGATTGTAATGAGTGCCGAACTGCTAGGGTACCAGGTGCTTTGCGTCGTACACCTCGGGTCGAGGGAATACGCAGTAAGAGAGCGAACAATCTTACTTTCCGCCAAGCCTCGTACTTGCTAACAGTCGACCAGCGCTTGTAGTTATGTGGCTCCTAGTGCTTGCTTCAAGAGAATAAGATTCTTCTGAGAGTCAGGCTAACTCTGATATTTATTTCATGAACTCTCACATATAAGCAAAGTGGGCGGGTGTGATTAACACAAGTCACACCCTTAGATAAAATAATGGCAAACCACGCCTTGCCTTCCATGAAGTACCAAAATGCGAATAATAATAAATTCGTGGAAAAAGGTAGTGAAAATATAATAAAATAATTATTTAAATGTAGCTTGAGTAAGGCAATAGAACTATACAGATTGGCAAGCATAGAACGCACAGTAAGAATAAAGGTGAATAGAATATAAATGTTCGTAATGGCTGCGTAACTAGGTAAACAATATGGCGTCTCTTTACCGAAGAGTGCCAGCGTCCCTTACACACTCCCCGCCATTGGAAGCCGTAGGCCCAATAAAATAAACTAGGGCGCTGGAGTACGATGTAATGTACAGAGTCCATTATGTTCCTATAGGAGGTTGCGTTCCTTCTGAATGTTGTCCTTTAGCTCCTCAATCCGCTGTAGGCATCTGAAGGCGTCGTGGGTAAGGCGGTACAGCTCACTTTCGTACCTCTTGATACGTCGGTATCGGTCCTCCCGACGTTCCTCGTTGATGCGTTCTCTCTGTCTCCTATCTTCTCTATTTTCAGTGATGAAGGCGGGTGTAGTGGTTGTCTGCGGCTTAGTCCGTTGCTCTACTGGTGGTTGCGTCTTTTGGTCGACCAGTTCCACCTTCATTACTTTTATTGATGTCTCCTCTAGCTTTTCTCCCAGTCGTTTCTTGACTGGAACCTTGTCGGGCGTCTGGTTATTCTGTTCTTTGATCGGGATGGGTGTACCGAACGGCGTCGGGTGCTCCCACTGTAGTGATTTACAGAAGTCGGGATACGATTGCTTATCCACCTCATACAGTGGTCTCGTCTCCCCCCCATGTGCTCGAGCTCCTTTCTTGTCTCTGATATGTTTCAGAATTGTATCTCTTGAGCTGCTTTTCTTCCCGCAGGCGCAAAAGAAGAATGTAAAATGCTGGTGTACGTGGTACATGATTCGTTTTTTATTTAACTGTAGTTTGCAAATTTTGCAACTCCACGTCTCACCTTCCACTTGAAATACCGCTCCATTTATTGCTCGAGTGGTCTCCTCTGTTTTCCACGTTTCTTTGATGTGATGAGTTGGTGGAGGGGGTGCTGGTGCTTGGTGTTGTCGGTGGCGGCATCTAGCTGCGCCGTTCTCTGGTGTGGTAACAGCCGTTACCTTGGTGGGGGAATGGCTGTTTCTTTGTCTAGCTCGACTCTTTCGCCCTGGCTCTTCTAATATTTCTTCAGTGAAGGTCGGGTCTTCTTCTACTGATATTTCCCCGTCGTTTTCCATTGTTAATAGTATGTTAGTGATGCTCTGCAAACACTGCTTCCTGTACTCAGTGGCAAACTCGAAAGGCAGGTTATTTTTATTATTGTACTTGCCTCGATTTGCTCTACCCTCGTTTTCGGTTAGTGCCGCCCGTTCTATTATTCTTGCTGAACACGTGTTCCGCTGGGCGGGAGTTGTTGTTGGTGTATTGTTACTTGGTGAAGTTGTGTGTCCCTGCGAGTAGCGTTTTCCTTCGGGTATGGTTACGTTGTTAGAGTTGTCTGTTCTCGTTAGTGAGAGTATTCGAGGGGCACTGGGGGTTGTGTGCTCTTGGGAAGTTGCATATTTCTCCGACATTGGTATGTTTTTGGAGTTATCTCTTCGGTGTAGTCCCAATATTCGTCTAGTTTCTTCTTTGTTTTGCCATGGTAGATTGGTTGTTTTTTCTTTTATTTCTCCTTCTCGTACTCCATTCCCTTCTTTTTGTTGTGCAGTATAACATTGATAGTCAGTAAATTTTACTGGCTTTCTAGGTTCTCTCCTTGGCCTTTCCATGTTCGCACTGGTTTCTGGTCTGGGTGGTAGTGGTGGCCACTCGACAGTGTCTGGCTCATTTCTCTCAATGACAGGTGGTGCAGGGGTACCCGTCGGGGTTGCCTGGGCCTCCTGTTCGGGTGGGGGTGTCCTCTCTGCTGTTTCTCTTGGCAGGGGGGGCTCCCTTACTTGTCCTGTGGGGGGTGTTGTGGGCCTGCCGTCTTCTCTAGGCAACCTGTTGATGTATTCAGGGAGTGGTGGCCCTGGGTCCTCTGTCTCTACCCTTGGTGGGGGGCGGCCTAAGTACGCCCCCCTCATGTTGGGGCGTACTGCTTGTTCCCTGCTGGGTGGGGCGCGCCCAACTGTCTCTTGGCACGAGCGATAGTGTTTGAGTCGTCGGCCGTTCTGCGTGAACCCTTGTCCTCCTCTCTCTAAGCGGTATGTGTGGTTAGGATATGCTTGAGTAACTGTGTATGGCCCAAGATAACTGGGTTGAAGTTTAGGGTTACTCCCCTTCGTTCGGCGTTTATTCTCGATTACTACGAGGTCTCCTTCTGCGAACCGGAGGGGTTCGTCTCCTTCTTCCTGTCGCACCTGTCGTTGTAGATTTCGCACGTACTCGTGTGCAATCTCCAAATTTTCTTGAGTGCGTAGGGTGTGCTCTGTGACCGTGGTTCCGTCTAAGGTGGGTGCCACCCCCGTGAGTTGATCGGGGAGTCGTACCTCCCTGCCCATCATGAGGAGGTTGGGGGTCTCTCCCGTTGTGGAGTTGGGGGTGGCTCTGCAGGCTCTCATTATCTGTGGTAGGAGGGCATCCCACTCATCTTGGCCTCTGGTGAGAATGAGTGTCCGTAAGGCGTCGCCTAAGGTCCTGTTTTGCCGCTCTACCATCCCGTTCCCCTGAGGGTGGTAAGGGGTGGTGCGTGTTTTCCGCACACTCCATAGTGTGCACAGTTCTTCTAGTAGGGAAGATTCAAATTGGGCCCCTTGGTCCGTATGGAGTTGTTCTGGCAGGCCCCAATAGCTGAATACCCGTTCGTCTAGGGTGCTGGCTACGGTGGGGGCCGTAGCATTGGGGATAGCAATGGCGTCCTGCCATCTGGTAAAGTGGTCGGTTAAAACCAATATCCACTTGTTCTTCCTGGGGGTGAGGGGTAGGGGTCCTACCAGGTCCACTGCGAGCTTTTGAAAGGGGCGCCCGGCGTACAGTCTCTGGCCTTCTGGGGCGTCGGGTCTTCGACTCCTTTTGGCCACTTGGCACACCTCGCAGTCTCTTACAAGGCGCCGTACCATCGCCGACATCCCAGGCCAGTACCAGTCGAGCATCAGTCGGTTTCTGGTCCTGTTGATGCCGGCATGTGCTAGTTGGTGAGTTTCCCACACGGTGCTCTCTCGTTGTGAAGGGGGGCAGACGGTGCAGTGTTTGGTCCTGCCTTGGTACTCCAGACGCATAGTTAGTACCCCGTCGGGCCTTATTCGCAGGCTTTCCCTTCGATCGTGTAAGACTCGTAACTCTGTACTGCCTTCCTCTAATTCTTGCCGTGAGAGGACCTCATCTTCCTTGATGGCCTGGTACATGCGGGCTACGGGGTGGCTCCCCTCCCTTTGGGCCTGTACTAGTTCCCTGACATTGCGGTCGGGGTTGGTAATTGTGAGGTTCACCTGAGTTTGTCTTCCTTCTCCCGCCAGGTCGGCGTGGGAGGGGCCTCCGTCGCGCTGTTCGATGGTGCTGCATTGTCTGCAGTCAACACACTGGGCTTGCCGGCTAAGACCGTCTGCGTTGGCATGACGGGGTCCTGCGCGGTGTTCCAGCTGGTAGGTAAACTCTGCCAGGATCTCCAGCCAGCGAGCAATCTGGTTGGAAGGTTCTTTTCTGCGGCATAGCCACCGGAGAGAGGCATGGTCGGTCCTTAGTCGGAACTTCCTTCCGTAGATATATGGTCGGAAGTGCTTAACGGCTTTTACTACTGCCAGGAGTTCTCTCCGTGTTACACAATAGTTACGCTCTGCTGGCGCCAGGGTTTTGCTATAATAAGCAATGACTCGTTCTTTCCCTTCTTGCTCCTGGGAGAGCACGGCTCCCATTCCTACGGCGCTTGCGTCCGTGTCCAAGATGTATGTGAGGGACGGGTCTGGATATCCTAGAATGGGGGCCTGGCTTAACCTTGTCTTGAGTGATTGGAAGGCTCGTTTTTCTTCTGCTTCCCACCTCCACGGGGTTCCTTTGCCCGTCAAGACCGTCAGAGGCTTTGCGATCGTGGCGTATTCTGGTATGTATTGGCGGTAATAACCGGCCGTACCGAGGAATGCTTGGAGGCCCTTGACATCCCTAGGGTCGTCCCAACGGCTCACAGCCTCGACCTTTCCGGGGTCCGTCGCCACGCCTTCGGCGCTGACTACGTGTCCTAAATACCTCACTTTTTCGCTCAATATCTCACATTTCGATGGCTTCACCTTCAGGTTGGCCTGTTGTAGTCGTCCTAGGACTTCCCCGAGTCGCTGTAGGTGAGTTTGAAAGTCTGGGGCGATTACAATGACATCGTCCAGATATAATAAGAGTGTTTTCCAGTGTAAGCCTTTGAGGACACGCTCCATGAGGCGCTGGAAGGTGGCGGGGGCGGATGTGAGTCCGAAGGGGAGGACTTTCCATCTCCATAGTCCGCTTCTGGTAATGAAGGCTGATTTCTGCTGGGCATCGGCGTCTAGGGGTACCTGCCAATATCCGCTGGTAAGGTCGAGCGTCGAGAAATATCGACTGCCGGCCAGCGCGTCTAGGGAATCATCTATTCTAGGAATAGGATATGCGTCCTGACGGGTGACGTCGTTTAACTTTCTGTAGTCAATACAGAATCTCCAGGATTCATCCTTTTTTCTAACTAGAACGACTGGGGAGCTCCATGCGCTGTCTGCAGGCTCTATTAGGTCCTTGGCCAGGAGATCCTTCACCTGTTGCTCGGCCTCTGCCTCTTTCTCTGCTCCCAAACGGTGGGGGGGGGCAGCGTATGGGTCTAGTTCCTGGGGCTAGGGGGATAGAGTGCTCTGCCAAGTGGGTGCGCCCTATGTCGCTGTCATCTTTACTGAATACCGTTTGGTATTGTGTAAGTAGCTCGTGAAGCTGTTTCTCTTCGAGGGATGTCCGGCATCCTCGTCGTGCTTGGGTGTATAGGGTCTGTAGGTGAGGGGGCAGTTCCAGCCCTATAGTGGTTTCTGGTAAGGTTTGAGCTGAAGTGGTGTGAACGTCTTCGGCTCCTATTCCTGTGAAGGTTCCCACGATCTCTCCGGCGGGAATGTGGACATTCTCTTGGGAGGGGTTCATACACCTGACCAACACTCTCCCCTGTGCATCGGGTGCATTGACACTCGTGGCGAGGAGTAGGCCGCCCTCTATGCTCTCTATGACTCCTTGACGGCAGGGCTCTTTACTGGTGAGATGGCATAGAACAGTCGTCTCAGCTTGTGGTGGCAGGTAAGTATCTTTCTGTACTTGTACTCTCGAGACCAGGTCTCTTCCGTGCCGGTCTGTGCAGACAAGTTCCTTGCCTTGTATCTGGAGGGTGGGTTGGTCGAACCCCATGTGGCAACTTTGGTTGGAAAGGAAGGGCATGCCGAGGATCACATCCTCATTAATTTGGCTGACCACAAACGTCTCCTCATAACGAATGTGGCGGATGCGTCCTGAGAGGGTGAGTAGTCCGTAGAACGGTAGGCGTGTGCCGTCGGCCATCAGGCCATGTGAGTCGTACTGTTGTAAGTACTGTTGGACTCGGGGGGGCAACTTGTCGAAGATCCGTTTGGCCAGCAAATTTGTATTGCAGCCCGTATCGATGAGATACGTAACTGCCTGTCCCTCTACGTTTCCTGGTAAGTAGTAACTTGATTTATACGGTCTTTCGACCTGGTTAAGGTGCACCGTCCTAGGTCGGCTGGTCCCTTTCGGGCTCCCTCTTGTGTGAACGCGGGGTCTTTGCTCAGTTCGTGGAGGGGTCTCTTCTTCTTCTTCGTCGCCTAAGGGTGGAGTATCCTCTTCCTCTGAGGTCAGTGGGTCGAACCGGTTGGTCAGAGTGACCGAGGCTGGTTTGGGAGGCTGAGGTATCTTGTGTCTGTGGGGTTCAGCGTAGGGTGTCCCATGGCGTGGAGTGGCCCTGTTGCAGTCAGTAGGTGGCCCTACTACTGCGGGCCGAGCCCGTTTCCCGGACGGGTGGTCCATGGTGCCGTTTTACATTGGCTACGGAGGTGTCCTGTCCTGTGACATCCCCAACAGCGCTTGACTGGTTCCTCCTGTGGTTTCTTTTTGAGCTCTGCCACCTCCTTGCTGAGGGCCTCTATAGTTTTTAATAATTTTGCGAGAGGGTCCTCTACCTCTTGACAGAGGGTTTCGGTTGCCGGTTGATCTAAATGGTCACCCATGGATCCTTCGTGTATGGTGCGGACATTTGAGTGTGGAAGGGGTTGATGCTGTATCTGCATATAGTCATTCCCTGCTCGAATGGCCTCTTCCAGGTTGGCGGGTCGAACCGCTAGAAGGTGTCTCTGCAGGTAAGCATGCCCTAACGTACCTTGGAAGGCTTGTAGGGTCAGCTCTGCTCGATTTCTCTGCGGTAGCTCTTCGTATGCTGCTTCTACCAGTCTTTCGACTTGGATGGCATGCTCTCTGAGGGTGTCCCGTGAGTGCTTACGGTAGCCCATGAGTTTGTTTTGGGCCTCGGTTCGGGTGAGTCCGAAGCTGGCCCTCAGTGCCTCTATTATTGCTTGGTGTGTGGGCCCACGTCCACACTGTTCGGCCTTTCCGACCAACGCCTGGCGTAGGTGGATGGTGGCTTCTTCTGGCGTCCACCTGTTCATTCTTGTCACCTCTTCACAACGTTGGACGAAGTAGTGGACGTCCCCTTCTCCGTCGAAGATAGGTAGCTTGAACTTGTCCCTTGTATTCGTCATTGTCATCCGCTCCAGGATTTCGGTTAGAGTTCCCATAACTTGCATGGATGACCCTTCCCTGTCAGTACTGACTGCTCTCCGCCTGTATGACATGTCTGCTTCGCTCTGGGATTCGGGAGATTGCTGTGGGTGCTTCAATCCCACTGCTGCCACCAATGTACAGGAATTTACTGTCTGGGTGGTAGCCACCTGTACACCTCCCGAACGCTTGCCAACCCTAGCTACTGCAGTACACAATAATTGTATAATTATTGTTATCACGCTACTACCGACTTTGGTCATGCAAGAGAACAACCGAATCTGGTGCAAATCAAGTGCTATCAGTTGCAATAATTGTTCCTTAATTATTGACTGTGTTTGAACCCCTCTAGGTTCGACAATAATCAGCGCCGTGATTATTATCTAGTTTAAAGTTTGTTTCGAACTTTGGCTGCATACAATAATTCCGCAGGAATTACCGTTTAGTTTAGAGTTTGTTGCGAACTTTGGGCTACCGACAATAATGGTGCTGTAATTACCGACAATAATTACGTTGCGTTATTATTGTATAAGTTTGTTTCGAACTCCACAGTTCGGATTGTAATGAGTGCCGAACTGCTAGGGTACCAGGTGCTTTGCGTCGTACACCTCGGGTCGAGGGAATACGCAGTAAGAGAGCGAACAATCTTACTTTCCGCCAAGCCTCGTACTTGCTAACAGTCGACCAGCGCTTGTAGTTATGTGGCTCCTAGTGCTTGCTTCAAGAGAATAAGATTCTTCTGAGAGTCAGGCTAACTCTGATATTTATTTCATGAACTCTCACATATAAGCAAAGTGGGCGGGTGTGATTAACACAAGTCACACCCTTAGATAAAATAATGGCAAACCACGCCTTGCCTTCCATGAAGTACCAAAATGCGAATAATAATAAATTCGTGGAAAAAGGTAGTGAAAATATAATAAAATAATTATTTAAATGTAGCTTGAGTAAGGCAATAGAACTATACAGATTGGCAAGCATAGAACGCACAGTAAGAATAAAGGTGAATAGAATATAAATGTTCGTAATGGCTGCGTAACTAGGTAAACAATATGGCGTCTCTTTACCGAAGAGTGCCAGCGTCCCTTACAATACTCACTCACTGGAGTGGATGCATTTTATGTCATAATAATAGTTATTCTCATTGGCATGCAGTTGCTAACTACTACAACTACTACTAGGGTTTTTGAACAATTTATTAATTTAATGACAATGTTTTTCATATCATTATCTTGTGACTTTCATCATGTCATTTAATTAAATAATAAATATGCAGATCAATAATAATAATGATCGAAGGTTTTAAATAATGACAATAAGAAAATAGTCAAAAACAGTAAGAAGATCTGTTATTAATATTTCGTTATTTATTGCTTCATTTATAATTATTACCACAGGGATGCTGTCATCATCACCATGATCATTTGATACCTGCTGAGAAGAGTTATTCATATTATTATTATTAGTTGATAACTGTAATAATAATAGCGAGCTTTTTGATGTCACTACTATCATTTTTCTTGCAGACATTTATTATTATTGAGTTGATGAAAACTGTGATGATAATAATGGTTGGCTCCTTTACATTTTATTTCTATTTGATTTGAAGTATTATTCACGTCAATATCATAATTAGCGCTGTAATTTATTTTTATTATTGTGACGTTGATTGATGATTACATTATTGTCGTCAATAATATAATATCTATTGCAATTATATTTATACTAATACAAGTGCAGTAGCTAATTATTGTGATAGCTTATTTAGTATGGGGAACAAATTAAGCAGATAATAGAAATAGAAGCCATCAAAAAATAAATATAACCAGGGTTTCTGAAAGGTTTACACGTTTCGTCAAAAAACTGAACTTGAATTGCAATTGCTTATTGGCCCTGTGATAAATGTCATGTTAGTGAACCTTGGCTAAAATTTGTAGTCACATGATTACAAACTGTATTGCCATATTTTTGACGCAAAGCCATTTTCTGTTAATTTACCACAAAGCTTTTTATCTTCATCCTGTAAACAAGATCACCATGTGTTGGTGCAAATCCAGCAAAAGGCTCTAATATTTCCAAACCAGCCTTTTATAGTACATGGTTTCCTGTTCCAGGAATTTAAAACCAATAATTGAGCATGAAAAATGTTTTTCATTCCATTTCAAAAAGGCTTACAATAAACAAAAACAGAAAGTGTCATATTATCAATTGAATCGAATGAACCGGTATATTGATTTCAACTTCACTGAAGTTCGAACTGTTTGTAAAACGTGGATGGTTGTTTGCTTTATTTTGAAAATGTGTATAGGATTTGTGTTGTTCCAAATTGTCTGCGTTATTTGAAAAAACCACTACAAGTTTTCAAAAGTTTAAGGTTGATATTGAGGAAATAGTTAAGTTTATAAAACTTCTCATCCAGCAATGGGGGAATCCATTCTTTAAAACCACTAAGCCGGTAGCATGTAAGGCTATGTATTTCATAATTTCATTCACTAAAAGCACGTAGAAAAAATTTTCCGAGGTATTTTTGAAATTGTACTTATGTTTATCTTATCTCGTCACTATCCTGAAACCAGTTGTTACAAGCAAATGTTTGTATTGATTTATGTGCCTGTTCTGGATTTTTGGATTTAAAACCATTTTATTTCCGTATTCAGGAGCCAAAATATCAAGAGGTGAACCGAAACTGACGATGGAGGAAGCAAAAGTTGCCCACCTACCAAGATTATAGGGTGCAAACCATTCAAAACCACTGCTTTCAGTATTTACTTGCAGTTTTGTATTCAGTGCTTGGTAATAGACATAATAGCAATGTAATGTATAACTAGCAGTCCTATGCATGTTCCACTGAATCTATCGGTCTAATATATATCATACCGATCTAATAAAAATATGTAAGATGTTATAAAAACTTGAGACATTTTTTATTCAAACTAGTAACATTTGCAAATACAAGATTGACGAGACAAACAAGAATGGTTTTAAAAATACAAGTACAGTACGAACAAACAAATTTCCAAGATATCAATGCTGGCTACAGTTCATCAGCTTCATCTATGATCAAGCCGAATAGATTCAAATGCACAAATCCGATGTAATTGTCATGAGGATCAGGCCAGGTCTGTCTTATCTTCAGCACTATACACGCAGGAGCTACTTTTCAATTGTGCCTGCCTAACTTTCCATAAATTAAGTCACTGTAATTCCTATATGCATGGTGTCTAAACGTTCACGTGGGCAACATCTGTCTTCCCAAGAATGAGGCATCGCTTCACATCTGCAGTAAAATAAAATGCACATAGTAAACGAATGACAAGTATAAATGGTAAAAGCCTCACGCCACGTTGCATTGTTAACTTACTGGCTATGGTCGTGGTTCGGGCTGACAAGCAGTTTTACGTCATTAAAATAGGTTTCCTGAGCCTGACACCATTGGATGAAAATCACTATCTTTATCGCTGGATGGGATGGTATACGGTCTCAAACCTGGTGAGTAACAGATTGACATATAAGAGCACGACTATAACCAGTTTATATTTGACAAGTTTCCTATTTCTCCGACGGCAAACCTTTAGTGTACAGATAAAACACAGTAAATTTTTTTCTCAAGTTTTGCAGATTTGTTTTTTGATGATAAATGCTATGACAGAAAAGAAAGTGTTGTGCTATGCGAATTGAGATAGGGCAAACTATTGTCTGATGGCATAAAAAATAGCTTATTACAATACCTCTTGAAGGTATGACCGGTGTCAAACTGTCACTAGTGCTACGCCTTTCCACATGGATATCCATACTCCTGGCTGCTTGATCAACACCATGGGGCTTTGACCACTTCGAGTCGGTGCCAAGGCATAAGGCATTGGCTTTTCATCATTCATATTGACTGTAAACCAACAGGATTATTAAAATGGAAAGTATTGGATTTAATAAATTTGTTGCCAAGCACTCAAAAGCACTGTAAATACATATGAAATCCCATTCTCACCGTCAACAGAACTTTGTGTCTAGGCAAAAATTTCTATTCATACAAAGCGAATTACGGTTGACAATGTCTAAACTGAAAATCAGCTCGTGGAGACAGTGATGCTTGAGATCATGTACTAATGAGATTTGATAGAAACGTACATTTCCTCAGTTCAATCACTAATTGTGATATATGAATAGTTTTGAACAAAGAAAAAATTATAGTTTTGGGAAAAATCTTAAACTTGTTGATTAGGTAGTCATTATTATCTAATTGCAAAGATCATAATTTTACGTCATTTTATCATCATACATTACATACATTCTGACAACTGTTTTCATACCAAACTATTTTAGAGATACTAAATAAAGCATTTTGTGTTTTATCAAATAAACTTGAACTTATACCTTCTAGTACAATTTGTCTTAAAATATTATTCATAGCCGTCCTATCATTGATAACTCTTCCTCCCCACAGAAGCAGGTTGGAACAGCAACTGCGTTAATGCATATGTAAAACTAAAATATTTAGTTATTAGCAAAGCCATTTCGGGTATGTAAGCCAAATCATAGGACTTTAGCATAAGGTGTTGCAAGTTAAGAATTGAATAATTTTTTCACGTCCAATCATTAGCACATTCAGCTGTCTAATGTGTGTAAACTATCAATGTGACAATATGCATGCCATTGGAAAGCTCACCCAATTCGATACCAAAATGAATAAAATATTTCGCTTCTGAAAGCAAATTAGTGCTAAAAGATTAAAAACAAACTTCTCTGAATTTCATAAGAGTATTCATTAATCAACACACCATAAATTTACTATCACACATCTACAAGAATATTTGTCTGTTGTCGTATAGTTATGTAAGTAAAGCCTCTAGACCCCGAAAGAAAAATGAGGCTTTGAAAATCATTTGACTAGGATGAGAATATAAACACTATTGAGTATGGTGGCTCAGAACGTTTTGTGTTTTGCATTTTAAAACGTCTGAACGCTTTCCAAACCTTTTGAACGAATTTGAAATAGTCTGAACTTTTGCAAAACTTCTGAACGTTTTGTGAAATCATTCGTAGGCTTTGAAAATCCGAGCCGATTTGCTGGTTCGCTCTATTGATCAAGATCTACAGTCCATTTATGATTGATAAATGTTTTTACTGAACAGTTGAATTTTCTTTAAACAGATAAAAATGGTTTTACTTATTAAATCTTATTTGTTTCAAATTGTTTTAAATAATAAATACAACCCAATTATAAATTTAAAAATTAATTTTAGAGATTATATTCAACAACATTTTTATGCAGTTAATTAACTTGCTCTATGCCTTTGGATCGACATCCATGTTGATAAAGTTATATAGTTGCTATAAATAAAATGGTGACGATCACTTTTGTTTCGAAAGCCATGTGCCTTGTTGCAAACTTTTCCAACAAATTCAAAATAGTTCAGACTATTTTAAAACAGTTCAGACCATTTCAAAATAATTCATACGGTTTGTAAATAGTTCATACTCTTTCTAAAGCGTCCATACGGTTTGTAATTTTCTAAATCATCTCTATCATTTCTAAACCGTCTGAATTATTTGCAAGACAACTATACGGTTTGCAGATTTTACAATTGTTGAACAGGAAATACAGTTTTATAGCATTAATCCCGCAGCTGCTGAGGCCAACAATTAATTTATTACAACCAACAAGCCCGTTTGTAAATGTAGTTTCTTGGGCTATTTTACTACAATTACCCAATTATTTTCAATGTAAAAGACGCTTTGCAAACCGTCTGGACTATTTCAAATCCGTTCATAGGCTTTGAAAACGAAACCGTCTAGCGTTATGAGCCACCATAATTGAGAGTATCCAATGTGTACCAGTTTAACTCCTACTTCTATGGTTGCATGTATCCATTCTACTCAGTACACAAACATCCTGACTATATCTAACTTACTGCCCTGTACTTGAGCACCGACCTTCACTATACCTCATTTCTTTCACAGTACTTAAACAAACAAACTTTTTCCTTCTAAAATTTTTGTTGACATTCTTCTAACAATATAATTATGACAAGTCACCGGGAACTTACTACAGTGAAACATATACTAGTTGTAACAACATTATTTCAATATAGTAAGCATAATTATTTCAATAAATACAAACTTACTACATCACATGTCAACATTATATGATTAATATCTTTTTAGACATATGATAATTATTATAATAATGCTATAGCAATAGTGTAGTGTAAATATTATTAACAGTCCCAATATTATATTCAATATTATTATCATTATTATGATATTTATTATCAATAAATAAATTTTTTGGTCATCAATCATTTCATTTGATTCTTTTCTTTTTAATTTATCATCACTGTTGCATTACGGTATTCTTGGATTACTGATCAAAATTACTACAAAAAATCATCCTTGGTCACGGTTAGTAGTAAGACTACTTATTATTTACAACAATAGAAATTGAATAATAATACTTATAATGAGTTATTATTATTATTGTTGTATAATTAATAATAATAATAATAAACTAGATATTGATTTGTGTTTGCGAGCAAAAACAAGAGTATTTTAGAGAATCAATAATAACAATAATGTCACATGGGAATTGAACACCTGTACTGACAGCGTTAAATCACACACTCGACCAACTACTCCACCAACCTCTCACTGGAAAAGCACAATTGTAACACCGTCATTATTCCTAAACATTGTACGTCTCAGTAAAGTTATATTCGCAAACATTTTTCACGTGAAAAAAGTTTCCACCACTGAGAGTCGTACCTGGACCCCTAAGACGGCAGGCAACCACCTTAGCCATCCAGCTATAGAGACATGCCGCAGTTGTGCAATCTAATTTACTACAAGCTGACAACTGTTTTTTGATAGCTTTATTTTTGCAAAAAAAGCAGCTTTTTGAAGCTGCCTTGATGCTTTTTTGTGCTGGAGCCACACAAACACACGCTTCACCATTGCCAATACAACATGCACTCCTGTTACTATACATACTTTTGCTAACTTGGCTCCTCCCTTCTGACAATAATTGTTTTTAGATGAAAAACAAATCCTTACCTGGGAATCGAACCTGAACCCTGTCAACAGCAGGTCACAATGTTAACCATTTAGCCATCTAGCAATGTTGAATGTGGTTCATAAACAGCTTAAGATAAAAAACATGGTGGCATGGCCTACATACAAAAAACTATTTTGGGGTGCGGACGTCGCTAAATACTGTTAAAAAAAAAAAATTTTTTTTCAGAACTGTTTAGTTGGTCACCTGTATACTAGTTGTGCTAAAGTTTTGAAGGCAAAAAGTTTTTCCGCAGTGAAAACAGTAAATAACGAACACTTTTGTCACACATTGAAAATTGTGTGAGCTTTGACTCTTTCGCCAAAGATCAGAAATTTGACGCATGTTCAGCTGAAAGACGGTTACAATGCGATCGCAACCACGCAAAATTTATGCAAATCGGAGTAACCGTCCCCGAGTTATGGTCATTTTTCTGTTTGGAAGACCTCTTTTGAAAATGGAATAGCTGTGCCGCCGGTACTGCGAGAAACTTGTAGTCTCTACTTTTAGAAAGTTCAAGAATTGGACTATGCTGTCTAATAAGTTACTTGTCGCTGACTAGTTCCATTCTTGTCTCGGAGAGCAATGAAAAGTGCTGTTTCTGTTTAGATTTTCAAATTTGAAAATGTAAAAACTTGAAACGGTTTTGTGCGATCACTTTGAAGTTCAAAATGGTACATCGATACACTATGACACATGTTTTTTGCAAGTTTCAGCTAATTCGGCCTGTTGGTTCTCTAACGGGAAGCTGTTTTATGCTAAAAACTGTGAATTTCACAAAAATCCAAGATGGCCGCTTCCGAACAATTTTTTAATGACGTGTCATGACGTCGAATCAGAAGATGAGCGAAATGCACCAGCTTTCAAAAATTGGTATTTTTTAGTCAATCGGGTCTACGTTTTTTCAGCCATTTTGATGCTTTCGAAAATGATTTTTTACCCGTTTTCGCACCTGGATTACGACATTCTGGAACGTTCAGTAACTCCATAACTAACTTATTTGTTGGCCTGATGCCTCACGACTGTGTCGCAAAAAACTCTGTTGCTCTATCTATAACGGTTCTTAAGAAAAACTTGACCGAGTTCGGCAATGTCTGCGCGAAAGAAGAAAAAAAAAAATAATAATAATAACTAGATGAAATTGTATTCACGAGTGAAGACAAGAGTATTTTAGAGAATACATAAAATAAAAAATGACACTGAATGGATTTGAACACTTGTACCGGTTGCGATGATTCTTGCACAACACCAATTACACCATCAACCACTCACTGGAAAAGGACAATATTAACACAGTCAATATTCCTAAACATTATACTTAGTAGTAAAATTGTACTTGCAAAGACTTTTTACGTGAAAAAAACTTCCACCACTGGAAATCGTTCCTGGACTCTTGAAACCACAGGTGCCAAACTTAGCCATCGAGCTATAGAGACATGTTGTTGATGCGCAATCCAGTTTAGTACAAACTAACAATTGTTTTGTGATAGCTTTATTTTTACAAAAAAGCAGCTTTTTCAAGTGCCCAGATGCTTTTTTGGTGCTATGGCCAGACAAGCACACATTTCGAAACTGCCAATGCAACATGCACTCCCGTTACTACATATACTCATGCTAATTTGGCCCCTCTTTTCTGACAATAGTTTTTTTATACGAAAAAGAAATCCCTACCTGGGAATCGAACCCAAACCCTGTCAACAGCAGGTCACAATGTTAACCATTTACCCACCTAGCAATGTTGCATGTTTTTCATAAACAGCTTTAGATAAAAAGAAAGTGGTATGGCCTACATACAAAAAAGTATTTTGGGTTCGGAGATCGCTAAATACTTGTCGAATATTTTCAATTTTTTTCAGGTTTGTTCAATTTGTCACCTGAATACTGTTTGCACTAAAGTTTCGGAGGAGAAAAAGTTTTCCGCGGTGAAAACAGTAAAGAACGAACACTTTCATCACACATTGAAAACCGTGTGGGCTTTGACTCTTTCGCTAAAGATCAGAAATTTGACGCATGTTCATCTGAAAGATGGTTACAATGCGATCGCAACCATGCAAAATTTATGCAAATCGGAGTAACCGTCCCCGAGTTATGGTCGTTTTTTTCGTTTGGAAGACCTCTTTTGAAAATGGGATAGCTGTTTTGGCGGTATTGCGAGAAACTTGTAGTCTCTACTTTTAGAAAGTTCAAGAATTGGGCTATGCTGCCTAATAAATTACTTGTCGCTGACTAGTTCCATTCTGGTCTCGGAAATCATTGAAAAGTGCTGTTTCTGTTTAGATTTTCAAATTTGAAAATGTAAAAACTTGAAACGGTTTTGTGCGATCGCTTTGAAGTTCAAAATGGTACATCGATACACTATGGCACATGTTTGTTGCAAATTTCAGCTACTTCGGCCTGTTGGTTCTCTAACGGGAAGCTGTTTTATGCTAAAAACTGTGATTTTCACAAAAATCCAAGATGGCCGCTTCCGAACAATTTTTTATTGACGTGTCATGATGTCGAATCAGAAGGTAAACAAAATGCACCATCTTTCAAAATTTCGTATTTTTTCGTCAATCGGGTCTACGTTTTCTCTGCCAATTTGATGCTTTCGAAAATGATTTTTTACCTGTTTTCGCACCTGGATTGTGATATTCTGGAATGTTCTGTAATTTCATAACTAACTTATTTGTTGGCCCGATGCCTCACGATTGTGTCGCAAAAAACTTTGTAGTTCTATCTCTAACGGTTCTTGAGAAAAACTTAACCAAGTTCGGTCAAGTTCGCCGCGAAAGAAGAAAAAAAAAAATAATAATAATAATAAAACCAGGCAGAACAATAGTATTTTAGATTCTCTAAAATACTAATTAGATTCTCTAAAATACTAACTAGATGAAATTGTATTCACGAGTGAAGACAAGAGTATTTTAGAGAATAAAAAAATAAAATTGATGTCAAGTGGATTTGAACACCTGACCTGGCTGCATTGATTCACACACTCCACCAACTACTCCATCAACCACTCACTGGAACAGGACAATATTAACACAGTCAATATCCTTAAACCTTATAGTTAGTAATAAAATTGTACTTGCAAAGACTTTTTACGTGAAAAAAACCTCCACCACTGGGAATCGACCCTGGACTCTTGAAACAACAGGTGTCAAACTTAGCCATTGAGCTATAGAGACATGTTGTTGATGCACAATCTAGTTTAGTCCAAACTGCCAATTGTTCTGCGATAGCTTTATTTTTACAAAAAGCAGCTTTTTCAAGTGCCCAGATGCTTTTTTGTGCTAGGGCCAGACAAGCAGACATTTCACAACATGCACTCCCGTCACTATATATAGTCATGCTAATTTAGCCCCTCCGTTCTGACAGTAATTATTTTTATGCGAAAAAGAATTCCCGACCTGGGAATCGAACCTGAACCCCGTCAACAGCAGCTCCGGGTGTTGACCATTTAGCCATCTAGTAAATTTGAATGAGGTTCATAAACAGCTCAAGATAAAAAAAATAGTGGTATGGCCTACATACAAAAAACTATTTCGGGTTCGGACATCGCTAAATACTTATCGAATATTTTCAATTTTTTTCACATTTGTTCAATTTGTCACCTGAATACTGTTTGTGCTAAAGTTTTGGAGGAGAAAAATTTTTCCGCTGTGAAAACAGTAAATAACGAACACTTTCGTCACACATTGAAAACCGTGTGGGCTATGACTCTTTCACTAAAGGTCAGAAAATTGACGGATGTTTATCTGAAAGATGGTTACAATGCGATCGCAACCACGCAAAATTTATGCAAATCGGAGTAACCGTCCCCGAGTTATGGTCGTTTTTCTGTTTGGAAGACTTCTTTTAAAAATGGAATAGCTGTGCCGCCGGTATTCGGAGAAACTTGAAGTTACTGATTTTAGAAAGTTCAAGCATTGGGCTATGCTGCGTTATAAATTACTTGCCGCTGACTACTTCCATTGTGGTCTCGGAAAGCATTGAAAAGTGTTAACTTCATTGAGACTTTCAAACTGGAAAATGAAAAAACTTGAAACGCTTTTGAGCGATCGCTTCGAAGGTCAAGATGGTACATCGATGCACTATGGCACATGCTTGTTGAAAATTTTAGCTAATTCGGCCTGTTGGTTCTTCAACGGGAAGCTGTTTTACACTGAAAACAGGTTTTTCATGAAAATCCAAGATGGCCGCTTCCGAACAACTTTTTAACATCGTGTCATGGTGTCGAATCAGAATGTTAGCAAAATGCACCATCTTTCAAAATTTGGTATTTTTTCGTCAATCGGGTCTACATTTTTTAGCCAATTTGATGCTTTCGAAAACGATTTTTTTACCTGTTTTCGCACCTGGATTGCGATGTTCTGGAAGGTTCTGTAACTTCATAACTAACTTATTTGTTGGCCCGATGCCTCACAATTGTGTCGCAAAAAACTTTGTAGTTCTATCTCTAACGGTTCTTGAGAAAAACTTAACCAAGTTCGGTCAAGTTCGCCGCGAAAGAAGAAAAAAAAAAATAATAATAATAACTAGATGAAATTGTATTCACGAGTGAAGACAAGAGTATTTTAGAGAATAAAATTAAAAAAAATAACCTGATTGGACATGAACACCTGTACTGACGGCGTTGAATCACACACTTCATCAACCTCTCACTGAAACAACAAATCTTCAACATCCGCATTATTCTTAAAGGTTTTGTTAAGCAGTAAACTTGTACTTACAGAAACTTCTTACGTGAAAAAAAGTTTCCATCACTGGGAATCGTACCTGTACACCTAAATTAGCAGGCAACCGTCTTAGCCATCTAGCTATAAAGACTTGATGCTGTTGCCAAATCTGATTAAGAACATATTGACAACTGTTTTGCCATAGCTTTATTTTTGCAAAAAGCGGCTTTTAGAGTGCCTAGATGCTTTTTTGTTTTAGGACCACACAAGCACATGTTTCACAACTGCCAATACAACATGCACTCCTGTTACTACATATACTCATGCTAACTTGGCCCCTCTCTTCTGACAATAGTTTTTGTATGCGAAAAAGAAATCCCTACCTGAGAATCGAACCCGAAGCGTGTGAACAGCAGGTCACAATGTTTACCATTTAGCCATCTAGCATTGTTGAATGTGCTTCATGAACAGCCTAAGATAAAAAAGAAGGCGGTATGGCCTACATACAAAAAAATATTTTGGATTCGGACATCGCTAAATACTTATCGAATGTTTTCAATTTTTTTCAGATTTGTTCAATTTGTCACATGAATACTGTTTGTGCTAAAGTTTTAAAGGAGAAAAATTTTTACGCGGTGAAAACAGCAAATGACGAACATTTTTGTCACACATTGAAAACCGTGTGGGCTTTGACTCTTTCACCAAAGATCACGAATTTGATGGATGTTTATCTGAAAGACAGTTACAATGCGATCGCAACTACGCAAAAATTATGCAAATCGGAGTAACCGTCCCCGAGTTATGGTCATTTTTCCGTATAGAAGACCTCTTTTGAAAGTGGAACAGCTGCGCCGCCGGTATCGCGAAAAACTTGAAGTCTCTAATTTTAGAAAGTTTAAGCGTTGGGCTATGTGGCCTAATATTTTACTTTTCGCTGACTCGTTCCATTATGGTCTCGGAACGCATTGAAAAGTGCTGTTTTTATTAGGATTTTCAGAATGAAAAACGGGAAAAGTTGAAATGGTTTTTTGCGATCGCTTTGAAGTTCCACATGGTGCATCGATACACTATTTCACACCTTTGCAGCAAATTTCAGTCAAATCGGCCCAATGGTTTTCTAACCGGAAGCTGTTTTATGCTGAAAACAGGGTTTTCTTGAAAATCCAAGATGGCCGCTTCCGAACAGCTTTTTGACGACGTGTCATGATGTCGAATCAGAAAGTTAGCGAAATGCACCATCAGTCAAAATTTGGTACTTTTTCGTCAATCGGGTCTACGTTTTTTCGGCCAATTTGATGCTTTTAAAAACAAATTTTTACCTGTTTTCGCACCTGTATTGCGCTGTTCTGGAATGTTCTGTAGCTTTCAAACCAACTTACTTTTTGTCCCAATGCCTATCAATCGGGTAGCAACAAAAATTGGAGCTCTATCTCTAACGGTTCTTGAGAAAAACTGAACGGAGTTTGGCAAGATTTGCGCGAAAGAATAAGAATAATAATAATAATAATAATAAAAACAGCAAGAACAATAGTATTTTAGATTCTCTAAAATACTAATAAAACCAGGCAGAACAATAGTATTTTAGATTCTCTAAAATACTAACTAGATGAAATTGTATTCACGAGTGAAGACAAGAGTATTTTAGAGAAGACAAAAAAATTGACACTGGATGGATTTGAACACCTGTACTGGCTGCGGTGATTCTTGTATAACCCCAACTACACCATCAACCTTTGACTGAAATAGCATGCTTTTGACACCTTCATTATTCCTAAACATTATATTAAGCAGTAAAGTTATACTTGCAAACACTTTTCACGTCAAAAAAGTTTCCACTACTGGGAATCGTGCCTGGACCCCTAACACAGCAGGCAACCACCTCAGCCATCCAGCTATAGAGACATGTTGCTGTTGTGCAATCCAATTTAGTACAACCTGACGGCTGTTTTTCCATAGCTTTATTTTTTGCAAAAAAAGCAGCTTTTGAAGCTGCCTTGATGCTTTCTTTGCTGGAGCCACACAAACACACGCTTCATAATTGCCAAAACAACGTGCAATCCTGTTACTACATATACTCATGCTGACTTGCCTCCTCTGTTCTGACAATAGTTATTTTCATGCAAAAAAGAAATCCCCACCTGGGAATCGAACCCAAACCCTGTCAACAGCAGGTCGCAGCATCGACCATTTAGCCATCTAGCAATGTTGAACGTGGCTCATAAACAGCTTAAGATAAAAAGAAGGCGGTGTAGCCTACATACAAAAAAGTATTTTGGGTTCGGGCATCGCTAAATACTCGTCGAATATTTTCAATTTTATTCAGAATTGTTCATTTTGTCACCTGAATACTGTTTGTGCTAAAGTTTTGAAGGAGAAAAATTTTTCCGCGATGAAAACAGTAAATAACGAACACTTTTGTCACACATTGAAAACCGTGCGCGCTTTGACTCTTTCACCCAAGATCTGAAAAGTGACGGGTGTTAATCTGAGAGAGGGTTACAATGCGATCACAACCATGCAAAATTTATGCAAATCGGAGTAACCGTCTTTGAGTTATGGTCATTTTTCCGTTTGGAAGACCTCTTTTGAAAATGGGATAGCTGTTTTGGCGATTTTGCGAGAAATTTTTAGTCTCTACTTTTAGAAAGTTCAAGCATTGGGCTATGCTGCCTCATAAGTTACTTGTCGCTGACTAGTTCCATTCTGGTCTCGGAAAGCGTTGAAAAGTGCTGTTTCTGTTGAGATTTTCAAGTTTGAAAATGTAAAAACTTGAAACGTTTTTGTGCGATCGCTTTGAAGTTTAAATTGGTACATCGATACACTATGGCACATGTTTGTTGCAAATTTCAGCTAATTCGGCCTGTTGGTTCTTCAACGGGAAGCTGTTTTATGCTAAAAACTGTGATTTTCACAAAAATCCAAGATGGCCGCTTTCGAACAATTTTTTAATGTCGTGTCATAATGTCGAATCAGAAGATGAGCGAAATGCACCATCTTTCAAAATTTCGTAATTTTTCGTCAATCGGGTCTCCGTTTTTTTGGTCACTTTGATGCTTTTGAGAACGACTTTTTACCCAATTTCGCACTGGAATTGCGATGTTCTGGAATGTTCCGTAACTTCATAACTAACTTATTTTTTGGCCCGATGCCTCACGAGTGTGTCGCAAAAAACTCTGTAGCTCTATCTATAATGGTTCTTGAGAAAAACTCGACCGAGTTCGGCAAGTTCTGCGCGAAAGAAGAAAAAAAAAAATAATAATAAAACCAGGCAGAACAATAGTATTTTAGATTCTCTAAAATACTAATAATAAAAACAGCAAGAACAATAGTATTTTAGATTCTCTAAAATACTAATTATTACATAATAATAATTATAATTAATAATAATGCTTCATCATAGTATATTATTACATACATACACCACATAATAATAATGCTACTACTAACCCTAATATAATATTAGTATTAGCAGTATATACTACATATATGTAAGGGTATTCATTGAGTCACTGTTGTTGTTGATGAAATTGTTGGATAACGAGTTTGTGTGTTATAGGAAGTTCAAGGTTATAACATAGGTTCTATCGGCATTGGCTTAACAAGGAATACGGGTGCACACACACGGTTACGGGAACTTGGGCTAATTGGATAAGAGCTGAATAGCGGTCTTCTTGAGTTGCTAGTTGATGGTGAGTAGACGTGTTTTGCTTGTGTCTCTTCGTACCCTTCATCTAACATGGCGCAGTTGGCATAGAACTTGGTGATATTGTGTTATTTGTGTATTATTGGAATTATTTATTGGTACAAGGGAGGTGTGTGAGCGGCTTTTGGTGCCTTGTGGGCACTAAAAGAGAGAGGTGTAGAGGTGCTAGGGCCGCGTGGGTCCTCCGTGGTGTGTGTGGTGATAGAGGTGTGTGTAGACTAGAGGTGTTAGGTGTTTCAGAGCTGTGTGAGCTCTCCGTGTTCGGTGTTCAGGTGTTTATAGGGATATTGGTGCAGTGTTAATTATTTTTGGTGAAGTGGTGATTTGGTGTTGTTGTTAATTATTTACCGGGATAAAGGTACAGTGTTTATACGTGGTGTTAAGTATTTATTTGTGGCGTTGTGGTTGATTATTTACCGGGATAAGGGTACAGTGGAGTTATTACGGACATTGTGGAATATTATTGTGTTGCATTTAATTGTGCATTGGTGGATAAGGGAACAGTGGATATCTTTTGGGATATTGTGAATTGTTATTGGTGCTATTGTTGTGTTGTGCATTGGCTATTGCTGTGGTGGAGAGGTGCTACTGTATTGATACAATCATACAGATATTGTTAGGTGTTTACGGTGTTAATTAATTAGAACAGGGATGAGTAGGAGACTTGACTTGTCGTCATTTCCGAAGCTAAGGTTAGCGGGTAGCAATGTGTCTGAGGAATTCAACAATTGGTTGACTCAGTATAGGGTGTCTGCTGAGGTAGCAGCTTTGACTTTGGGTACCGAGAAGGTGGAAATAGAGGGGAATGAGGTTGTTGTAGATGTGTTTAGAGGTAGAACTAAACTACTAGCCTTATTGAGTGCTATAGGTAGTAATGGTATAGGGATATTGCAGTCACTGGGATTTGATTTAAATGACCAAACTGATGGTGGGTTTGATAGGGCTATAGATTTGTTAAAAGGCCACTACGACCGTAGTGAAAGTGTCTATGTTAAGACAATGAGGTTTGTGACAGTGTCACAGGCTTGTGGGGAAGATGAAAGGGAATATTTGCTCAGAGTTGAGAAATTAAGTAGGGAGATGGATTTTGGGCATAACAATGATGAGTTGAGGCAACGCTTCTCCGTTGCTTTAGCTGTTAATGGTTTAAGGGATTCATCTGTGCGTAAATTGCTTATGCAAGAGACCACGCTTAGTTGGAGAGATTTAGGTACAAAATTGGCAGCCAGGCAGTTGGCTATTGCTTCAGAAGAAATTCTGAATGCTTCTAGGACTGGCCGTTCAGTCGATAGTAAAGGGGCTGTAGCCAGAGTAGAGAAGGGGAGTGAACGAAGGGCTGACAATAGTCAGAATGAGTCGTCAGTACGTGAGGTAGTTAAGTATAGACAGGGAAGCCCACAGGAGGCTGTGGATAGCAAGGTTACATACCGTTCGAGGGACAGTAGTAGGTCTAGAGATGGTAATATGGAAAAGGGCTCCTATTCCCGCGGCCATAGAAGCCGCAGCCCAGGGGAGAGGAGTAGCGAGCATAGAGGGTATCATGACCATAGGGGAGATAGGCATTATAAGAGTAGGTATGGTGTGGAGTCTTATAGACACCGTAGCCCGGAGAGCAGGTATTCTCCTAGGTACGAGACGACGTCCTATGGACGGCGTAGCCCCGATAACTGGCATTCTCCTAGGTATGAGGCGACGTCCCATGGACATCGTAGCCCAGATAGTAGGTACTCTCCTCGATCACCTCGAGGTTCACCTACATCGGGTAGAAGGCCTGGAAGGTTTAGCTCCCCAACTGGCGGGGACAACTGTTTCCAGTGTGGTAGGAGGGGGCATCAAGTCCGTCATTGCCCGGATGTAAGGTGTTTCCGGTGTAATCTGAGAGGCCATACCTCTAGGGATTGCAACAATAGGTGGGAAGGTGACAATATCAGGTCACAGCACAGGGATAGTAGTGGTAATGAAGGTTCTCCACGTAAAGTGAGATTTCTGAACAATGTTGTTGGCGATACTGGTAGCAGGAAATGTAGCATCCAACGCTTTGTCAAAGTAAATGGTAAAGAGGTAGAGTTTGTATTAGACACTGGAGCTGAAGTGTCTGTGGTAACTGAGGATACTGGCAGGTTTCTGAATTTGAGATTAAGTAACCCTGTTAATGATCTCATCGGGGTTGATGGTTCCAGGCTGAATGTCAGCGGGAAGTCAAATGTTTGTATTAATGACTTTCCCAGATCTATAGTGACGTCAGTTTATGTTGTAAAAGGGTCCTCTGTGAACCTGTTAGGTATTGAGGATATCAGAAAACTCAAACTGTTAACAAACGGTAATGAGTTACGAGTTGAAGGCCAGTGTATGCAAGGTGTATGGGAATGCAAACGTACTGCTGGTATAAAGGATACAGTCGAGCAAATGGGAACGCCCATATCTAGTGGTGGTGACAATGTCTCACCAATGCAGATGGCGGAGAAAGGTTCGGCTGGTACCACTGCAAAAGCTAGAGCCACTTCAGGGTGTGCTACAGCTGGTGCTAAGGGGTACAGCAGTGTGGTGAAAGGTAGACAGGTACAGGGTGAGAGCGAGGCGTTTGGTAGCAGATTGTCTGAGTTCTTGGTGAGTGAAGGTGTTCTGGGTGATGAGGATTATGCTAGTAGATGTGCGCGTCTTGAGGCTGAAAAGAGAGAGGTTGAAAGGGTGTGTCATATGGCGATGCAAAGGTATGAGCAGGGTGTGAGGGAGCTCGAGGAGGAGCAGGAGTGTACCTTGGTCATCAGGCAGGCTATGGCCAAAATGAGGAAGTTGAGGTCTGGGGCTGGTAGCAAAGCCCCATCGACGGTGGTGTGTAACACCTCGTCGAGTTCCACTGTGAAAGCAGTGCCCGCACCTAGTGTGGAAGGCTCTAGCGCACAGAGGGAGGAGTCCAAGACCCCCTCGGGCTCTCAGAGCAGTGCTAGATGGGTGCACGAGGTAGAGGAGGAAGAAAGGGTGACCGGTGGCAACACCAGTGTCAAGGTTGAGGTTCAGCAGAAGGCGGATAGGGAAGATACCGTAGGGGTTGACCCTAGTGCACCACTTCAAAGGGAAGATACTGGGCAGAGAATTGCTCTGGTTGACCCGATGGGAAGTGTGGTACAGGAGCAGTCGGGGCCGGCTGCTCCAAGGGATGATGGAATTAACGGTGAACCCCTTGGGGTTGAGTTGGCGTCGAGGGATGTGGTTCGAGAGGGTGTTGGAGGTTCAGAGAGTCCAGAGGACGATCTGATGGAAGTCTCTAAGGGCTCAGACTGAGAGCTGTGAGGTAACGAGGGACACTTGGTAAGGAGGTTAAGTATTAATAAGGTATGTTATCTGTTACAGGTATTTATCCCAGGTATGTATGGTGTGAGGCTGATTTTCACCCCTGGTATTTAGGCTTGACATATGATTTAAGGCTAGTGCTTCAGCTAACCATGATTAGTTAGGCTTGATCGCACGCAACGGTAATTGGTCCCATGGTATAATGTCAGCTTGGTTGCTCACTGGGTTTATCAAAGGGGGGGCATGTTGGATAACGAGTTTGTGTGTTATAGGAAGTTCAAGGTTATAACATAGGTTCTATCGGCATTGGCTTAACAAGGAATACGGGTGCACACACACGGTTACGGGAACTTGGGCTAATTGGATAAGAGCTGAATAGCGGTCTTCTTGAGTTGCTAGTTGATGGTGAGTAGACGTGTTTTGCTTGTGTCTCTTCGTACCCTTCATCTAACAGAAATAATATATATATTAATTATACATCCATTACATATATTATTATTATGTAATAATAATTATAATAAATAAAAAAAATCATTTATAACGAAAGATAAAATATTTAAATGTCATTATTATCTATAATAATAATAAAACATTATTATTTCTTATTATATATAGTTGAAATAATAATATTTATTATAATAGTTATTATCATCATGATCATTTAACTATTTTTAATTAATTATTATTATTTATTTATAAATAATAATAATAAGTGATACCAGAAAAAAAACTAAGTGAAAATAATAGGTCATAATAATCAGCTGCATTAATAATAATACTAGTCTACCATTCAGCAATATGCTACTCACCAGTTATTCATTCAGCTCAGCAATGTTGATGCTACTTTCTCGCTCACAGTCATTCCCCAAATTGCTCAGCAACAACGGCAATACAAGCGGAAATAGTGACAAAGATGATACTATACAAGCAGTCCTCTTTGGTACTGTTTCCGGTCACCACGGAATCCGAAATCTGGGCACGGAGGTGACAACTCAGCAAAATGTCGATGTTTTTGCCCGTTTACAGCATACTTTTGTTCATATTTTTTAAAGCTTTCTTAATCAAAATCTCAATATTTTTTTATTTTATATGGCACATAAACATACAATAAAGGCATTGCAGAAGAGTTTTCTATAAATCAGTTGTTGGTAGTATGGTAAAAACTTATATGAAACTCATCGAACTACGGTTTTGAAACTTGCTTTGCCCTTTAAGCTACAGGCCTGGCATCAAGACTTGTTCTATATCATTTTGAGTATGCTCCATTTTTTTTTGCTTCTAAATTTTGTAGCTTTTTTTATAGAACTGAGCTAAATGGTTCTTGATTTTTCGTTGATGCGTCTCAAGCTCTCGCTCACATTAATCAGCTTTTCTGTTCAGTCATTGACCTTTACAACATGTCTGATTGCACTTTCGTGATCAATCGAGATACACAAAGGTAAAACTTCTGCAGTCAAACCCGTCAATTGTTTATTTCTTTGTTCTTCGATTGTATAACTTTTGACAACAGAGATGTTTGTCATTTCTCCCTCAGATACTATTCCTTGCTCTGTACACCCAATTGTGATTTGATAGTCCCTTAACAATTGACAAAACAGAAAACTCTTAGTACGCTCTATCATCGAATGATCATCTTTGCTCTTCCACTTCAGTAATATCCCTTTGCGCACTGAGAGCTATTGTCTTTTCCGAGGTTGTAAAATCGAGTCATTGCCATGTTTTCACCAGAGTGTCTACCTACGTGACTAATTTTTTTTAAAAAAATGATTCTCTTCACCGATTCTCATCAAGCATTAAAGTCTCTCTTTCATGAAAGGAGAGCATGTCACAAATTAAATAAAACCGGCCTTTGGGGAAACTTCTTTGATTGTTTTTTGTATTTTTAGTGACGGCAGATTGCATTGGTTGTCTGGATAAGTTGCAACGACATAAATCCATGTGTTAACGATGGGAATCAAACGTTGTAAAAACAACTAAATGGTGATAGGTTGCTAGAAACCTCAGCATTATCAAAATTGCTTTTAATTTTTTAATCATCCTCGTATTCGTTGTTGATAGTATTCGATACATGTTTGTTATTCGATGCACGACACATGATTGTTTTTTTATATAATGACAAACTTTTTCAGTTTTGTACAAAACCACAAATAGTAACTCGTCAGTTATTGCTGAAAATGAAATTGATGATGGAAATTAAACTTCTCCTCTCACCTTTGATAATTGATAATCTAAAACAATAAAGAAACAATAATGTAGAACAAAAAAGAGTATAATTGGTTTTTTGATGCACATTTACATAGATAACAATTAACATGTTTATAAAGTCTTAAGTTATAAGTAAAGGTTTTTTGTTTTGTCCCATGTAAACATTGTGTGTAGTCGTTTGAATATAAATTGAATCCCAACTAAGTAGAAAAAGCTAAATCTCATTGATAAACTGAACTAAAAAAAATAATAAAACGAATTAGTAAGGCATATGTTTGTGATTTACGATTACATAAATAATCTCTTTTACCAGACTATAAACAAATGGTCTCAAAAACTTACATAAAATTGAAACTTTCTTAAAATTTATGTAAGTTAGAAAACTTCTGATCGTAAAGATATCAAATCATTGCGACAGTAAAGCAAAAAAATAGCTTTTAGGCTTTTATTTAAGCTGTATTATCTACGTAAATACAGGAGATAATAAATAATTAAAGCCCAATCCAATTTATACCTCTCTATCCAAAAGGTAATTTTATCAGCGGCAAAGACTTGGCAGTTTTAAAATCAAACAAGATAGGTCCATTTTTAAAGCAAAACTTGTTGAGTTCTTCAATGAGTGTTAAATAATTATTTATTATTTCTTACCTGATCACTGAGAGTCCTCCCAGTAGTTGTGGTAGATGTTATTGGAGTGGATGCTTTCTGTTTAAAAATTAACTAACTACTTGATCAGAAAACAAATGAAAGGTCTGGTGCGAAAATATCTTTATGATATGTATATGGTAGATTAAATATTTTCGTTCATTTCCGCCAAACTCTTATATATATATATATATATATATATATATATATATATATATATATATATATATATATATATATATATTATGAAGAGATTTTTGGGTGAAGAAAAGTTTTCAGTGGGGTTTTCATACACAGAAACAAATTTCATCCGAGCAAACTTCTGGAATATTAAAAAGGGAGTCAATTGTCAAGGAAACAAGTGATGATAAGCATAGAATTTGACTCAGACTTGTAGAAGCAATTTTTTGAATGCTATAATAACACCCATTGTACCTGTTGTATGTTCCATAAATTCAATAGAGTCATGAGCCTCCAATCTTTAACGTTTTCTAGACGCTATTATTTCAGTCTCTGAACATGAGTACAATCCATTAGCGAGAAAAGTTGGCAATAACAAGGGGCAGAGGAAAAGAAAAGCTCCCATCTTTATTACAATCTCATGGAAGATATCACAGTTAGAGATACGACGAAAGAGATTTGTCCAAGAACGAAAAGTTAGACAAAAATGTTCAAAACATGCGTTGCTATTTGAACGATGTTAGAAAAACTAAAACTAGTCGCCAACAGTTGAATGATTGGTCTCCTGCTAAGAAGCTAAAGCAACAACCTACGTCACCCTCGGCTAATAGTATGATTACCGATGACAATTCCAACATAATTTCACCAATCGAACCCACTCCTTCTACCTCTGTGTTAGATGCTACCGAGAGATCACTAATAAGAAAAAGATTATTTCATACCCAAAAACTTTTCTACGAACAATATTGAAAATTTTGATGACGGAAAAGGTGATGATGAGTGTGAAAAGGGGCATTTAGAAGAGTTTGAGAAAAAGTGACTACTATGACACAGACAAAAAGTGATCGAACAATTGGCGTCAGAGTGTTGGAGTGTTTGAGTAAATTCGGCAAGTATGGTTCAGATAGGGACATGCTAAAAATCGGAGACAAGTGGCTGAATGCTAAGACTTGCAAAACTTTGTTGCGAGATGTACTAACCGATACTGGAATGGTAAGATCGGGACTCACAAACTACGGCAAATTTAATAGTCTGCTATTGGATCAACGGATCGCAACTGTAAGGAGATCACTACGACAAACACATATGGAAATTCTTTGGAAAATGGTTGTCGACTCGTTAAAGGAATATTATTACAACCCATCGAGACACACGTCTCTGCAAGTAGCTAGAGCTTTTCTGCAAGTTTGTAGAAAACGAGAGGGAGAAAAAAAATTTCGCGAATGGTTGAGTGAAAAGGATGCCTACATTCCACACAAAAAAGTGGCAATCAAGTTTAAGCGCTACCCAACAATTGTAGCTGGAATAGAAGAGCAGATTCAAGTAGACTTGATGGATGTGCGATCTCGAAACAAAAAAAATCACGACAAAGCATTGTTACTGACAGCTGCCAGCTTTTTATCGAAAAAAAAAGGTTGTATTGTCCCACTCAAATCTAAAACAGGTCACATTGTAGCCAGAGGGTTGAAAAGAATATCGGACCTAGAAAACTACAAGCCTTCACAATTGAATGAAGGTTAAAAATTTAAAAATCATCATGTCAAAAGTCTGCGGGCTGAGAAAACATACTAGAGCTTTACAACCAAGAGCACAATGCTAAAGGCTTCAATGGTGGAGTATTTCAATAGGATTATAAAAGAAAACATTTACAGATATCTGACTTACAAAGATGACGACAGATACATTGATGTTTTACCCCAGATGGTTAGTGCGTACGACAACACCATTCACACCACTATGGGTATGAGACCAAACAACATAAGTTTTCAAAACCAGGAACTCATGTGGCAACGAGTGGATGGAGGACATGAGCACAGTTTGGCCACAATACCAAAGTTGAAAGGTGCAGATTATGTGAGAATTAGCAAGGCGAGAGGGGCATTTGAGAGAGGAGACACGCAAAATCGGACCATCGAGATCTTTATAATCACTGGCGTGCTAAGTTATGAAAAACCTATTGTATACTAGGTGAAAGATCTTGCTGAAGAGATGGTTGAGGATACCTTTCATGAAAAAGAGTTGCCAAAGGTGAAAACCTACATGTTTCAGAATCGAAAATATATGCAGAATGAGGAGAGGTAAAAGACAGATACTGGTCAAGTGGTTGGGCTACGGAGAAAAGTTCAACTAGTGGGTGGATGAATAGCTTATAAGTAACGAATGCTTGCTGTATCCATCATACGACGGCGGAACGTTGATGCTGATAAGTTTACCCTCAAACTCTAACGCTTAAAAGACTTCCGGCCACTCCAACTCCGATTTTACAGTGAGACTAAAAATATCTGGATGTAGCTCTGCTAAATATACTGTATTCTAATCATTGGAAAAATGTGACCAAAGATAAAATAGATATGGAAAAGACAAATATCTCCGGCAGAAGCAAAAAATCCTAAATCCTAAACAGTAACGGGGAAAACGATAGTGTGGAAGAATTAGAAGAGATTATACGAAAGAAATAACGTGAAATGAGATTTGACAAAAAGTTTGCCATCTCCTATGAAAAAGTGACGTACACAAGTTTACTGTTCAAACAGCAATCCCGATACAAAAATGAGATTTCCCAAAGACTTGGCCTACATCTTTGAATTCAAATCAAGTGGAAAAACTATGTATCTTTGTGGTAGATACAACAATCAGATCGGCTGATATAAATTTTGGACTAACTTTTTTATATGTTTATTCCAACATTGTTGACAATAGGATGGAAGGCAAGAGTTTAAAAACCCTTATTACGTCAACACGGCATAGCTGAATAGCGATCTCATTCAAGTGGGTATAACAAGTGACGACAGTCAGCGAATACCATTTGATGGTGGAAAGGTCATGCTGACAATTCACTTTAGGGAAAGAATGACACAGCGAGTTTGGTACGATACACCCCCAAAGACTCAAAAGATTTTTTAAAGAGTACTACAAAATGCAAGCTAGGAATGGAATCGGAGTGTATAGCGGGCACCGAGTGATGTCTAGTATGAGGGGCAACGGACTCGGTAGTATTTTTTCGTCGATTTTCATGTTGGCAAAGCCTTTGCTGAAGAAAGTAGCAATAAGCCTGTGTAAGAAAGCACTCTCTGTAGGTAGCAACGTAGCACGTGTCATCTATGGTCATAGTTTTGCATTATCTGCAAAGAAGAGAGTACTGGAGCTCAATTATCTTGGAGGGGATGTGCTCAGCGCGGTTAGTCCGGATCAAGTCAAGAGGAAAAAAATGTTGACTCTTGTGAAGAGGAGAGGTCCAGGCGAATGCAGTCATTCCATACTTTTAGCAAATGTAGGATCTATGAAGACGGTGGAGTGTGCAATTTGACTTTATTAAGCGATCTCGCTTCGAACAATCATCACTTGCAAAAAGATGGCTAGTCTAAATGGAGCAACTGGTAACAAGTTGGACAGTTATCCCTACAACATCGCCCCTCCTCTGGATGTGGTTGTGATGAAGCCCACAAACATATTGGTAGAAAAAACGTAATACGTTGTCACTAGACTCGGTAGGATGGATCCTTACTGCTGGATCGAGTTGACCTTGGCAGGGAGTAAGGAGCATTACAAAAATTGTTGCAACTCGCTTCTGCAAATCGAAGCCACAGCTGTCAAAGATGATGGAACTGATATCACGGGGACCAATGAGAACGCACCTGTGTGTATGGGAGACTTGCTCCATACGATGCTCATGGATATAAAAATGTCTATAGAAGGTAATAATGTCGAATACTCCAACAATTGTGGTTTGCGCTCCTACTTTTCTCTACTACTCAAAATTATCCCCACTGCAAAGAAACATCAGAAACGGTTAGAGGGTTGGGATTACAGCGATTCGAGGAATCAAGTTGCCGCTCAGCACAGCACTGCCAACAAAAAGAAGAGGAGGGAGTTGATCAAAGGTTAGAAGAGAATAGAGTTTTCCTGCAAATCCCACTTCACGCTTTTCCAACTGCGAAAACTTATAATTCCCGGTTTGACAATGCAACTGGAGCTTGAATGGGCTTCCAGTAAACTGTCTAATTTGCCGCTGACAACTCACCAACTGGAGGAGCGAAGATCAAAATCTACAAGTTTGAAGTGCATTTTTGCAAAGTCCAGATTGATGCTAGGATACAAAAATTGGCACCCATCATAAGGTGCTTTCTTCTCTAGATAGTGGTAAGCTGCTTGAGGTTAGTAATATTCTGTGGCCAATGAGACCAAAATCTCCCAGAATATTGATAAGTATAAAAAGTTTAAAACTGAAAGGCTCAGTGTTTGTAAAATAATTTTTTTCCAGTAGTGCAGTTTTGTTTCTCGGTCTGTCTTGCTCTGGGTGATGGTGATTGTGAGTGGAGCAATGAGCAAGTAGTCGCAGAGGGGATGTGAAGGGTTCTGATGGAATTTGTTCATACAATGTAGACAGGAAATCTCGAAGTATTAAGGTGCTACCACAAACATCTCAAATAGACATGAATTTCATATGTCACGAAAATCCTGAGTTGTCTTCTCTATGAGTGCACATGCCACACAGCAACTTTCAATCGTGCGAGGGAAATGTATTCACTGCCAAGTTGCTATATCCGTGGTAACAATTGAGTTTTGTACCGTGTATGCGAGACTAACTAGCCTGCAAACAGAGCCATTTTAACCATACTACATTTTTTTACCGTTTACTCATAATAATTACAACAACAGCAACAACCACAACAACAACAACAACCACAACAGCGACGATGGCTTTGACAGCGATGACAGCGACGACGACGATGATAACCACAACCACGACAACAATGACAATAATGACAATATCGGCAACAATGGCACCAATGGCAACAACGGCAACAATGGCAACAACGGCACCAATGGCAAAAACGGCAACAATGGCAACAACAATAACAACGATAACAAAAACAACAACAATAACAACGATAACAAAAACAACAACAATATCAAAGATTACATCGATAACAACGGTAACAAAGATAACAAGGATAACAACAATAACAATGATAACAATAACAGTAACATTAAAGGTAATGGTAACGATAATGGTAACAGTAATGGTAACATTTACGGTAACGGTAGCGGTAATGGTAACACTAACACTAACACTAACAGCAACAGTGACAGCGACAGCGACATCAATAACAATAATGAAAACGATAGCAATAGCGATAGCAATAACAATAACAACAATAACAACAATAACAATAACAAAAACAATAACAATATTTATGATAATGACGACGATGACGGCGGCGACAGCGAAAGCGACGACGACGACGATGATGATGATAAGAATATTAACAATCATTTAAAACGTAATAACATCTATTTCGTTCATAAATCACAATTATACTAAAATAAAAAATGAATAACCAAAGGATGTGCTTTTATTTAGTCTTTATCCACTATTCTGGAGTGAAGATTTCTTGCCAATCAACCATTGATATAATGAGAAAAGTGAAGTTGAAGATTAATATTTATTGATGGATATTTGTAACCGCATGCTGGGCTGACTGAGATTCTAGAAAGAGTGAAAATGCTTTAGCTGTGAGTGCTGAGGTGCCAGCCGCAAAAAACACGGTCAATGGCATGGCAACACTAGTGTATTGTGTATTTCAAAGGTCAACATGCACGGCTGTTCGTATTTTGTTGAAAATTGCTTGTGAACACTCACATGAGTTTACAACTCGTGACTTGTGATTCTACTCGTGTCTAATTTATGTGTATGTGGCGGGGCCTTAAGACTCCATTTCTCTCCATAGGTGCTTAGATGCATCCATTCATCCATTCATCCATGCATCCATTCGAGCCAAAGAAACAGGTTGCTAATGGCAGTATACAGTTATGCCTGTCAAATCCAAACTGTTTGTGTTTTCACAAACAGTTTTCAGATGTTTCTACTTAATACCAACATCATTGATGCATGAGCTACTATTAGTGCATTAATGCCATTCAGTTGATTTTGCATATCAATGTTGGCAGCTTAAAATCCTCAGATTACCAGTTAATTTATTACAGTTGATGCACAATCACACGAGTCAACTGAGAGTGCTGGAATGGCAAATAAGTTGCTTTACATGTTGCACAAGTTTTGTGGTTAAACCAGTTTTGTTGTTGCAGTTTTAAATCCGGCTGAGTAACATTTGTAAATTGACAGATAAAACTGCTGGTATTTTTGTTTATAACTCAATACAGAGTGTGTTGAACATGTTTATCACTGTCAGGCTTTTGAGCATTGCTACCAGTTCAGTGTGTTACAGTTTGTTAAATGAATAGAATGTGTTTGTGTCTCTGTAATGAAATTGTCTAACGTATCTAAGGCAAACTAAATCATGTAACAATACTGGGTGAGAAACATGAGGCATTTTAGAACTCTCACCTCCAGCTCGCACAAAATCTTTGTGCATAAATCATCTACGAATTCTAGAGCAAGTTTATCGTCAGTACAACAAGAAAGCAGATCCTATATCGACTTCACAGTGTTTACTGCGGAAGGTAGAAGCCAACGAATAACTTCACTAGAAATCCAAAAAATGGTGATCTTATTTTTCGGTAAATCGTTTACAACTTTACACATTCGAAGAGGAAAAGGATAAATTTTAGTTACCTTTAATAGAGAGCTTCATGAAAATTTGAGAGTATTTCGTATCTTAATATATGATTCATACCTCCGGTGGTTTACATACATTTTGTAAAACAGCCATGAATATTACTTGGGATGGAGTCAAAGTTTTAGTAGCCATTTTGGAATGTGGTCTTTATTTGCTCTAAAACTGCTAAACCTAAATGCTAGATTAGTGGAAGTTGAAGGTGATTTCTTGCCGGAGTGGAAGTGATGAAAACACTTTACGTTCATTTCAAAGATACCAGATTGAGAGTATCTTCATGTTTGTCTTGCATTACCCAACATCGGCTCACACAATATGAAGCTGCATACCAAATCTGTTGTGTGATAAACTTCTGCAGGCTGAGCTGTGGAAGAAAAACAGTGTCAACCAGGTTAGTTGATTGCAGTTGAACAGACAAATTATCTTAAATTTGTTTACAAAATCAGGGACAGCCCTGCATCAAGTATCAAAATTTTTATTTTCACTAATTTTTGCCTCTGATTATCTGTATAAAATGTAACCACCGGTCAGCCAATCAGATTTTACTAAGGTTTTGATTGGTCTTTCTACAGTATATTAGGTACAGTATATGCTAGAATCAGTTATGTAAGGCTCATCCTGTAAACACTGAAAAGTTGGATTGTACCACTTCAGCTTTTTTCCTATACGCTGTGTTTCTAGAAACTTTTTTGCATTGATTTTATCAGAATTTATGTATTCTTGTGATAAGAATCTAATTTCAATTGAAAAATGAAAAAGTTTTTTTGTTGTAGCAAGGCAAAAGAAACCATGGGAAGACAACCAGCTAATCAATTACATGCAGTAAGTTTGCTGATTGCATTTTGTTCCTGTAACGTTTTAAATGACTCTCCCTCTGAGATACAAGAACTGAAAGATGAAGTTCAAGAGTTAAAGAATCAGTTTGAGGAGTTGAAGAGGTTGAACCAACAAACAAAGTAATCTACTTTAGCAGATATTAAGGAGATGCTACAGGAATATGTAAGTGATACAATACAGTATCTGGTGGATATCTCAATGGGAACGAAACGGCTGGTGTGAATTGTCAATCATAGATTTAATGAGCTCCGGTGTTTAGAGTGACATTAATTTTCAGCTTTTATGTTAAATAAAATCAATTATTGTTGCTAAAAACTAACAGTTTCTAATTGATTGAGTTCGAGATTCGTGTTTGGCACTTCCTCAATTATCTACTTCATACAATAATACTGCACTTACCGGCCATTTTTTGGAATAACAAACGAGGTAAAACAATTGCGATTAAGACGCATAACAACGAGCATACTATGTGGTAGTTTATTGATGCTTATAAATGGACAAACTGTCATACCAATGTTACAGTTGTGAGGTAGATACTGTTAGACACTTTTAGACAATGAAATATGCCAGTTATCATTTTACATTGATAAAACCTGACGGATTTGTTTATTTTTTAAGCATATGTTGAGATTTAAATGTAACGCATTTTGAAATGAACTTTATACTTCGATTACTTTAATCATCAAAAATTTTCAGGATTGGGTTGTAGCATTATTTTTCCCTCAAAGACAGCATCTGTTATGAGATCAGACTGGAACTGGTACACCAAATTTATGATTACCCGTAGATGAGATTTTGATACAGGTCATAGAGGTCAACAAGCTGGTAAAACTTTGTGCAGCTGATTTTATTGAATATAAATATTGCAGATGCCATTGATGAAAGCAAGGAGCAAGGAAGTGCATGTAGTTCCACCGGGTATGTAAATTTTAGATTTTTTTTAAATGTCTTATCCTTGATAGATAAATGTGAAATTGAACCTTAGCAGTCACAAAAAGTCCCAAATCTAGCTACTACTCTATTGCTTTCATTGACTCAAAATTACGCTTTTTTAGCCCTAAATCCTTAATTGTGTATAGCCAGATGTAAAATCATTGAGTGAGATAGAAAACTTGTCAGCCAATTGATTGCTATGACATAAGAATTTTTGTTGTTGGAAAAGCTGACAATAAATGAAGATCTGAAATTGCAGGTCCGCCTGGACCACCTGGACCACCTGGACCACCGGGACCTCTTGGATTTCCTGGAGCCCCAGGAGGTCAAGGAAGTCCTGGGCAGAATGGAAGAGATGGTGAAAATGGTAAAGATGGAAGAGATGGTAGAGATGGTGATGATGGTAAAGATGGGAGAGATGGCAAGTAAATTAAAATAAATAGAAAACACTCATAATTACATTGTTGCCAGATTTAAAAAATGTGTGAAATTTCTGAAATGGCTGAAAAATTTAGTTCAACTCATACCTTGAAACCAAATGTCCAAACCAGGAACTTTTTGAAAGTTAGCTGTTTCTTATAAATCTATCATATACAGTGTTATATTTCTATGTTACATTGTACACTATAGGGGTGTAAAATAAAACTTGTGCAATATAACATTTAGGAGCACATGGATTACAAGGTTTACCAGGAAATGATGGGGAGCCTGGTGCAGTGGGACCAAAAGGAGATGTAGGACCTATACGTTCACCAGCAGGTGGAGCCACATACACAAGATGGGGTAGAACCACATGTGGAGCAGATGCTACTCTAATATATGTTGGTAGGAATATATACTTGGTATTACTGCGCATGCAGCTTTATTGCTAGTAACAACATAGCTACCGTCTTAATCCCTTCATAAGTTAATGTTTTACAAGGTCCATTTTGTGTGATGTAGGTTTCATGGGGAAGTCACCATACAATCACGTTGGTGGAGGAATAAACTACCAATGCATGGTAAATGATCCCCAATACAACAGTGCTGGTGTGGCAATTAATCATGGCAGCATTGCTGGCTCAGAATATCAGAGCTACACTTATGGAATATTCAAGAATGAAGCAGGAGAACAAAATGCTCCATGTTCTGTTTGTTATGCCAACAACAGAACATCAACTCTTATGGTACCAGGAAAGAGGAGTTGTCCTACCAACTGGGCTATGGAGTATGAAGGTAGATACAAGCTTTTGCAGTATGAATTTACTAGTAATAGACATTGCATGTATTTTCATTCTTCAGTAGTTGCAAATCCTAGCAGTGTTAAATAACTCATAGGTAAAACATCTTTGTTGTTAAAAATGCATTCCTTTGCTACTGCCACATTTTTTTTAGTTGTACTACTGGCCTTGGGTAAATGTGACAGCGATCCACACTTGTTTTTAGTACTGGCTACGCTCAATTGTAATCTTTTCTAGCCGTTATAAGTTGTTAGATGGCTTATTGAAAGTTTTAGGAGTGTTTGCACTACAAGAATGGTCATTAGCCAATACTGCTATTCAGAAATTAGCTAAAACTCCAAGCAGACATATCTGTCTTGTTTGAAAAACCCCTTTTATAATTATTTAGGATACCTGATGTCAGAGCGGAATACTCACGCAAACCCATCGACATATGAGTGTGTAGACAAAGATCCAGAGTACATCCGCGGTGAAGGTGCTAGCAGTTCAAGTGCTCTGCTGCAGTTCAACAGAGCTGTGTGTACTCTAGGGGTACATTGTCCAGATTATGATGGAAATAAAGCTATAACCTGTGTTGTGTGCACAAAATAATAGTAGAAAAAGGACCAAAGCTGCAAAAGATTTACTATTGATTTTCACTATTCTTTCAACAAACTTTAAAGTCATTTGTTTTTTGAAAAATTTTAGCTGAGACATCGACCTTGTCTTTTTCAACTAGATCTTCTATAGGCAGCCGAGATGAATTTCGACAAATTAAATGGCTTATCTTTACGCTATTTCTATCAACACAAGTAGAATAAAATTCGGCAGCTCGCTCACCTTTGGTGGTTGAGTTAAAGCCATCTATCTTTAAACAAAATCTTAAGCATTGCAGGAATTGACCATATTGAACAAAGTGTGCAACTTTAGATGAATTATTTCTCATCGTTGGTTTGTGAATGCTAAGAAAGGGTTACTATGGAAAAAACCTTCCTAGCTCTTAAGTTATGGAGAATTAAAAAAATCCTCTCTCTTGTAAAAGGTTGAAATAAAATCAGTTCATGGATCTCCCTTCTCACAACGTGTACACCCATCTGGCTTAAAGTTAGTGAGAACTTCAGTGAGAAACTGAGCAAAGATACTCTTTATACTCCCCAACATAAGCTCCTTAGGCCCCCACACACCTTGTTATCCTCAGTTATGCCCCAACATAGCTCATTGGGCCCCCACACACCCTTTTATCTTCAGTTATGCCCCAACATAGCTCCTTGGGCCCCCCACACACCCTTTTATCTTCAGTTATGCCCCAACATAGCTCCTTGGGCCCCCCACACACCCTTTTATCTTCAGTTATGCCCCAACATAGCTCCTTGGCCCACACACCCCCTGTTATCTTCAGTTATGCCCCAACATAGCTCCTTGGCCCACACACCCCCTGTTATCCTCAGTTATGCCCCAACATAGCTCCTTGGCCCACACACCCCCTGTTATCTTCAGTTATGCCCCAACATAGCTCCTTGGGCCCCCCACACACCCTGTTATCTTCAGTTATGCCCCCACATAGCTCCTTGGACCCCCACACACTTTTATCCTCAGTTATGCCCCAACATAGCTCCTTGGCCCACACACCCCCTGTTATCTTCAGTTATGCCCCAACATAGCTCCTTAGGCCCCCACATGCCCTGTTATCTTCAGTTATGCCCCAACATAGCTCCTTAAGCCCCCACATGCCCTGTTATCTTCAGTTATGCCCCAAAATAGCTCCTTAGGCCCCCCACACACCCCGTTGTCCTCAGTTATGCCTCAACATAGCTCCTTAGGCCCTCACACACCCTTTTATCCTCAGTTTCGCTCATTCATTCCATTGGAGCACCCTTTTACATTTTTATACAGATACTGGGAAAGCAGTTGAAAACTTTGTTTGACTCTGTAGAAAGGTTTTTGATACCAAGCTAACATCTGCCCTGGCTATTTCTGAAAGTGAGTTGACAAATCTGCTCATCATTAAATATTATCCTTTAATAGCTAACCACTTGTCATTTAATGCTAGAAACATATATTTTGCATTCGATTGTGTAAAATTTGTTAGCTGACACCCATAGCTGCTAGTATTTCTGTTAACAAATCCAACATGGACTGAATAGACATCAGAGGAGATGAAAAACTCAACTAGCAATAACAGTTTTTCCAATAGACTGAATAGACATCAGAGGAGATGAAAAACTCAACTAGCAATAATAGTTTTTCCAAACAACTATACGGTTTTGTTTGCATTTTTGAATAGACCTTTACTTTAATCTGTAGCATATAATGCTTTTATCTGTAAATAATAACATATATAACAACTTTTTCAAAGAACAAGCAGAAAAAAAGAACAGATGGTTGTGAATTATTAGATGGAACATGGAACATAATACAATTTTGGAATATCATCATATTCTCGATAGTTGATTTCTACTTTACCAAATCAATCACGAGCTTCTAAGCCTGACGGAATTAAATACATTCTTCTTCTTTTTTATTAATTTTATGATTATTCAGCTCTAAAGCTGGGGCCACACGATCGTGCAAATTTCCACGAATTCGTGCAAATAAAGATTTGTACGAATCATAACCTGCCACACGGGGTTGTCTTCTTCTAATATCGGACAAATGATTTTGCGCGTGTAACTTGTAGTCAGCCAATTAGAAGACAAGATAAATTTTAGCGATCCTAGCTTTGTGATTTTTAAGCAGTTTCCTGTGTAGTAAATAATAATAATTAACAAGAATAATAATGCACACGATAACAATAAGGAATTACTTCAAAGATAATAATTAAATAATCATTAATAATCATTGTTATTATCATTAGTTATTATGATTATAAAAAATGATAATAGTTAATAAATAATAATTAAATAATAATAATAATTAAATATTAAAATAAAAAATAATAGTCGTTATTCATAATTAACAATTATCATCCCTTAGCGGAGGCCAACGGGTGGAGGCATGAACAAATTTGACTGAATGCTCTTTCTAAAATTGACCTTGACCTCAGTCCAATCTCAGTCAGCCAATCAATGCAAATTTTCACGTTACACGAATCGTGCATAGTTAACAAACCACGATGCGCGATTTCGTGAGAATACCACATTCGTGCGAATTGAATCGTGGAAAAGTTACTCCGTGTGGCCGCTCCTTTAAACTGCACATTGATGTATTGTATTGTAATGGTTTTTCCCATATAATGCGAGAAATACTGCCACAGGTACTGTAAGATGCTTTATGGTTATGCCTAACTCTGTGCTTTAGTGATAGCCGTGGCTACAGAGTGCAAGGCCTGAAGGTCTCTCTGTATGAGAAGAGACAGGATGCTGCTTATCAGCAGACACAAATGTAGTTGGCAACCGGCCAAACTGATCTCAATAGGTTGAAAGTGTGAGCAAAGACTTTATTCTCTACTTTGTCTAATACACACAGAATTGCTACTAAGTGTGATTGCAAAAGTGTTAGTAATGTTTCTAGAATACTGTTGTCCGTACTGGTAGGTAGGCGTCTTCTGGTATAGTCTCTAGCTGGGGATTCCTACGAGAGTCCAAGCGGCTTCTGAACAATTGTTGGGATCTTCTCTGATGTAGTCTGAACCTCTCTCAGCTGTCTTGCTAACGCTAAGCACGCACAAGTCCTAGGCAGTCTCTTACAATATACTGTCTGAGCACTACTACTAACTAAATAATACTGGCCGGCTGGGCTACAAGCAAGTGCTTATAAACGAGCAACAAAATCACAGAAGTGTATAAATATATGATTGGCTAATCAAGAGTAAACAAAGCAGCATGGACCTCATGCCAAGACATAAATAACTAAAAAGGCGGGATTGTCTTTCCTGCTGGCTTGAAGCTATAGCATTGTACTGCTGTGGGCGCTCAAGCGTATGAGTCAGTCTTGAATAACATAGTTGATTAAATAAGTTGATTAAAATAGGTGTAGTACCGGCTGCGGATTGATGGCAACACTGTGCATTTCCATTACAGTATGACCCTCTAAGGCTAATCAGTCTTGATCTACAAGCTTGCAAAAACCTCCCTCTTCCAGAAATGTTCACAAATTCTTCCAGTGTTAAAAAATGACTCCATCTTCGGATTACAAATAATTCTCTTTCCTTCCGGCACAATATCTTTTTGCCAAATCAAATCCCACCATTTATTTTCATCATAATTTTATACATTATTAATATTTGACGCACTATTCTTTAATCAATATCATTAATTGTTCCCTCACTCACTAAAACAAGCTGAGTTTTTTCTTATCTTTTGATGGGAAGGCTATAAAATGGTCATTGTGATTGCATTGGACAACTTCACATATTCTGCGGTTGTCACTCGTTGCCATCTCACATATGGAAGTTGCGATATGCATTAGCATAGACTTCACGGGAGATGTGTATACACTAATCGTAATTATATAATTGACCAAAACCATCAATTCTGGTTTTAATTGTAAAACACGCTAAAAATTTTGCTGTACCAACTAATCAAGGGAATTTTGCTGGTACAGAATATCAAACCATCAAAATCAAAATAAATAAGTATGGATCCCATGACCAGAATGTACCACGTGCTGTTTGTTATGTCAACAACAGAACATCAACTCTTATGGTACCAGGAAAGAGGAGTTGTCCTACCCACTGGACTAAAGAACACAAAGGTACTTATTCATTGACACAACATGATTTAACGTGCTGGAAATGGTGTTGCTTGGACTTAAAGTTTATTTATGCTTTTTGTTGTTGCTTTTTTATCTAGCAGTTACTCCCAATGGAAATGTAATCGTTTTAATAAAAATTATTAAAATTACACATGTAAGTTGATCAACAGAGAAAATATGAAAATTATGATAAGAACTTGTGAGTTTATTGCAACTGAAACCTTTCAAATAACAATAAACTAAAAAGTACAAAATCACCCAAGATTTTGGCCCAGACATTAAAAGTCAAACTACAGTCTTGGATAGCTATAAGCCAAAAGTACTAGAGCAATCATGTTTTTCAACATTTAGACTTTGACCTTGAAAATCTTTTTGTTTACTGTAGATTAATTGCAGAAATTTGTGATTTGCGAATCAGCTAAAACTAAAAAGACTAACTTGAAAAAAACGAAATTAACTCACTAAAATCGAATACTCCTGCTTCATTTTAATATTTTTCTACAAACTTCTAAGAACCTCTTGCGCACATTATAAATATTTCTTTAAAATAGTGACTCAACATGACCATGAGCTTATTTCAAAATTGACCTTGTTTAGGCAGAAAGTAGTAGCTTGTTTCACTCCAGACTATCTGATACCAGAAAAAAAGAATCACATCAACCCATCTACACCAGTGTGTAGACAAAGATCCAGAGTACACCAGTGGTGAATCTGCTGATGAAAATGGTGGTCTCTTGTACTTCAACAGGGCTGTGCGTACTCTAGGAGTACATTGTCCAGAGTATTATGGCATTAGAGCCATAACTTGTGTTGTTTGTACTTTGTGATGGAACAAACATTGTAATAACTGCATTACTTGATAACAATGGATAAATTTTACATATCCTATCCTTTGAGAAAATAGTTAATGCGGTGAATTAATGCACTCTGAGCTGTTTTTAGTAACAGTCATACGATGAAGCACTTGGTACCCATCCCTTTAAGAGATCATTACCCAAATAGACAACAATCACTTTTGAGGACAATAGTATAAACGAGTGAAATGGGAAACACTTGTCTATGCAGCACTTCATTCAATAGTTGATAATCGTCTTCTGGTAAACTAAACAGTGTAAACAAAAGTGGTGGTAACTTTAACTGGATGGCTGATGGTGATAACTTTAGCTGTGTGGCTGACCAACGACTTATACTTAACTATCTTGTATCAGTCGCTCCTTATCGAAAAACCTACTGAGTGTGCAAGTTTTGTTGAATCTTCTTTTTATCAAAAAGCAACAAAAACAAAAGCAGCAGCATTGGCAGCATCCAAAACATTAATGTCAACAACATCAACAGAAGCAACATTGAGTAAAGGAAAAATAACAATTGCAATAACAACTTGAATCACAAAATCAATAAAAATCATTGAAATAACCAAGTTGTATCTATGAGGACAGCGCAAATAAATGGGTTGAGAATCAACTAGTTCTTGCCAAACTGGAGTTGGTTCTTTTGGTTTTTCATGCAATCATAGTTCATGAATTAATAAAAAAACGGTAATATCAGCAGCCTTAGCTGACAAGTCCTAAATGTTGCATAATCGAATGTACAAATATATCAAAAAACTTGTCTTTTCCACAAAAATCTCACCAATTGTGATATTTGACTATATTTGATAACTGCATTGTCAAAGATTGGTTGTATTGCATCTGAATCCCTGAACACCCTTTCACTAAAGGAAAGTTGTGCATCTATTTACATTTCTGTAGCTGTAAGAAACGCTAATTGACCTGTTAGTTTAACTGTAAAACTGAGACGTGCTGTATTATATTCTTGTCTCATTAACCACAGGATAGTAATAAGCTCAAGTACTTTACACCTTTATGCCGGTGCCACTTGGTCATTAAATTCTAACAACTAGTGATGCCCATGGGCCAGACCAACCAGTTCGGTAATGGCGTACAACAGCATTTATTAGCAATCTGTACAGCTCTAGGGTGGTAATCCACTTGAATATAATGAAAAGTCAATAACAGCTACAAATGTAGGAGTAAATGCAGAGAAACATACAAAATCCAGCCTTTTATAGGCTGGAGCACAAGAAATTTTGAAAACTTTTTAAAATCACTTTCATATGGACCAGGTTGTTCATTTGCTCCCCTAGATCATCTTGACTACAGTTGTTCTTGCTCTTCTCAGTTTTCTCTCTCTTGTTTTTCTGGTTCGGGAAGAGTTATGTTCGCGTAAAGAGATAACTTTGATGGATATATATTTGTAGGTTGGTACTCAAAAGGGCTGCCTGAAGTCTATTTAGGCTAGTGGGTTGAGACTGAGAGAAAGGGAAAGGGAGGGAGGTAATGAAGTTTAGACCATTAAGTTTATGATGTGACGTGGTAGTGGTCTGGGATGGAGGGGGGGGGGGGTTCAGTAAACCAGGATGACAATACCAAGGTGAAAAAATATCTATCAGTGTCATGAGAAATCTGAGGGAATGTGGAAAGGTGAATTGATTGGACTGTTCCACTTTGCTTTGTGAGTACTGGTGGAAAGGGATAATGATGCAAGGTTATAGAAGGAGGGAGAGAAAGTAATACAGGCAAACAAAAATGTTGAACACCAAAATCATCCACAATACTTCACCTGAGTTGAGAGAGTTATGTTTCATGTAGTTTAAACCAATCATGACAATGGTGTGCTTAAACTGGTTAGCAAAATCAGGCAATACATGGAAATAGGACTGTGCTGAAGAAACCCCATAGCATTAGTTATGTGGATCCTTAAAAACCTTGCAGTTGTTGTTGCTTTCTTTTGTCTGCTCTGTCTCAAAGGGAAAATTCTACTGGCATGACTCCATGCTTGATATGCCAAGTGCAATCAGAAACAACTTTATTCAAAACCAATATCCAACTCAGCATGGAATATGCCCAAAAATCAAATATCTTCTCGTAGATAAATATGCTTGAAGCGAAATACCAGATTTTCTTGTAGCAGGGCAAATGCTAGCTCTCTATTGTTGCAGGCTTGCTGTTTATTATCTAATGTTCCACTAATGGTCTGGCCACACACATAACTTTTGATCGGAAGCGGCACCCGGCACGGCAAATTGTCGAATCTGCAAAACCATACCTCTCGCCGTCCAAGTTAACCGGAGCCGTACCACGCAGTTGATCATGCTGAAGTTTTTTTAATTTTTTGACGCCATGACTATAATGTGATTGGCTAATCTTTGTCCGCACTGGGTCAAGGTTAACTTAAAAAAGTTTACCACCAATAATACTTGTACTAAATCGTTGACATAAATATAACTTTGGCTTATTATGATTAATTGTAAGAAAAAAACATGATGATAATCACTATCACGATTGATTGTTTTTATTGTGACTTGTTATTGGTGCAATGAATATAATAATAAGCAAAGTAAAATAATTATTATTACTTTTGAAAAATTTATTTATGATTGATAATTAGTTATAACTGATATTTAATAAACACTGAACTGAGTAGCAAGTAATAAATAAATAATAATGATAAATTTATGTCATTGAAAAGAATTATGATAATTGACTGATCATTTTGATTTTATTTATCATAATATTATTATGAATCATTAGTTTTATTATTACCTCTTTTTTTGCACCCAAGGTGCCGAAGTAATGATTGCCATCAGCCAGTGTGGCCTGTAGAATCTATTTCCAGCGATCACTTCAGGCGCCGTGTCGAGCTGCGAGTGTCGCCGGATCAGAAAAAAGTCATGTGTGGCCAAACCATTAGTCAAAGTAAAAACAGATTTAACCTGCAAATATGAAAGAATGATAACAAATAATAGGTGAAACTACCCAGTCCTCGCATAAGAATATTTTTGTAGTGAAACTTTGCATTGACTTTATCAGTCAGACACTTTAGGTGAGTTGTGGAACTTAGCTAAGTTGTATCTATGAGAACAAAGGAAACATTTAGATCGTGAGTCACATAAGTCTTGCCAAACTGGAGTTGATTTTGTTTGGTTTAATGTAATCACAGTTCATCCAGTCATAGAAAACACAACTACCAGCAGTATTAGCGGACAAGTGACAAATTTTACACAACCGGATGTACAAAAAATATCAACAAGCTTGTTTGTACCACAGCTTTGTAGTTGTACCAGCACGTTCAGCGGACTCATAGCAGTGTTCATCAACTCTAATATCAATAACCGGCAAGCTGACAAGCGCAGCGCTGGCATGACATGTGATGCTGAACTGCAAACTCTCTTTTGACATGGTAATTTATATTATTTAAATGCATAAACTCGTATATAAACATGTGTTTATTACAATAATTGTGTAACATCTATAATTTCCTGCCAGCTATACCAGCATTCTTACTTGATGATTTAAAAACTTAGGTACACCAAACTGATCGTCCTCTGATCTGAGAAAAAAAATGGCAGATACACACCACCAATGACCAAAAGGAAGCAACCATTTCAACCCTACACTGACTATATATAAATACCATCAAATACTGTAGTAGTCAGCTATCATATAGCTGTGCCAAGTGAATGTTCATAACTTGTGTTTTTGTTTTGTGTACCACTTAACAAAACTTTGGTTAACCTGCACCATTATATAGTGTCTGTTGACCGTTGCCACTATCAGTTCTATTGACGGCTTTTAGTAGGGGTAGGTTGTTGATGGAAGTTGAGGTAAATTTTGGCATCTGGATTTGTTTGAGATAGATAAAAAGGTGAATGAATACATTCTGAGTCAGTTTAAAGTGTATTATAACTGGTATAGATCACTCCACGTTGTAGAGTGAGTTTGTCTAATATAGTTGGACATTAATTGGAGAGCAAGCCAAAGTCATCACGATAGTGTGTTCTTTACAAATGAGCAGGAAAACAGCATAAAAACATCAAAAAAGTTGATCACAAATGAAATGTTACCATGCTAATGTTTTATATTACACAGTAAGTATTAATTTACAACAGAATGTTACGTGCACAGAGAACACTAATAGAGAGCCTACTGGCAATCTGGCACTTTGTTTGCATAAATTGTTGTACCGGGTCTGCAAACACAGTATAACTTTAATGCCTACCCAGAAATGAATTGTTAACAATAATAGAAACCATATTCAACACTAATAATCCACCACCAACACCAACCACCAATATGACAAACAAAAAAAAACAACCTCATCATGCCTCTTGTGGTCATCTCATCCGTAGTTCATTAACAAAATAGCAACTGTGGTTTGTTTATAGCCAACACAACTATATAAAGTAAATACTTTAATGAACAGACTATTATACAGCAATGATGTATGCAGTGAAGTAGTTATTACTTAACTAGCCCTGAAAAAATGTAAAAAAATGTGGTACAAAAAGTTAAATGCCTGTTGCTGAGCTCTGCTATGGAATACTTTCCAGGACTTGGCTGGTTGAACTGTTGGCTGAAGATTTGTAGGAAACTATGGGCTCATTTCCATACCTCATTAGTAATATAATGGTAATTAAATAGCAAGCCAACAAAAAAAGCAGAAGAAAATATTTGTATGTTGGGTACATCCACCATTTCCCACTAGATTGCACCCCCAGGCATTCTCCATTACTGTTTTCACCACTCACCAGTGTGCCAGGAAATACGTTGATAGTTTCAATTTAGCCTTTACTGCTCTGGCAGCTAATTTTGTAAGAAAAATATGTAATTGAGTTCGTTCAAAATAAAAAAAAAAAATTTCACAAATAACCTTATGAGAGGTGAGAGTAGAGCTGGCTTGAGTACTGGAGTACCACAGGTCGTATTGCCAGTAACAGTGCAGGCAGACCTCATAGAAAGCAATAAGCACAAATGTGCCAGCTTACAAATGTTTCATACAAACTTGAGAGTCACATCTGCGCAGGTGTCAGCATTAAATAATTATTTTCTCAGTCGTTAGCCCATATATATACTCTTTGCATATACTACCTCTGGTTTCTTTACATCAATAATAGTTACATCTTCCCACATTACTGGTACTTGGTATTGACTTTTATACATTGTATCAGGAGTTATCACCCCTCTGGGAAGATAACTGATAAAACAAAACTTGTAAAGCAATTATTTCAGATTATTTGCTACAAACAATCTATTGTAGACAAAAGGATAATACAAGAAGTTGTGTAGTATCACAGTTGGAGTCATGCTATCAGGGGGTGTTGTGGGTGCAGGGGACTAAGTAGGGTAGTAAGAGAAGGATGGCTGGGGTATAAAGAATGAAATTTTAAAGATTTTTCCGGCTACAGCCTAGGTTCTTAATAATTGATTAAAGTTTTGGGCGAGAACGTTAGAGGAAGGTTGAACAGTAAGAGACAAGATGTTATAGAGGTCATAAGTATGTAGCAAAGGCAGTAAAATCAGACTACAACCAAGTGAGGAAACTCTAAATACGGACGAAAGTTGAAGCAGACAACTCTTGATTATACGAAGTTGAAATTTTAACAGAGATTTCTTGGAAGAGACTATAAACTTGGAGGATTTAGAGAGAAAGAAATGGGATGAGATGGAGTGTAGGCAACATGAATAGGGGGTCAGCAGCAAAGGGTGGATACGGGACGAAAACATAATTTACTGAAAAGTATTTGTCTTGTGAATATATATAACTAACATGGACCTGAAACTAATAATTACCAATGGCCACAATGGATGCACTTGTTTAAAGAATGTAACTATACAGTAAATGACAATGAATCATTGGTGTAAACGGAACGTTGTTTTTCTTGCATAATACTTTCTTGCAAATAATTATTAGTGTCCTGCATGTCACAATAATATAAATTCTTTGCAACAAGCAATGCCTCAGAATGGAGACATTAAAAACATTCCATTGTTGAAGAAATGAGACGTATAAATTACAAGGTAACATGAGATATCATTATCATTTTTACTCTGATGCCATGACTTTTTATCAATAAAAATATTTTGTACATCATTAGAAAGTCTATTTGTAACATGCGAGTCTCGACAAGTAGACAATAAACTATTGGTTAAACTATATTTAGTTCTCGCTGCCTAGCTGTCATTTAGAACTACTATAATATGATGTCAACATTTTGTTCTGTAGTATTTGTGAATCTACTCATAAATTTTGTAATGGATTTCAATGTAAGACTAAACTCATTATTCTCCTCTTGTTACTCTCTGCTCCCCATTCTATCCACCCCCTAATACTCCTACCCCCTTTCCTTATCCCACCAGTGTTAGGGCACTTGCTGATAACCAATATTGTAATCATTCCCCTCCTATGTATAGCGGTAGACACATCATTGAGCAAGCGGAAGTTGTTACCATGGAGATGAGGTCCAAACAATGAATACAGATCACATAACTTGTTGACTAGTTCCACAAAAGTGGAGTTTTACCAAACAAAGACTTGATATCTCTTACAATAGTTTAAAGACACCATTTAAATGTGCTAAAGAGCTTGTTTGACATACCCAACTACCAATTAGGTGGATTCTGGCAACTACTACTGAGAGTTATTTACTTTGAATGTGACCAATTACCATTGTAATCATGGTCAATATCAATAATTCAGTGCTACTGTCGTACTGCAGTTTATGTTTCATCAAACACGGTCTTTGGTGTTGTGCTTCAGGGGTCATGCATCGGATTTGGCAAACAAATTATTTTGACTAATAATTATATTTTAGGTAACTCCATCTTAGGTAAGCAGCATTTATGAAAAAAATTGAAATTTGGATGTGATTGCCTTTGCTCAGGCTGTCCACCGAATCTTACAGTTTGTGAAGCTCAGTAATTGAAAAAGGTTTTCTTCCCTATTTTGTAATCTATGAAAAATCAACTGCAATTCTATTCCCTCCCCGTGAGTTTGCAGCAAGACCTATAAAATGTCTACATTGTAACTTGTATAAAGACTAGGCCTGTCCCCTCGTGGAAGTGACTCGGTTCACCCTGCTTCCAACATATTTTTCATTCATCCAGGCATTTTTCAAGCCCCTAATATGACGATGTACCTCCCCATCCCCTAATGTGGACACAACTCCCTTCATCCAGGTAACTTAACAAACCCAAACCTAGTATAACCAAGTACAGGTGTACTACAGATAATTTGGGGAATACACAAACAAAAGGAACCCGCTTGTCATCGACCAAAAGGAAGCAACCGTTTCAGCCAGACACTAACTGTACATAAAAAGCATCAAAGACTTTTGTTATCAGCTATCAACTAGGTGTGCTAAGGGAATGTTCATCCTTTGTGTTTTTATTCCGTACACCACTTAGCACAACTTTGGTTACGTTGTACCATTGTATAGTGCAACTTGTACCATTGTATAGTGTAACTTGTACCATTGTATAGTGTAACTTGTACTATTGTATAGTGTAACTTGTACCATTGTATAGTGTAACTTGTACCATTGTATAGTGTAACTTGTACCATTGTATAGTGTAACTTGTACTATTGTATAGTGTAACTTGTACCATTGTATAGTGTAACTTGTACCATTGTATAGTGTAACTTGTACCATTGTACAGTGTAACTTGTACTATTGTATAGTGTAACTTGTACCATTGTATAATGTAACTTGTACCATTGTATAGTGTAACTTGTACCATTGTATAGTGTAACTTGTACCATTGTATAGTGTAACTTGTACTATTGTACAGTGTAACTTGTACCATTGTATATTGTAACTTGTACTATTGTATAGTGTAACTTGTACCATTGTATAGTGTAACTTGTACCATTGTATAGTGTAACTTGTACCATTGTATAGTGTAACTTGTACTATTGTATAATGTAACTTGTACCATTGTATAGTGTAACTTGTACTATTGTATAGTGTAACTTGTACCATTGTATAGTGTAACTTGTACTATTGTATAATGTAACTTGTACCATTGTATAGTGTAACTTGTACTATTGTATAGTGTAACTTGTACCATTGTATAGAGTAACTTGTACCATTGTATAGTATAACTTGTACCATTGTATAGTGTAACTTGTACCATTGTATAGTGTAACTTGTACTTTTGTATAGCGTAACTTGTACCATTGTATAGTATAACTTGTACCATTGTATAGTGTAACTTGTACTTTTGTATAGCGTAACTTGTACCATTGTATAGTATAACTTGTACCATTGTATAGTGTAACTTGTACCATTGTATAGTGTAACTTGTACTTTTGTATAGCGTAACTTGTACCATTGTATAGTATAACTTGTACCATTGTATAGTGTAACTTGTACCATTGTATAGTGTAACTTGTACTTTTGTATAGCGTAACTTGTACCATTGTATAGAGTAACTTGTACCATTGTATAGTGTAGCTTGTACCATTGTATAGTGTAACTTGTACCATTGTACAGTGTAACTTGTACCACTGTATAGTGTAACTTGTACTATTGTATAGTGTAACTTGTACCATTGTATAGTGTAACTTGTACTATTGTATTGTGTAACTTGTACTATTGTATTGTGTAACTGGTACCATTGTATAGTGTAACTTGTACCATTGTATAGTGTAACTTGTACTATTGTATAGTGTAACTTGTACCATTGTATAGTATAACTTGTACCATTGTATAGTGTAACTTGTACCATTGTATAGTGTAACTTGTACCATTGTATAGTGTAACTTGTACTATTGTATAGTGTAACTTGTACTATTGTATAGTGTAACTTGTACCATTGTATAGTGTAACTTGTACTGTTGTATAGTGTAACTTGTACTATTGTATAGTGTAACTTGTACCATTGTATAGTGTAACTTGTACCATTGTATAGTGTAACTTGTACCATTGTATAGTGTAACTTGTACCATTGTATAGTGTAACTTGTACTATTGTATAGTATAACTTGTACTATTGTATAGTGTAACTTGTACCATTGTATAGTGTAACTTGTACCATTGTATAGTGTAACTTGTACCATTGTATAGTGTAACTTGTACCATTGTATAGTGTAACTTGTACTATTGTATAGTGTAACTTGTACCATTGTATAGTGTAACTTGTACTATTGTATAGTGTAACTTGTACCATTGTATAGTGTAACTTGTACTATTGTATAGTGTAACTTGTACCATTGTATAGTGTAACCTGTACTATTGTATAGTGTAACTTTTACCATTGTATAGTGTAACTTGTACCATTGTATAGTGTAACTTGTACTATTGTATAGTGTAGCTTGTACCATCATATAGCGTAACTTGTACTTTTGTACTGTGTGTCTGGACAGTTGTCGCAGAAAGATTTGGTGGTTGGTTAAGGTGGAGGTCAAGTTTACTTGGTTTTTGGTTGAGCTAATTGGGAAACTTGGAAGAAAACACATGCTGAGTCAATTAAAGTGTATTATCACAGTTAAGTCACCCTGCATCGTAACTGCCTTCACCCTTGCCTAATTCAGTTTTATATTAGCAGGGGAACTGGCTGCAAATCACAAAAATATTTTGCTCTCATGAATGAGCAGGAAGCATTATCTACAACATAACAACATCAATGAAGTGTTACTCCTGGTAGAGAGAAGTCTTATGTATCCTCATATATCTGTTGAGTAAGAAATTGAACTGCTCATTGCATAACACGAAAAAAAAGATTTATCGGAATACCGGAAAGTTTTGGTTCTTCTTATTCTTTGGATGTCTGTTATTGACTGGCTAGAAATCAATCCAGCACATTACGTAACACTATATTTTTGTTTTTATCAACAGAATGGATGACTCATCTATAGATATCATATAGATATCAAAGTTATAAACCAAGTGCATACCTACATTATTACATGTAATATACAATATACAATGTTTACAAAGCTGGTATATTTATACACAGCAGGATGTTACATATTCAAGTAATATAAACCATTCATTCATATAATATCAACTAGGTACAGTTATTGATTTATTACTTGGGTATTTGCTTGCATCAACTTGTTTAGTTTGCTAGCAAACTTGCAGCAGGAAACTGGTTGCATTTAGAGTGCGGGTAGTGTGAAAGTAAAAGGTGCAGCGTTGTATTACATCATCTGTGTAAATAGAAAGCTATAAAGTATAACTTGCTGAGAAGTTTTTGGTCTCACAAAATAATCAAATAAATAAATGTAGAGTGAGCATTTGAACAATTAATCAATTTTGCTAAGTTTTATGAATTGACCGAAAATGTGTTGAGCGAAAGAATTGTGAAGTTCTTGTAATTACACAATGATTACAAATCTTCTTTGTCTCCAAATTAAATTATTATTTAAAAAAGTTTATTCAAACCCGTTTGCTCACCAAAAGTTTTTGCGTTTCTTTGTGCAAAGAGTTGGAACCACAAAACAGTTTCACACAAGACTGATGAAGCATACGGTAATATCCAAATATAATACTAATATCAATATCAATAAAATTACAGTCATTCACATTAAAGTTATAGAAAGGAGAGTAAGTCTATTCACTGCATACCAATACCTAAAAAGTATATCAAGTTACTCATTTAATGTTTTATGTTATACAGTGAGTATTTATACAACAAGGTATATGTGCGAGTAATATATGTAATTGTACATCACACTCCTACCTACTAACCTGGCTGGTTGTCTACAGTGTATGTTAATACCTGAACTATAGAGCTCACCCAATATCTGCTACCTACCAGTTTTTTTTTCGTATTTTCATCAAAAGTTGCTACATTTTTTAAGGTGTTTAAAGAATTGTTTTGCCATTTTTTTCCTCTTTTGTACTTCTACTAACAAATCAATTTCTGTTGAACTTCGCATTGACTCTGATGAATAGTTTATACAAGCCGTATCATTGGTGTGTTAGAGTCATTAGGCCACTTTATTATCCCTGCGTTCTATACATAATATGGCTGTAATGCCCCAATTCTGGGTTACTACACAACTACACTTTATATGGCTAGCCTTAATTCCTGAGATGAACGGTCAATTTTATGTGTGGTTTTGTGGCAATTAAACATAACATTTTATATATTGTCCGTGATAACTTAATGATTAATTATACGTATTGCTTGTAATAAGTAATGTTGTAAAATAATACTTGAACAGAAAATGAATATCAGCATATAATAAGTATTGCAGCTATTGATTCAATTATTATTGTCTTTACGGGCTAAATCTTTCAATACAATAACGAACAAGACAGTGGGCTATATAAAAGAAAATCATAATAGGTGGAGTAGAGATGATGCACTGGTGGAGTAGAAAGTAACTGGAATAGACTCACTGTATTAAATTATATTATATTATACTACACTATATTATATTGTATTGCATTGCATTGCATTGTATTTTGTTGTCTTGTATTATAATATATTATATTGTATTGTATTTTTTTGTATCATATTATATTATAATGCATTATACTATTTTTTATTATTTACGATATACCATATTAATTTAATTTATCATATATTATATTTCATTATAATAAATTATACAACATTATAGTATACTATTATTTAATATTATAATAACTTTATTCATAATCAAATTTTATGACCACTTTTTTTACTTGCTATCTAAGTTTCTCGATCTGCTATGTGTGATCAACCTTAATAATCTGCAAGCATTCATTCTACCAGATAGAAGCAATCATTATTCAATGAAGAAAACAATGTTCAGTTGTTTGGCTTGCTATAAGGCATTAGTGTGTTAATATGCCCCTTTGTCACATTAGGATAATTGACTTTCAGCAAGCCCATTTAATCCAACTCCAAGTCAGGCCGTGTGTGGCACATCCCAAACATGACAATTATACGACTTTGGTTGGTTTCAAGTAGAGGCTAATGTGGGCTTTCAGTTGCTAATGCTGAGAAATAAAATTATTATTCCAGTCTTCAAATCAATATATTGACATTACGCCTTTAATTTTTGGAAGCTCAAGCTGTGGAGACAATTCCATCCATCTTCTATCTTTTCTTCTGTCATCTTCTTTTGTGTTGAAGCAACTGAAAAAAACACATGATGTTTGCAGAGATGGTGTTTAGTGCTTTTGGTAAAACATCAACGTGGTGTACTAAGTACATTGCTATCTTATTGCACTTGTGATACAATAGGCAATATTCCATCATACGTACATCTGATACCTTCTAGGTACAGTTACTGATTGATAACCTGGATCTTTGCTTGCATCCAGTTATTATATAGGTACATGAATAAACAGCAACAACTGGCTGCAGGAGTAGTTTCTGTGTGACAACTGACTACGGTGGCACCAAAATGTACGTTATAAAGCTTGCAATAATATAATTCAGGAAACTGATCGGATGGTGAAGCACTCTTTTTGTTTGTGGATATAGTGTGGTTCTCAGCCTGAATCAACTAGTTCTAGTCAAAATTTAGGTGATACAATGGTTTTTGGTTGTTTGATAGTTTTACAATGAATTTTGTGTTGGACAAAAGTTTCCTAATAAACATATTCTTGTACTGATCAATGTCAAAATGATAAGGGTTTGTGATTTGTGTTTGAATAGATTAATTGTCATGCATGTTGGTTGTGCATTTGTAATTGGCAAACATTGAGTTCAAACCAAAACAATGGATAAATTTTGAGTTATTTCTGTCCATCTTTTACGGACTGACAAAGAACTTATCGGTTGATGTATACCAATGCTGGATCTATAAGCAAACTAACACACTTTGTATACAACTCAACCCAAAAAGTCTTTATCCTTAACAAATGAAAGTGAATATAACATTTTGATTGAAACTCTTTGTACCGATAGTGGAAAAAACTATCCAGCATATACTAACTCTAATGAGGCTTTGAATGTAAAACATTGAAAACGAGAAGCTTTAGTGAGTCTTTAGTTACGTTTGTCTCTGATCATGCATCAGATGGTGTAACATAATATTTTATTATAGCAACACACAGTAACATTGTCTATTACATACCAACATCAAAGTGTTATATGTTTTACGATTTACAGTGAGTATTTATAGCTAATGGAATGTCAGATGTACAAATGATATAAACCGCCCATATTTGTAGTACCTGCTGGGTAAAGTTACCTATCGATAACCCGGATATGCTTTTGGTCAAAAACAATTCAGAGCAGCACTTGTGTAGTTATAAAACAAGTTGTGTAGATACAGTATGTTGCTGTCAGCTCAGCAACTGCTAGGTAGCAATATAACAACTGAGGTTTCTTCCTAGCAAACACAGCTACTGGGAAGAAAAAACTTCAGTTATCAGACAATGAATCTGCAACTTTGAAATCTTATCGCTGCCAAGTTTAGTTTTCAAGGTTTCCATCATTAAAAACAAAACTACCTGATAAATATAATGCAAAGTTTAGGCTAAAATGTACAGTTAATACAATGTTCTTGAATTCTACAAAAAAATTGTCAATGATTCAGGTAAAAGAGTAAACATATGCTTAGAATTATTGGAAGTAACAAACAGATAACAACATAGTTCACAGTTTCACAGTTATTATTGACTGGCTGGGGAGCAAAGATATAGATCAAACTGTTAGGCAACTTTGGTCGTCTAGTAATAGGATAAAATAACACATTTTGTTTGAAGACAGATTGAAATGAATCGTCTGAAGTATAAACATCAAAGTGATTTACCAAGTGCATAAATACATTATCACATGAGAATGTTTGGAGAAAAGATTTTGTCTTACACATTTGGTAGCAGCATTATGCTTGCGGCGGACTCTTTTATTGCTGACTTCGACTTTGGCCTGGTCATCAAAAATGTGCAAGAAAAGGTGTTGGTCAATTGTAGCACACGAGCTTGGCAGTTTTTTTCATGCATCGTTGTCATTTGACGTTGATCAAACATCATTCTACATCAGCTGATTTCAAGAAACTATCAAATCACATGACTGCATCATCAAAGTGTCTTTTCAGGTGACCAGATGGCAAAAATATTGAGTCCCAGTATTAAGTTGTGATTACTAAAATTAACTTTAAAACTATTTTCAAGCGTTGAAGATAAATCTTGTGTGATATCCAAACTTGGGTACATTTTTCAAAAGATAATAAAAGTTTTTCAGTAAATGAATGGCTCCGAGGGCATGTAACAAAGTATTACCTAACTATCTTATACTGGAAATTATTTACTTAATTAAATAGTGAACTGTCTTAAAGTCTTGAAAGAACTTGGCAGCTATAGAGTTTTCTGATAGATGCTTGGCGTGTAAATGGTAGAAAAGCTAAAAGACAAAAGTTCTTCAAAGGATTGGAGTACTGACTAGTTGGTGAAAACAAAAATATACTCTACCCTGGCAACACAGACTGACAATGTTTTACAGTAGCTGTTTGTTGGAGTAGATATCATCTACAAAATAGTTTATCATCAATGTTGCGGTAGAGATGACAAGCAAGAATGTTGGTATTTTGGTTAGTCACTCTGGGATTGCATCTCCGATGGAGAAGAGGAAACTAGGTTCTACAAAATGAAATGCAGTATTTTGGTTTAAAGTGAGCAAGTGTTTATGACTTGTTCAACATTAGAAAATTCTGGAGTTAGTTAAAATACTAGATCCACTTACATTATACTTATAATTATTATACCTCTCATTGACTGAAATAGTCGCAGTTTCATCATGCACGGTCTACTTATTATAAATAAATTTCACTTGACTACCAAAATGTTTTTTTTACAGTGTCTACTACCATTAACAAATTTTCAAAATAGTAACTAAATTACTTTCACAGTTTATATGCGCTGCCTATTAGCCATTTTATTGTACTCTGTTGTACTCTGATCTGCTGTGCTGTACTGTGTTTTATTGTACTGTGCTTTGCCATAGTCTACTCTTGAAGGTTATGTCAATGGGACCAGAAGATGCTGGCTCAGGTATGTCTTGAAACTGTACAGCCGCTGTGTCATCTTACGTTGATTGGAAAAGGATTTTGGCAACAGACATCTGGCATGTAGTATGCTTCTGACCACAAACAAATGGAAAGTTAGGAGGTTTATTATCACTTCTGGAAGTTCTAGCATTAGTATACAAAATTAGTTGGAAGGCTTGCATGTACATATTGAGCACAATGCAAAGTTTAAAGATATATATCATATTGATAGATAGTAATTCTACCTTGTGCCATTTAAAATGTTCAGTAGCTGCTAGTGTCACAAAAAATAAATGGTTTCTTTTTAAGAGTTGCTTTGATTCTTGACTAGCAGCAAACTAGACAGACTGATAGATAACTAACAGTTTACTTTTGTTGAACTCATCATTTCACTCACTGCAAACTGCAACCTTGAATAGGTCAATGGAACTTGATACAAACACATGTAATGCATTGACTAACGCAGGCTTGTATTGTACAATAACTAGAGTTTATAAGCTTGTATTTCTATTCCATATCTTGTGATTGGTCAATTGGGACATTGTTAGCAACATAACTCCTTTGCATATAAAACAGTCTGTCAGCGTAAAACTGATCAAACAAGTTTGGTAGAGTAACAAGGTGAGTAGTTTGCTTGAAGAATGAGAAGATTCCTTACAACTTACAGGAAATACAAAAGAGGCTTTTTCTCAATATATTTTATCCAGTTGTAACACAATACATTTGTTTGCTACTCTTGAGGTTTACAACCTTTGTTAAAAGAGATATTCAAATAGCACTCAACTTACGGCATACTATTGTATTTGTTTCCAAATTAAATGATAATGAGCAGACTACTTTGGTTTATGACTTATTTGCTTGACTTGTAATTTCTTTACTTTACGTCAACTCTGTTTTTATCCCAGACTGTTTCCTGCTCCAAAGATTATTTTGTAAGAGTTGCTACTTATAACTGTAACTAACTATAATTGTAGCAAAGAAAAACTAAGATGAGAATGCAACCAATCAATCTACTGCTGGTGTACATACTAGTTGTTGTATGTACATGTAAGTCACTAGATGGTACCACTACCTCTATTGAACCTCAGGTACAGAAAGCAGAAGACTTGGAGAGTCAAGTAGCAGAGATGCAAGCAATCCTTCAGTCATATGTAAGTCAGTAAGTCAAACGAAACATTAAAAAGTTTCTACCAACGTTTTACCATATCATTCTGGAGAAAAGTTTCATAAGCTGTAATTTTCCAATCCTAAAAATATTTTAGTAATTATTTTTAAATAGCTCATCTCTTATTTTTTGTTGTTTACTATAATCCTTCTACGTAAATCTGCTCCGAATAAATCTAAGAGACTTGAATGCTGCGAAAGTTTTCAAACTGGTGGTACAAGTTTTTACTTACTTAGTTTGAATGTTTGAACACTTCTCCATGGCCAAGTAGCTGATTAGTTTAACTGCATTCGGCTTCATAACTTAAAGAAACTAGCATGAAGTTGTTCATCTCAACTGGATAGTTTTTTTGTTGACAGGTGACAAAATTGAATTCACTAGAAGATGTGGTGAGCAATATCAAACACTTCACAGGACCAGGTAAGTTATGTTTCCATTTTTAGGCTCAAAACCTAAAAATCGTTCTAAATCTTGAACTGTTGTTTTCACATAGATGACCATATCAGTAGAACTTTCTGATAATTGACAATCAAACATAGAAAAGTAGCTCAAGATATATATAGATAACTGAATAATCACCTAATTTATTTTATTTATTAGTTGAGAACAGATAAAATACTTTAATGTTAATTTTTTCACAAGTTCAAGTTGCATGACTTATCTAATTCTCGGGAGCATCTATAAAATTATCAGTCAAATAGTTTTGTTGCATTAATTATTATTTAATTAGTAGGACCCACTGGGCCTCCCGGTAGAGATGGTAAAGACGGTAGAGACGGTAGAGATGGTGAAACTGGAGAAAATGGTAGAGATGGCAGAGATGGTGAAGATGGCAACAATGGGAGAGATGGAAGAGATGGTGTGTTCTGTTTAAAATCCTTAACTTGAGTTTTATGCTCAACTATGCTAAATTTACCTTTTAAGTCCAAATTAAAACACTTCCAACTCATTTCTAATTCAATTGTAACACTCTGGATATCAATGAACACAACATCTATGAAACATACAGATTTCCTTTATTGAAAACCAAAAGTTATTTTGAATTAAGACCTTTGATAAAAACAGGGGAGTCCAAAAGTATTAGTTTCTCTACAACCATCAGGTCAGGTTTTGGTCTCTGCAATAGAGAGTTCCTTGTGAGTGACTGATCAGAAAATTTGGATTCTAAAAAGAAAAAGTCGAGCCATTTTATATTTAGATTTTATCTTAGACGTATAATAAACAGAAACTAACAGAATATGAACAAACAAGACCACTGGCAATGGAGTTCCATTTTATAAACAGTAAAAACTACTAAGGAGCAGAGATATAAAACTTTGTTTATCAACTGATAGTTGCTGGTATCTATTGATATTCTCCATCGGCTATTGCCATATTAATTTTTCTATGGAAGTTTCTAGTTATTTAAATTCTGGTATGATACTTACCCTAAATTTTACCAGGGCTGCAAGCTTTACCAGGTACTGATGGAGAACCCGGCTCACCAGGAGCAAAAGGAAATGTAGGACCTACAGGACCAGCAGCAGGTGGAGTCACCTACACAAGATGGGGTAGAACTTCATGCGGAGCAGATGCTACTCTAGTATATGTTGGTATGTGTTTGTGTTTGATAGGAAATATATCTAAATACGGAACTATACGTGACTTCATCGTAATATGTTTGTTGCCAAATTATTCAGGTTTCATGGGAAGGTCACCATTTAACAACACTGGTGGAGGAATCCACCACACTGGTGGAGGAATAAACTACCAATGTATGGTAAATGATGCTGAATACAACAGTGCTGGTGTAGCTGTCTATTATGGTAATGTTGCTGGTACGGAATACCAGAGCTGGAACTATGGAATATTTGAGAATGAAGCCGACGACCAGAATGCACCATGTGCTGTTTGTTATGTGAACAGCAGAACATCAGCTCTTATGATACCAGGAAAAAGGAGTTGTCCCACCAACTGGATCAAGGAATATGAAGGTGTGTAGGTATTTTTACTCAAAGTCCTTTTTACTGGTAGCTTCTGCAAGCCATACACATATACATATGAATACTTGTAGCTTCTGCAAGCCATACCCATATACATATGAATACTTGTAGCTTTTACAAGCCATACACATATACATATGAATACTTGTAGCTTCTGCAAGCCATACACATATACATATGAATACTTGTAGCTTCTGCAAGCCATACACATATACATATGAATACTTGTAGTTTCTGCAAGCCATACACATATACATACGAATACTTGTAGCTTCTGCAAGCCATAAACATATACATATGAATACTTGTAGCTTCTGCAAGCCATACACATATACATATGAATACTTGTAGTTTCTGCAAGCCATACACATATACATATGAATACTTGTAGCTTCTGCAAGCCATACACATATACATACGAATACTTGTAGTTTTTGCAAGCCATACACATATACATATGAATACTTGTAGCTTCTGCAAGCCATACACATATACATATGAATACTTGTAGCTTCTGCAAGCCATACACATATACATACGAATACTTGTAGTTTCTGCAAGCCATACACATATACATACTAATACTTGTAGCTTCTGCAAGCCATAAACATATACATATGAATACTTGTAGCTTCTGCAAGCCATACACATATACATATGAATACTTGTAGTTTCTGCAAGCCATACACATATACATATGAATACTTGTAGCTTCTGCAAGCCATACACATATACATACGAATACTTGTAGTTTCTGCAAGCCATACACATATACATATGAATACTTGTAGCTTCTGCAAGCCATACACATATACATATGAACACTTGTAGCTTCTGAAAGCCATACACATATACATATGAATACTTGTAGCTTCTGAAAACTATATGCATATACATATGAATTTGCGTTGGAAGAATGTGGTTAGTTTCTTTTTCAAAGATGCCATATAAGTGATTGCTGTTCTATTTTTAGCCTTTAACTCAATTTTATTTAAAATTTAAGATTTTTTTTGATTTTCCTGTACAGTTTTGACAATGTGATTGGTTACTTTATTAGCAAATAAAATAGTGAGTTGATGCTTTGAAAGATCCAAGTACCGAATAGATTGCTTTGCTTTCTGTTTCAGCATTGCAGCTCAATGACCAGAATTATCACTATATATACATATTTGGGTTTTTATTGGCTGGAACTACAATTGCGTAACAACAAATAGCACTCATTTAGGTTCTTTAGTAATTAAGCAAAGTAATATTGTTTCAGGATATCTCATGTCATCGTTGCACTTTAACAACAACCCATCAACATACGAGTGTGTAGACAAAGACCCAGAGTACATCCGTGGTGAATCTGCCAACAATGATGGTAGTCGGTTGTTCTTCAACAGAGCTGTGTGTGCTCTAGGAGTACATTGTCCAGAGTATGATGGAAATAAAGCTATAACTTGTGTTGTTTGTACTCTATAGACTAAGTGCCAGACAATAAACTTGGGAGCCTATACTTTGACACCTATACCTTTTAAATCCGCTATTTGCATCCGGCTGTAATGAAAACTTTGGGTGTTCCTTGTGAGCTCGAGAATGTAAAACTAAGAACTTTATCAATAATCAAAACATCATTACAACTATCTAACCATTGATTATTTAATACGGAAAGTAGCACATTGTTGCTGTGACACCAAAGGGTCATGGTTACTTTGTGGTTTGTTGATGTGAAAATTGAGTAGACTACAGATTTTTTACACCAAGTTTGTAACAGCATTAGTTATAGATTCACATGCGGACAATAATATCTATTTCTGACTACATCTTCTCTTCTAAACCCACAAAAATATTTGCATTTTGTTTTATATCACAACTTTTTCTAGCCTGCATGTATAACAAATTTTTAAGATAAACGGTTAATATTCAATACTTTACTAATTTGAGTTTTCAGAAAGAAGAGTAAACTTTATTTGTATGCTTACCACAGGCCAGAGTTCACAGAGATAACTTAATAAAGGCAAACACAGCTGTTCTTAGTATGAGTTTTCTATTGACATTGGTAATCTGCAGCTTATTAAATAAACTAATAAAGGTGTAAAAAGGAGTAAATAAATACATTTTTGTTGGTTGGAGGAAAGACAACTGCTAATTAAAGTTTAAGTCTGGTATGGTTGAATAAACTTTCAAAAAATTGATAAGGTTCTAGCAGCAAGAATTTAAACAGCCAGAAGAGCAAACAACTCCCCATATACAAGGATTAAACTTTCTAAGACGTTTAAAACTCTCCCGCATTGGAAAGTGAATACTAACAAACATAAAAATGTTTGCCAAATACTACACGTCAAATAGTTTGATTGTCCGCATTTTCTCTTGGTCTTCATATCCACTTTCGGATTTGGTTCACTCCTCTCCTCTCTTGCTCATTCCTCCTTCCTACACCCCCTCCCCTCACCTTCTCTAAGCCAAAACTTCCTCAAATTCTTCACATTTGAAGGAAACTCCAACTCTAGTAGACAAGCCAGTCACAGAGTCGATTACTAAAGTAAGGGTCGGTCTGTACACCCCCACCCTACACCAGACCCTAAACCCCAAACTACTCCCCAAAACCACAACAACCCTCTTATAAGTTACTAGACAATACAGCCAGACAGAAAGATTCAAGCACCTTGTAGGGCAAGCTTACATGGCCAATATCTGCAACAGTAGAGTTGTCTACTCTCAAAAGAGAGAGCATAATTCCAAAAAAATAGAGTTTGAGCTTGCTAATATTTTGCTGGGTGACAATTTGCATAAACTTACCATTTGGAGCAGGTTGAAAAGTGAATAACTTCGAAGGTGTGTGATTCGTTCTGCTTTTTGTTGGAATAGAAAGCGATTGGATGATTCAAAGATTACATATTGTTTCAGTGCTGTGTGTGCAATTGAGTACTAAGGATTGGTCAATAAGTGACGCTAGTGACATAGAAATCAAGTAAGCCATCGTTATGGCATTCACATTGACATTCAAGTGTAATTGGTACCTTATTACCTACATTACAAATGGTTAAATCAATATCTTGTTGTGACAAGTTCTCCCTTGTTTAGTGTATCCTGGCCCCCTCTGTACCAAATGAATTGGTTAAAGGTACATGAAAGACAATTTAAGCATGTAGTCTTTTTATGGAAAGGCAGCTGCTAATATTTCAATTACCCATACTTAGTTGAAAAGTTAAACTGAATAATAATAAAAACCAAAATGAGTTATTACTGGAGTTGTGTATACCTTTATCACAATAAATGTGGTGGACATAAATCTCTGTAGAAAAATGAAGATGCGTAACATATTTATCAAAAGTTTGCCAATTCAAATGACTTTATACTACATAAAACCTCAAAGAACACAACGTACCATGGTATAGGCCGATGGTGTCTGTACCAACTTTCAACTTGTTTGATCAAAATTTCTGCTGTTCCATGTTGTATATGATTGATCTTACAAATGTAATGCATTATGATTTTTGAATGAGTGATTAAACAGTAAGATTATCGGCGACTCATGTTCGCTGAACAAAATGCAATGAAAATAATCAGACTTGCAATAAAATCAATCAATAAGCAACTTTGTGTCCAAAACTTGTGGATCAACGAAATAAAGTGCACTGAATAAAAGCAAATAGACAGCTAGCAAATACTTATGTCGTTCCTAGGTTACAACTACTTATATAGTTTGTAGGTCACAACTACTTATATAGTTTGTAGGTCACAAATACTTATATAGTTTGTAGGTCACAAGTATTTATCTAGTTTGTAGGTTACAAATATTTATATGATATGTGCTATTTATATGCTCTTTGCACATACTACCTCTGGTTTCTTTACATCAATAACAGTTACATCTTCCCACATTACTGGTACTTGGTATTGACTTTTATATATTGTATCAGGAGTTATCACCTCTTCTGGGAAGATAACTGATGAAAGATAACTGATAAAGCTTTTATTTCAGATTATTTGCTACAAACAATCTTTTGTAGACAAAAGGATAATACAAGAAATTGTGTAGTACCACAGTTGGAGTCATGCTATCAGGGGTGCTGTGGGTGCAGAGGACCAAGAAGGGCAGTGAGGGAGGGGTGGCTGGGGGATAAAGAATGAAACTATAAGGAATTCTCTAGCTACAGCCTAGATTCTAAATGATTGATTAAAGTTTTAGGTGAGAACATTAGTGGGAGGTTGAAAAGTAAGAGACAGGATGTTATGAAGGTCAAAAGTATGTAACAGAGGCAGTAAAATGAGATCACAACCAGTTGAGGCAACTGTAAATATTGATGGAATTTAAAGCAGACAACTCTTGATAATACAAGTTAAGGTTTTAACAGTGATTCCTTGGAAGATACTATAAACTTGGAGGAGCTAGAAAGATTAAAATAGGATTAGATGAAACACAGAGACATCAATAAACGATCAGCAGCAATAGGTTTAGATAGGGGAAGACATAATTTATTTGAAAGGTATTTGCCTTAGTGATAATAGATAATAATAATAATAATCACCAGCGGCCACAAAGTGAGTAACTGTTTGTAAGATGTAAAACCAGAGTAAATGGCAATGAACTATAACTGGTTAACATAACATTGTTTTTCTTACCTCATTTTTTCTTGCAGCTAATTCCTTATGTCTTACATAGCACAATAATATAAGTTCTCAGCTGAAAGCAACGCCTCAGAATGGAGGGAGTAACAAAACTTTAATGCTTTTTCAGTGGCTATAAAACTGTTTCATTATTGAAGAAATGAGAAGCATAAGTTTCAAAATTAACTTGAGATATCATTATCATTTCTTACTCTGATGCCATAATTTGTACCAATAAAAAGTTTTTGTACATCATTAGAAATATTTATATATAATAAGCAAGTTTCGACAAGTATACACAATAAACTATTGGTTAAATTATATTTAGTTCTCGCTGCCTAGCTGTCATTTATAACTACCATAATATGATGTCAACATTTTGTTCTGTAGTATTTGTGAATCTACTCTTAAATTTTGTAATGGATTTCAATGTAAGACTCAACTCAGTGTTTTCCCCTTGTTACTCTCTGTCCCCCCATTCTATCCACCCCTCTAATACTCTTACCCCCTTTCCTTATCCCACCAGTTTTAGGGCACTTGGTGACAACCAATATTGTAACCATTCCCCTCCCATCCATAGTTGTAAACACATAATTGGGCAAGTGGAAGTTGTTACCATGGAGATGAGGCCCAAACAATAAATACTGATCACATAATTTACCAATAAAAACTGTTGACTAGTTCCACAAAAGGGGAGTATTACCAAACAAAGACTTGATATCTCTTACAATCATTTAAAGATACATGTAAATATGCTAAAGAGCTTGTTTGACATACCCAACTACCAATTAGGTGGACTCTGGCAATTAATATGGCGAATTATTTACTTTAAACAGGACCAATTACCATTGTTAGCATGGTCAATATTGATAATCAAGTGTTACTGCAGTACTGCAATACGTGTCTCAACAAACACATTTTTTGGTGTAGTATTTCAGGGGTCGAGCATCGGACTTGGTATCAAAATTATTTTGACTATCAATACCATTTCAGGTAAGCGGAATTTTATAAAGAAGTTGACATCCAATTGTGATTATCTCTCCTCAGTATATCGCCAGAAACTTAGAATTTGCTAACCTTATAAGTCGAAGAGTCTTTCTTCCATATTTTGGAATCTATGAAAACTCAAATGCGATCCTATTCCATTCTGAGGAGTTTGCTGCAGGAACTATAAAAAGTATCCATTGTGACCGGCTTAAACTCTAGGCCCTCCCCCTTTGTCTGCACCTCCAATCCACTTTAATGAATTCTGCATGGTTATGGCAACAGATTGTCAACATTGTGTTTCTTCCCAGTTACACAAGTGAAAAAACTTTGTGGAAGTGATTCGGTGCGCACCTGCTTCCAGACTTCCCCAAGTCCCCAATTTACATTCCTACATACTTTTCATTCATCCCGGCAATTTTCAGGCTCCTAGTATGACTATGTACCTCCCTATCCTCTAATTTCGACACAACTCCCTTCATCCGGGTAGTTTAGCAAACCCACATCGAGTATTACTAAATACAAGTGTACTAGAGATAACTTGGGAAGAGACAAACAAGACAAATCTGCTTGTCATTGACCAAACGAAAGCAACCGTTTCAGCCAAACATTAACTGTACATAAATGGCATCAAAGACTTGTGTAATCAGCTATGATCTAAGTATGCTAAGTGAATGTTCCTTCCTTGTGTTTTTGTTCTGAACACCACTTAGCACACTGTACCATTGTATAGTGTAACTTGTACCATTGTATAGTATAACTTGTACCATTGTATAGTATAACTTGTACTATTGTATAGTGTAACTTGTACTATTGTATAGTGTAACTTGTACTATTGTATAGTGTAACTTGTACTATTGTATAGTGTAACTTGTACCATTGTATAGTGTAACTTGTACCATTGTATAGTATAACTTGTACCATTGTATAGTATAACTTGTACTATTGTATAGTGTAACTTGTACTATTGTATAGTGTAACTTGTACTATTGTATAGTGTAACTTGTACTATTGTATAGTGTAACTTGTACCATTGTATAGTGTAACTTGTACCATTGTACTGTTGTTCATTGGACAGTTGTCACTACTACATCTGGAGTTGTTTGGCAGAGAGATTTGGTGGTTGGTTGAGGTGGAGGTCAAGTTGACTTGGTTTTTGGTTGAGCTAATTGAAAAACTTGAAAAAACACATGCTGAGTCAATTAAAGTGTATTATCACAGTTAAGTCGCCCTAATATTGTACACTGCCTTCACCCTTGTCTAATTCAATTGTACATTAGCTGGAGAGCTGGCTGCAAATCACTATAATGTTTTGCGTTCATGAATGAGCAGGAAACATTATCTACAAAATAACAACAACAATGAGGTTTATGAAATATTACCCTGCTAATGTGTCATGTTACAGATTACGTATTTTTGTACAATAGAATGTTATATACATAAATAACACTGGTAAGGAGTCTATCGAAAAACAGGCACTTTCCTTGCACAAATTGTTGTAATGAAAGTCCAAAGTTCAATTTTAGTGCTTAGCCATTAATGAAATACTTAGAGTAGCAAAAAATATGAAATACTACAAGTAATATAAAATATGTGATACATTAAGAGTATTCGCGACCTGTTCGTCGAACAAAATACAAAAAATGAGAGGTGTTCGTAGTTCAATATGTTGCGCAAGCAACGGAACATTAGTTTAGAACAACATAATATTCAATGAAATGTTATAGTTTACCGAACAAATCATAAAGAAGATAACTCCCAATTTTAAAAATAATCATGAAACTAATAAAAACTGGAATAGTTTGTCAAACTGCCCTTTAATTTAGTAAATCTTGAACGCTTGCAGTATTTTGATTTATTTTTCGAGGATATAAAATCGGTCTATGAAAATGAAAAAAATCAACTCGCTCATTATTATTTATTTAGTGTTCAGTTTCATTCGCGACCTACGAACAATACAAATAAATACTTGCTGATTACTTTTTTTATTCAATGAGCTACTTTTTGTTGACCCACGAGTTCCAAACAAAATGATTATTTATTGATTCAATTTATTGCCGGTCTGATTTTTTTTATTGCAATGTGTTCGGTGAACGGAGGTCGCGAATACTCTTAATATACTAAACAACAACCAATAATACCACCCAAGAATGAAACGCACAAACCCTGCAACCTAACTAAGAATTTTGTTGTCATCTCAGCTATTGTTAACCAACCATATAACAGTTATGTTTGTTTCTAGCCAACACAACTATATAACATCAATACTTTAATGAACAGACCATTGTACTGAAATGATATATGTAGTGAAGTAGTTTATACTTAACTGGTGCTAATGGTGAAATAATAGTAAAGTATTAGTGATATACATCTACTGCTGTCATTACTTGATGTTGAAAAGTGTAGTGAAAATTAAGCTGAAAACAAAAGTATTTCCCACAGTACAAGTTGGTATTTTGGATCAGCAAGCAGTTAAACAGACACAAGCACAAAACTTTGGCAGGTGTAAGCATGTATTTTCTACCAAGCAAGCTCTATACTAAGATCAGAGAAGAAATGTAACTGAGCGTCATGTATACCGTTAAACAGTAACTCAAAGTGAAGTGCCATGAAGTGTTACTCCTGATAGAGAGAAATCTCTTGTATCCTCATATATCTGTTGTGTGAGAAATTGAACTGTTCATTGCATAACATGAAAAGGAAAGATTTATCGGAATACGGGTGGTTGAACTTTGCTGAAGATTTGTAGCAAAGTTTTGGATTTTTTTTATTCTTTAGATGTCTGTTATTGGCTGGCTAGACATCAATCCAGCACATTATGTAACGCTATATTTTTGTTTTTACCAACAGAATGGATGACACATGTAACATATAGATATCAAAGTGATAAACCAAGTGCATACCTACATTATTACATGTAAGATACAATATAAAATGTTTACAATGCAGGTATATTTATACACAACAGGATGTTACATACTCAAGTAATAGAAACCATTCATTCATTTAATATCAACTAGGCACAGTTATTGATCTATTACTTGGGTATTTGCTTGCATCAACTTGTTTAATTTGCTAGCAAAATTGCACCAGGAAACTGGTTGCATTTAGAGTGCAGGTAGTGTAAAAGTGTAAAAGGTGCCACGTTGTATTACATCATCTGTGTAAATAGAAAACTGTAAAGTATAATTTTCTGAGAATTTTTGTCACAAAATAATCAAATAACTAAATGTAGAGTGAGCAGTTGAACAATCAATCAGTTTCGATTAGTTTCATGGATTGACCAAAAGTGTTTTGAGCGAAATAATTTTGAAGTTCTTGTAACTACACAATAGTTAAAACTTTTCTTTGTCTTTGCATTAAACTTTGTTTTAAAAAGTGTAATAAAACTGGTTTTCTTAGCAAAAATTTTACCTTTCTTTGTGGAAAGAGTTACAACTATAACACAGTTTCACACAATACTGAAAAAACGTACGGTAATATCCGAATATAATAATAATAATATCAATAACAATAAAACTACAGCCATTTACATTAAAGTTATAGATAGGAGAGTAAATCTATTCACTACATACCAATATCTAAAAAGTATATCAAGTTACACAGTTAATGTTTTATGTTATACAGTGAGTATTTATACAACAAGGTATATGTACAAGTAATATATGTAATTGTACATCACACTCCTACCTACCAACCTGGCTGGTTGTATATAGTGTATGTTAATACCTGAACTATAGAGCCCACTCAATATGTGCTACTTACCAGTTTTTGGTATTTTCATCAAAAATTGCTACATTTTTAAGACGTTTAAACAGAAATTTTGCCATTTTTTCCTCTTTTGTACTTTGACTACCAAATCATTTTCTGTTGAATTTAGCATTGACTTTGATGCATAGTTCATACAATCTATCTCATTGGTGTGTTAGAGTGATTACTCCAACTTATCACCTATGCGTTCTGTACATAATATGGCTGTTGTGTGATGCCCCAATTCTGGGTCACTACGCGACATCGCTTTATATGGCTAGCCCTGATTACTAAGATGTACCATCAATTTTATATGTTGTTTGCAGTAATTATTTGTACAATTATATATATATATTCTGTAATCATTATATGCATAATTATGATTGTTGTTTTTAATAAATCAATTTATAATTATATATACTGCTTATAACAATTAAATGCATAGTTTTATAAAAAATGTTTGCAATCATTATATTTAATAAAATATTAAAAAAAGAAAAATATCAGCATATAATAAGTATTGCAGCTATTGATTCAATTATTATAATCTTTGCTGGCTAAACCTTTCAATACAATAACGTACAAGACAATTGGTTACATGAAGTAAAATCATAATAAGTAGAGATCATGCACTGGTGGAATAGTAAGTAACTGGAATCAACTCATTGCATTAGATTATATTATAATATACTATATTTATTTTATTTTATTGTATTGTATTGCATTGTATTGTGTTGTGTTGTATTGTGTTGTATTGTGTTGTGTTGTATTGTGTTGTGTTGTATTGTGTTGTGTTGTATTGTGTTGTATTGTGTCGTGTTGTATTGTGTTGTTTTGTGTTGTATTGTGTTGTGTTGTATTGTGTTGTGTTGTATTGTGTTGTATTGTGTCGTGTTGTATTGTGTTGTATTGTGTTGTGTTGTATTGTGTTGTGTTGTATTGTGTTGTGTTGTATTGTGTTGTATTGTGTCGTGTTGTATTGTGTTGTATTGTGTTGTGTTGTATTGTGTTGTGTTGTATTGTGTTGTATTGTGTTGTGTTGTATTGTGTTGTATTGTGTTGTGTTGTGTTGTATTGTGTTGTGTTGTGTTGTATTGTGTTGTATTGTGTTGTGTTGTATTGTGTTGTGTTGTGTTGTATTGTGTTGTGTTGTATTGTGTTGTGTTGTATTGTGTTGTGTTGTATTGTGTCGTATTGTGTTGTATTGTGTTGTGTTGTATTGTGTTGTGTTGTATTGTGTTGTGTTGTATTGTGTTGTGTTGTGTTGTATTGGGTTGTGTTTAATTGTGTTGTGTTGTATTGTTTTGTACTGTATTATATTATATTAACTTATATTGCATTATAATATAACATACTATACAATATTTTACTATATTATGTTATTTTATACTACATAATATTACATTACATTATCTTATATTATATTATGCTATATTATATTATTTTATATTATAATACATTATATTGTCTTATGTTATATTATATTCATTGTTGGTGCTATTAAAATTTTATTTGTCATTAGTTTTTGTGGCAATTTTTTTAATTACTTTTCAATTTGCTATGCGTAATCACAAGCATTTCTTCCACCAGATTGAAGCAATCATTATTCCATGAAGCAAAGTTACATCAGTTATTGTCAATGTGCCAAGAATTTCAATTATTTACATTGCATTAGACTTTGTAGAAAACAATCTTGAGTTTTTCAGCTTGCTACGTGGCATTGGTTTAGGGATATCCTTTGTTGTCACATTCGGATGATTGACTTTCAGCGTGCTCATTTAGATCCATCGCCAAGTCAAACCGTGAAATATGGCACATCACAAAAAAGAAAATTATACGGCTTTGGTTCAAGTACGGACTTAACAACTAATGTCGGTTTTCTGTTGCTAATGCTGAGAAATAAAATTATTATTTCAGTCTTCAAATCAATATATTGACATTACGCCTTTACTTTTTGGAAGCTCAAGCTGTGGAGACAACTCCGTCTTTATTCTATCTTTTCTTCTGTCATCTTCTTCTGTGGTAATAGCAGCTGAACAAACACATAATGTTTGCAGAGATAAATGAATATGACCCAGTTAGTTGTCATATTCTCTAAAGATGACGCTTAGTTTTTTGGGTAAAACATCAAAGTGGTGTACCAAGTATACTGCTACACTATTGCACTTGAGATACATTAGGTAATATTCCATTATAGGTACATCTGATACCTTCTAGGTACAGTTACTGATTGATAACCTGAATCTTTGCTTGCATCCAGTTATTATGTAGGTACATGAATGAACAGCAACAACTGGCTGCAGATGCATCTTTGGTGTTACAACTGACTACAATGATACCAAAATGTGCTTTATAAAGCTTCTAATAATAGAATTCTGGAAACTGATCAGATTGTGAAGTACTCTTTTTGTTTATGAATAATGTGTGGTTTTCAACCTGAATCAATTAGTTTGAGTTAATATCCGAGGGAGACAATTAATTTTGGTTGTTTGATAGTTTTACAATGAATTACTGTGTTGAACACATTTTTATATTGATCAATGTCAAAATAGTTAAGAGTTTTGTTTTGCGTTTGAATAGATAAGTCGTCATCAGTGTAGGTTATGCTTTTGTAATTGTCACATATTGAATTCAACAAAAACAACAGATTAAGTTTGAATTATTTCGGAAGATGAATATAACAAAATGATTGAAACTCGTTGTATCGATAGTGAAAAGATTATCCAGCACATCCTAATGCTAAATGAGGCCTTGAAAATACAATATTGAAAACGAGAAGCTTTGGTCAATTTTTAGTTATGTTCATCTCTGATCATGCATTAGATGGTGTAACATAATGTTTTATTACCCCAACACAGTAACATTGTCTACTACGTATCAACATCAAAGAGTTATATAATATATTATGATTTACAGTGAGTATTTATAACCAATGGAATGTTATACGTACAAATGATATAAACTGCACTTACTTGTGGTACCTGCTGGGTGAAGTTACCTATTCATAGCCACGATATGCACTTGGCTACCGCTTTGTAGTTGGTCAGCTAAAGTTCAGAGCAGCACCTATGTAGTTATAAAACAAGTTGTGTAGATTCAGTTCATTTGCTGTCAGCTTAGCAACTGCTAGGTAGCAATATATATAACAACCGTTGTTTCTTCCTAGCAAACACAGCTATTCGTAAAAGAAAAATTCAGTAATCAGACAATTGATCTGCAACTTAATTTGCAAGTTTAGTGTATAATAATTTCTATTAATAAAAAGAAACTATCTGAGACATAGAAATGCAAAGTTTAGGCTGAAAAGTACAGTCAATACAATATTCTTACATTCTACAAAAAGTTATCAATGATTCAGCTAACCAAGTAAACATATTCTTAGAATTATAGGAAGTAACAGGCACATACAACATAGTTAACAGTTTCTTCAATGCATAGCTGGGCTACTTATACTAGAGTTAATATTACAGTTAGACTACCTAGGTGTTCGGGGGTGAAAACACAGCCAGAATCAAATAATCAAGTAATAATCAAGTGCATAAAACTTGTTAATTAGTAAACTATCAAGTTTGGTGAATTATCCAAAATGCTCAAGATTCCATAATATGGCTTTCATTACCAAACTCAGGTAAATGTTTAATGTAATTAGTTTTTAACTAAATGCAGTTGTATACTTCTACTCTTGACTCTTTCCATTGGATAGTCCAGATTCTCACACCATGTAAAGAGTTTCATTAGTCACCAAAGTTCATATCGAACTGCATTCATGTATCAGTTAATTTGAATTTTCATGTCACTTGTTTATTGAGTCTAGCTTCCAGATGTTTGAGAATTGGTCTCAAGATCTTTCAAAAACTGGCCAAGTGGTAGGTTGGTGACAGACACTAAATAAACAACTGTGTGCTTTACCAAAGAGGTCTACCGTGTTGACAAGGCCTTTACAAGGCAGACTAATTTACAACAACAGTGACTGCACACACTACACCTCTGATAGGCCTAGAGACTCAAGATATAAATCACAAGTTTATTTGAGTTACAACATCAGTGTCTGTGTTCTTCTAACACATAGTGTAACACAATATTTTGTTTTTTATCTATTGAATGGGATGACGTGTCTGGCATATGAAAGCATCAAAGTGGCATACCAAGTACATATTTATACGATTATATGTGATATACAACAGGTAAGTTTTTATATTACACTGGAGGCAAATATATACGAAACAGGATGCTGCGTATACCATTAACAGAAACCATCAAGAATATGATAAAAACTAAATACAGTTATTGACTTACAACCTTGATGTCTGTTCGCATCAGACTCTATAGATTGTTTGCCAACAAACTGCAAAAAAATTTCTTCCATTATAGAAACAAAAAGTTTCACATCGGTTTTTCTATAAATTTTTTCATCCTCTCTTTCAAAGTTTATTTGTATGTAATACATCACTAACTCACGACAGTGTATGGAGGTTTAATTTTCTAAGTTTATCATATATAGAGTATATGGTAGCGGGTAGTTTGTTGTACATACAAGTATATCATATAAAGAGTATATGGTAGCAGGATGTTTGTTGTACATACAAGTATATCATATAAAGTGTATATGGTAGGAGGTTTTTTGTTGTACATACAAGTATATCATATAAAGAGTATATGGTAGCAAGTTGTTTGTTGTACATACAAGTATATCATATAAAGAGTAAATGGTAGCAAGTTGTTTGTTGTACATACAAGTATATCATATAAAGAGTATATGGTTGCAGGTTGTTTGTTGTACATACAAGTATATCATATAAAGTGTATATGGTAGCAGGTAGTTTGTTGTACATACAAGTATATCATATAAAGAGTATATAGTAGCAGGTTGTTTGTTGTACATACAAGTATATCATATATAGTGTATATAGTAGCAGGTTGTTTGTTGTACGTACAAGTATATCATATAAAGAGTATATGGTAGCAGGTTGTTTGTTGTACATACAAGTATATCATATAAAGAGTATATGGTAGCAGGTTGTTTGTTGTACATACAAGTATATCATATAAAGAGTATATAGTAGCAAGTTGTTTGTTGTACATACAAGTATATCATATAAAGAGTATATAGTAGCAGGTTGTTTGTTGTACATACAAGTATATCATATATAGTGTATATAGTAGCAGGTTGTTTGTTGTACATACAAGTATATCATATAATGAGTATATAGTAGCAGGTTGTTTGTTGTACATACAAGTATATCATATAATGAGTATATAGTAGCAGGTTATTTGTTGTACATACAAGTATATCATATAAAGAGTATGTGGTAGCAGGTAGTTTGTTGTACATACAAGTATAACATATAAAGTGTATATAGTAGCAGGTAGTTTGTTGTACATACAAGTATATCATATAAAGAGTATATAGTAGCAGGTTGTGGGTGGGCCTTTGAAACAGCTTACTTGGGGGTGACTAAAGAGACTGTTTTTGCCTTCTTGCCTACAAATGATCTTCAGTGATTTCTTATTGACTGGCTGGGGAGCAAAGATATAGATCATGCCGTTATGTAATTTTGGTCATCCAGCAACGGATAAAACAACACATTCTGTTTGGAGCCAGACTGAAATGAATCGTCTGAAGTATAAACATCAAAGTGATATACCAAGTGCATAAATACATTATTACATGACATTGTTTGCAGAAAAGGTTTTTTCATACACATTCGGTCTTTATATTCAACAAAAGATGCATATTTATGTAAGATAAAACATACATACACACGACATATTTTAGGTGCAGTCCCTGATTGAAAACTGGAATAATTGTTTGCATGAAGTTTTTTAATTGATTTACAAGCATACATCACAGACCAGCTGCATTTATGTGGTTCCGAAATGTAAACTATAACATTAACACTCATGAGTTCCAGTAAACAATCTCCCTCAGTGAAAACTGCAAAGCAACAGATGGTGATAAGACTTGTTTGAAGTCTTCATACAGTAATATTCTAGATTTATCATTACTTGAACATTATGGATTACAAATTTTTTCACTTGGTCGACAGTTTTTTCAAGCATCACCGTCATTTTACATTGATCAAGTGTCATTCTTTCTTCAGTTGAGTTCAAAAAACTATCAATTCACATGACTGCATCATCAAAATGTCTTCTCAGGTGACCAGATGGCACAAATATCGAGTCACAGTATTAAACTATGATTTGTAACATCAACTTTGTAACTATTTTCAAGCGTTAAATCTTGAGTAATGTTTCAACTCTAGTGCATTTATCTAGCAATAATAACCGCTTTTCATCGTATCATCTAGATGGCTCCAAGGGCATATAACAAATACAATACCTAACTATTTTATACCGGAAATAATTTAGTTAATTAAAAAGTGTAGTGTCTTAAAGTAATTGGTTTAAAAGATATAGTCTACCCAGGCAAACATGTACTCTACCCTGGCAGCACAGACTGACATTGTACTACAGTAGCTGCTTGCTGGAATATCATCTACAAAAAACAGTTTTTCATCATTGTTGTGGTAGAGATGATAAGCAAGGAAGTTGATATTTTGGTTAGTCACTCTGGGTTTGGATATCCGATGGAGAAGAGGAAACTAAGTTCTGCAAAATGAAATGCAGTATTTTGGCTTTAAGCCAGCAAATGTTTATGACTTGTTCAACATTAGAGAATGCTGCTGCTGCTACCACATTACCATCATAATTTTGATTATAGCTTTCATTAACTAAAATAGTCACAATTTCAACTTGCACAATCTAATTATTTTAAGGAAATTCCATTATCCCACCAAAATCTCGTTTTTACAATGTCTACAAGCATAAACCGATTGCCAAAATAATAGCAAAATATTTCTCACTGTTTATATGTGCTGTCTATCACCCATTGTATTGCATTCTGCTGTACTCTGACCTGCTGTACTGCACTGTGTTGTATTGTACTGTGCTTTACTGTACTTTGCCATAGTTTACTTTACTCTACTCTTGAAGGCTATATCAACAAGACCAGAAAATGCTGGCGCAGAGATGTCTTGAAACTACATAGCCGCTGTGTCATCTTAATTTGATTGGAAAAAGGTTTTGGAAGAAAACATCTGGAATGTAGTTAACATGTAGGAGATCCAAACACATGTAATGCATTGACTACCACGGGCACATATTAAGCAATAAAAAAGTTCCCAAGCCTGTCGTTCTATCCCCTACCTTGTGATTGGTCAATTGGGACCTTGTTAGTAACATAACTCCTTTGCATATAAAACAGTCTGTCAGTGTACAATTAATTATTAACCAAACAAGTTTGGTGGAGTAACAAGGTGAGTAGTTTGCCTGAAGAATGACAAGAGACCTTACAACTAACATGAAACACAAAAAAATGCTTTTTCTCAAGTTGTTTCATTCAGATGTAATGCAAAGCTTTGTTTGCTCCCGTTAAAGTTTAAAACCTTTGCTAAAAGAGATAATTAAATAGCACTAAACTTAAGGCATACTATTGTACTGGTTTCCAAATTAAATAATAATGAACAGACTACTTTTGCTTATAACTTATATACTTGACTAATAATTTTTTCACTACAAATCAAACTCTGCTTTTATCCCAGACCATGTTTTGTTCCAAAGATTGTTTTGTAAGAGTTGTTACTCATAACCGTGACGATCACATAGTTATAACTGTAGCAAGCAACCTAAGATGAGAAGACAATCAATCTATCTACTGCTGGTGTACCTACTAGTTGTTGTATGTACGTGTAAGTCACTAAATGGTACCACTACTTCTATTGAGCCTCGGGTGCAGAGATCAGAAGATTTGGAGAGTCAAGTCGCAGAGATACAAGCAATCCTTCAGTCATATGTAAGTCACACAAAACATTATAAAATTTGTACCAATTTTTCACCATATGATTCTCGAGAGAAGTTTTATTAGCTGTTATTTTCCAATATTAAAAATATTTCAAGAATTATTTTTCAATAACGGATCTCTTATTTTTCGTTGCTTATTATAATCATTTTACTTGAATTTGCTTAAAAGCAAATCTAAGAGACTTGAATGCTGAGATAGATTTCAAAATGGATGTACAAACTTTTACTTTTTTGATTTGAAATGTTTGAACTTCTCGCCATGTAATCAGCTAATCAGTTCAACTACATTTAGTTTCATAACTTGAGAAAACTGACAGAAAGCTGTTCATCTCAACTTGATAGTTTTTTTTGTTGACAGGTGACAAAATTGGATTCACTAGAAGATGTGGTGAGCAATATCAAACATTCCACAGGACCAGGTGAGTTATGTTTCCATTTGTAGGCCCAAAACCTAAAAATCTTTCTAAATCTTGAACTGTTGTTTTCACAGAGATGACCATATCAGTAGAAGTTTCTGATAATTACAATTAAAAATAGAAAAATAACTCATATATATAGATAATTGACCTCCATGATGCCCCACTTAGTTTTTTTTTTAAATTTATTTGCTGAGAACAGATAAAAGACTTTTATATTGATGCTTTCGCAAGTTTAAGTTGCAAGTTTTATCAAACTCTCGAGCACAGTTATAAAACTATCAGTCAAATGGTTTTGTAGAAGTAGCCGGACCCCCTGGGCCTCCTGGTAGAGATGGCAAAGACGGTAGAGATGGTGAAACTGGAGAAAGAGGTAGAGATGGCAGGGATGGTGAAGATGGCAAAAATGGGAGAGATGGCAGAGATGGTGTGTTTTGTTCTGAATAATTCACAGCTTGAGTTTTATGCTCAACCAATGCTAAATTTCATCTTTTAAGTCCAAATTAAAATATTTCAACTTATTTCTTATTCACGTGTAACATTCTGGATAACAATGAACACACAATTTTTTTTTAAATGAAAACCAAAAGTTATTTTGAAATAAAACCTTTGATAAAAACAAGGGTGTTCAAAAGTGTTATTTTCGCTACAACCATCAGCTCAGGTTTTGATCGCTGTAATAAAGAGTTCCTTGTGACTGACAGATGTGGATTCTAGAAAAATCTTTTCATGTCCTTTTATATCTATCTTTTGTCTTAGAATGTATAATAAACAGAAATTAACTGCAGACGAACAAACTAGACCACTGGTGGTGGAATCCAATTTATAATCAGTGAACACCACGAAGTGGCAGAAATGTAAAACTTTGCTTATCAACAGATAACTGCTAGCATCTATTAATACTCTTGATCAGCTATAGCCATGCTGACTTTTTTAGGGATATTTTTTGCTATTTAAAACTCTGTCTGATAACTTTACCCTAAATCTTACAAGGACCTCAAGGCTTACCAGGAAATGATGGGGAGCCTGGTGCAGTGGGACCAAAAGGAGATGTAGGACCTAAAGGATCAGCAGCAGGTGGAGCCACCTACACAAGATGGGGTAGAACTTCTTGTGGAGCAGATGCTACTCTGATATATGTTGGTATGTGTCGTGTTCGATAGAACATAGATCTATATACAGAACTATATGTGACTTTATCATATCATGTTTGTTGCCAAACTATACAGGTTTCATGGGGAAGTCAATATGGAACAAACCTGGTGGTGGAATAAACTACCAATGTATGGTGAATGATGCTGAATACAACAGTGCTGGTGTAGCCGCCTACTATGGTAATGTTGCTGGTACAGAATACGATACCGGTAACTTTGGAATATTTGAGAATGAAGCAGATAACCAGAATGCACCGTGTGCTGTTTGTTATGTGAACAGCAGATCATCAACTCTTATGGTACCAGGAAAGAGGAGTTGTCCCACCAACTGGATCAAAGAGTATGAAGGTGTGTAGGTATTTTTACTCTAAGGGGTTTTTACCAGTAGCTTCTGAAATTTGAAAATGATTGGCTCGTTGGAAAAAAATGGTTAGTTTTTTTTCAAGGACACCGTGTAAGTGATCGCTCTTCTATTTTTAGCCTTTAAATCAATTTTATTCAAACTCAAGTTCTATTCGGATTTTCCAACACAGCTTTGACAATTTAATTTGTTACTTTATTTGCAAATGAAATGGCGAGTTGATGCTTTTGAACGAGTCGATTACCAAATAGATTGCTTGGCTTTCTGTTTCAGCATTGCAGCTCAATGACCAGAATTATCACCGTATATACATATTTGAGTTTTTATTGGCTCAAACTATAATTGTGTAACAAAAAATAGCACTCATTTAGGGATTTTAGTAAAAAAAAGTCATATGGTTTCAGGATATCTCATGTCATCACTGTATAATAACCAAAGCCCATCAACATATGAGTGTGTAGACAAAGTTCCTGAGTACATCCGAGGTGAAGCTGCGGACAGCAATGGTGGTTTGCTATTCTTCAACAGAGCTGCCTGTGCACAAGGAGTACATTGCCCAAAGTATGGCGGAAATAAAGCTATAACTTGTGTTGTTTGTACTCAATAAACTCAGTGCCAGGCAATCAACTTGGGAACATAACACTGTGGCTACAACTTGCAATTCCACTACTTTCACCCTGCAGTAGCACTATTTTGTAGTTTCTTGTGAGCTCAAGAATGTAAAACTAAGAATTTAAACAATAACCAAAACATCAGTGCGACTGTCTAACCATTAATTGTTTAATATGAAAGTTAGTGCATTGTTGCTATGAAAAGTGTTTTAGGTATTTTGTGGTTTGTTACTCTCAAAATTGGGTAAACTACTGATATTTCACACCTAGTTTGTAACAGCACTAATTATAGAATTACAGGCAGTCATTAATATTTATTTTATACCACATCTTCTCTTATAAATCCACAAAACTTACCTTTGTTTTGTATCACAATTTTTGCTAGCCTGCATGTACAACAATTTTCTAAGATGAACAGTTAATATTCAATACTCTACTAATCTGCGTTTTCAGAAAGAAGAGTAAACTTTATTTGTATAGTTAACACAGGCCAGAGTTCAGGGAGATAATGTAATAAAGGCAAACAGAGTTGTTCTTATTATGAGTTTTCTATTGACGTTGACAATCTGCAGCTCATTAAATAAACTAATAAAGGAGTAAATAAATACATTTTTGTTGGTTGGAGGAAAGACAACTGCTAATTAAAGTTTAAGTCTGGTATGGTTGAATAAACTTTCAAAAAATTGATAAGGTTCTAGCAGCAAGAATTTAAACAGCCAGTAGAGTAAACAACTCCCTATATACAAGGATTAAACTTTCTAAGATGTTTAAAACTCTCCCGTATTTGAAAGTGAATACCATCAAACACGAAAATGCTTGCCACGTACTAGATGTCAAAAAGTTTGGTTGCTTTTTCTTGTCCGCATCTCTGACTTCAGCTTCGGCTCACTCCTCCTCTCTATCGCGTAATCCTCCGTCCTACCTCCCCCCCCCTTTCTCCCCTTTTTCAAGTCAAACATTCCTCAGATGGTCCGCATTTGAACTTCCTGCTGTAGTAAACAAGCCAGTCACAGAGTCGATTACCAAAGTAAGGGTCGGTCTGTACACCCCCACCCTACACCAGACCCTAAACCCACAAACTATTCCCCAAACCACACCAACCCATTTTATAAATAACTAAACGATACAGCCAGACAAAGAGATTCAAGTACTTTTTAGGGCGAGCTTACAGGGAAAATACCTGCAGTAGCAGAACTATCTACCCTCAAAAGAGAACATAAATCCCAAAAAAACAAATATATGTTTGCTACTCTTTTGCTGCTTGACAACTTTCATAAACTTGGACCATTTGGAGCAGAGTAAAAAGTGACTAACTTTTAAGGTGTGTGATTGGATCCACATTTTGTTGAGGTGTTCTATGTCCTATCTTGTTGATCTCTACAAATGTAACGCATAATGATTCCTAAATGAGTGGTTAAACAATAAGAATATTTGTGACCTATGTTCGCCGAACAAAATGTAATAAAAATAATCAGATTTGCAATAAAATCAATCAATAAGCAACTATTGTGTTCGAAACTTGTGGATCAACAAAATTAAGCACACTGAATAGAAGCAAATAGACAGCTAGCAAATACTTATGTAGTTCATAGGTCACAAATATTTTTCTAGGTCGTAAGTGACAAATATTTATATAGTTTGCAGGTCAAACAAGTGTTTATGTAGTTTCTAGGTCACAAACATTTATATAGTTTGTAGGTCACAATTATTTATATAGTTGTAGGTCACAAATAATTATATAGTTTGTAGGTCACAAACATTCACATAGTTTGTAGCTCACAAATATTTATATAGTTTGTAGGTCACAAATATTCATATAGTTTGTAGGTCACAAATATTTATATAGTTTTTAGGTCACAAATATTCATATAGTTTGTAGGTCACAAATATTTATCTAGGTCGTAGGTCACAAATATTTATATAGTTCGTAAGTCACAAATATTTATATAGTTCGTAGGTCACAAACCTTATTCAGTTTGTAGGTCACAAATATTTATCTAGGTCGTAGGTCACAAATATTTATATAGTTCGTAAGTCACAAATATTTATATAGTTCGTAGGTCACAAACCTTATTCAGTTTGTAGGTCACAAATATTTATATAGTTGTAGGTCACAAATAATTATATAGTTTGTAGGTCACAAACATTCACATAGTTTGTAGCTCACAAATATTTATATAGTTTGTAGGTCACAAATATTCACATAGTTTGTAGATCACAAATATTTATATAGTTTGTAGGTCACAAATATTCATATAGTTTGTAGGTCACAAATATTTATATAGTTTTTAGGTCACAAATATTCATATAGTTTGTAGGTCACAAATATTTATATAGTTTGTAGGTCACAAATATTCATATAGTTTGTAGGTCACAAATATTTATATAGTTTCTAGGTCACAAATTTTCATATAGTTTGTAGGTCAAAAATATTTATATAGTTTTTAGGTCACAAATATTCATGTAGTTTGTTGGTCACAAATATTTATGTAGTTTGTAGGTCACAAATATTTAGGTAGTTTGTAGGTCACAAATATTTAGGTAGTTTGTAGGTCACAAATTAAACTAAATAGCTAAATTAAATAAATTGAGCTTTTTCTATTCTTTACCACGCCGTGAGCTAACACTGTTTATCAAAATATACAAAGTCAAAAAGAGGAGATTACGAGCTATACTAGATTATTAGGACTTCATTTTTTCCTTTTGCCTGACTACTTTGAAAATTGGAATTATTTTCTTTAAGATTTATTTGGCAGTCTATAGGAACTATTTTATAACTTATTGTTCCGTTTCATCCGTAATGTACCGACATATGAATATCTATTTTTTGTTGTACTTCATTTGACAAACCCATTGCAAATACTCTTGATAGAAATAGAAAAATGAGTCTTAACCTCACAAGTGTGAAGAATTTAACCTGTTAGACACTTCTGTTAGAATGAGTTTGAATGGTTTTGAGATGACTGAAGAGGGAGTTAGAAACCTACAATAGATTAGTGGAAAGTTACTAGTTCTATGATATATTTAAATACTTTATTTTTCTAAACTACCTAAATAGTGAGCAATCCTTATGAAATTCTGATTAACTTATCAAGAAAAGAAAATCGTAACTTTACTAGAATTGCAAAGACCAAAACTATTGTTAACAAGCAGTTAATTCGTACCGGTTTTGTTCCTGGTTTGTTTTTGTATCAAGATGACATCACCCACAAATTATGTGTTGTATAGTTCAGAGTGGATCACAGACAAAAAAAACAGAAGAAATCATCTGTATGTTGGGGTGTGGTTTAGTCCTGGATACATCCACCATTCCCCAACAGATGGCACCCCCAGAAATCCTCCATTACTGTTGTTACCAGTGTGCTAGGAGGCACGTTGATAGAATAAATTTAGACTTAACTCCTCTTGCAGGTAACGTTGTAAAAAAAATATGCAATTGAGTTTGTTCAAAATTAGATAATCAAATCACCTTGCACATAACCTTAAGCGATGTGAGAGTAGAGCTGGCTGGAATACTGGAGTATTACAGGCCCTATTGCCAGTAACAGTGCAAGCAGACCTAATAGAAAGCAATAAGCACTAATGTGCCAGCTTACAAATGTTTCATACAAACTTGAGAGTCACATCTGCACAGGTGTCAGCATTAAATAATTATTTTCTCTGTTGTTAGCCCATCTATATACTCTTTGCATATACTACGTCTGGTTTCTTTACATCAATCACAGCTACATCTTCCCATATTACTGGTACTTGGTATGGACTTTTTTTACAGTGTATCAGGAGTTATCACCCCTTCTAGGAAGATAACTGATAAAACAAAACTTACAAGCTATTATTTTAGATTATTTGCTACAAACAACCTATTGTGGACAAAAGGATAATACAAGAAGAGGTGTAGTATCACAAGTGGAGTCATGGTATCAGGGGGTGTTGTGGGTGCAGGGGACTAAGTAGGATAGTGAGGGAAGAGCAGCTGGTCTATAAAGAATGAAATTATAAGCATTTCTCAAGCTACAGCATAGGCTCTAAATGATTGATTAAAGTTTGGGGTGGGAACGCTAGAGGAAGGTTGAACAGTAAGAGACAAGATGTTATAAAAGTCAAAAGTATTTAGCAAAGGCAGTAAAATCAGACTACAACCAGGTGAGGTAACTTTAAATATTGACGAAATTTAAAGCAGACAACTCTTGTTTATACCAGTTGAGATTCTAACAAAGACTCTTTGGGACAGACTGTAAACTTGGAGGAGCTAAAAATATCGAAATAGGATAGATATCAATAGACGGGGAAGAGGAAGAGATAATTTATTTGTAACGTATTTGTCTTAGTGATAATACATCACTTACATAGATTTAGAACTAATAATTACCAACGACCACATAGTATGTAACTGTTACATACAGTGAATGACAACAAACTGTAGTATTTTAACAGAACTTTGTTTCTTCTTACCTCATTGTTTCTTTCAACCAATTATTAGTGTCCTGCATGTCAAAGCAATATAAATTCTGTGCAAAAAACTTTCCTCAAAATGCGGAGATTAACAACACTTAAATGCTTTCTCACTTACTATAAAACGTTTCCATTATTGAAGAAATGAGAAGCATAAGTTCCAAAATTAACTTGAGATATCATTATCACTTCTTACTCTGATGCTATAACTTTGTATCAACACAAAATCTTTGTACATTATGAAAAAGTATATTTGTAGCATGCGAGTCTCGACAATTAGACACGATAGATTATTGGTTAAACTGTATTTAGTTCTCGCTGCCTCGCTGTCATTTATAACTAGTATAATGTGATGCCAACATTTTATTCTGTAGTATTTGTGAATTTTTTTTACATTTCAACGTAAGACTCCACTCATTTTTCTCCTTTGTTACCTCTGCACCCTCATTCTATCCACCCCCTAATACTCCTACCCCCTTTCCTTATCCCACCAGAGTTAGGGCACTTGCTGATAACTAATATTGTAACCATTCCCTTCCCATCCATAGTTGTAGACACATAATTGGGCAAGTGGAAGTTGTTACCGTGGAGATGAGGCCCAAACAATGAATACAGATCACATAACTCACCAATAAAAACTGCTGACTAGTTCCACAAAAGTGGAGTTTACCATACAAAGACTCGATATCTCTTACAATAGTTTAAACATAAGATGTAAATGTGCTAAAGAGCTTGTTTGACATACGCAACTATCAATTATGTGGCCTCTTGCAAATAATACAAGGAATTATCTAATTTGAAAAGAAAAATAATCTTAAATAACAACTTTAAAAATTTCCGTTTAACAGTTATCTTCCCAGAGGAGGGTGATAACTACTGATACAATGTATAAAAGTCAATACCAAATAGATACCAAATACCAGTAAGAGGAGGGGGGGGGGGCATACGAACTAACTATTGAAGTAAAGAAACCAGAGGTAGTATCAGTGCATATAGTATTAGACTTCTTTAACAACAAATAAGTAGAAATACTGTGTGGTAACGTCTGTGCTGAGGTCAATCTCAAGGTTGTATGAATCATTTGTGAGCTGGCACATAAATGCTTACTGCCTTCTGTTAGCTCTGCTTATACCATAACAGGCAGTGATTCCTTTGCATTCCATCAATCCGGACAACTCCAGCCTGCCTGGCAATCATCCCCCAATCCCCCTTCTCATAGTTCTACCCCATCGGGATAGTTCTACTTTCTAACTTCTACCTTGCTCCGCCCTTTCCATTTTTTCTCCCTTCATATTTCTCCCATTCAGTTTAAGAAACGCTCCCTAGGAAAACAGTCTGCTTTCGATGGAGACAAAAACTTGCAAAAACAATGTTCTGAAAAAATGTTTGGATCTATGCCTACTGGAGGAAAACAGTGTAAAACGGAAACAAGCATGGCATTGCTTACTTAATTAACAGTCAAACCATATGGTATTATGATTTGTCTTCACCTGCATTGTTGAAGAATGTATAAAACCTGCTAATATCTCCTGTTAGAGACCAAATGGCCAATTTACACTCCCACTACATCACTGTGAATATCCAATTGGTCCAATACATTGTTCATACAACAGCTTTCATTTCTCTCAGATCTATTGCCTATTTCTATGTACAAAAACATTCAAAACATGAATGCTCTGGTGTACTACTCGCATATAAACAGACAAACCAACAATTCTTTGCCTCTACATATGTATCTGGATAATGGGCTCGCTTGTTGTGATAGATTATAAGGTGATATGTGATAACATGATTGGTTAGCTTTAAACCAACTCATTCACATATATTTCCTACACAGTTAGCTGCAAGAGCAGCAAAGGCTAAGTATGGTTCAAGCAAACGCACAACTTAAGGATATTTTCTTCCGATCTTTTTTACCGTGAGCCGTGTCAAAATAGTCCTCAGTTGTTTGAGGTGTGTGAAATTTTGAGAGTGGGTGATGGGTAGAAGGTACATATGAATCAAACTGTAGGTGTGAATTAGGAGAAGGCAACTCCCGCATATGGATCTGATTAGAGATATAAATGTAGGCTGGTATTACATGAATGAAAGTAACAGAGAGAAGGTTGGGATTTGGTAGCATAGTTGTCATTTTCTCTTCCTGGTCTACCCAATCAGTTATGAGCTTACAATGAGGAAAGAAAGGATATTTTATTCCTATTTTATAGAAAAAAGCTTTTGTAGTAACCCTGTCACTTAACATGTACAATCTATGTAACACATAATTTGTGTATAAAGTCCTACTGCCACATGGTCGCAGCAACAAAACCGGTGAAAATTCACTGCGCTTTAACAAAATCTTTGTTTTTGGAATTCTAGTAAGGTTACATCATTGTTTTGTTGATAAATTAAACTACAGTTGATCAGAAGCTCTTAAGATTGTTCACTATTTCTGCAGTTTGTAATACTGAAATATTTAAGTATATCACGCAGCTAGTGACTTTCCACCTACAAATTACAACAATCTGTTACAGGAGTGTAGCTCTCTCATCTTTCATTTCAAAATTTCTATTCAAGATTTCACACTCCCAATTTTAGATGCAATTAACTTGTACCAATGGTATTCAAGAATTCACATCCAACAACTTGCACACCGTTGTATAGTGTGTGTGGCAACTTCCTACTAGTACATTTGGTGACGGCTGGTATCAGCACTTGGTGGATGGTAGAGGTCAAGGTCAAACTTTGAAGTCCAGTTGGCTGAGATTTTAGTTATGTCTTTATTGTAACGCTCTATGAATCAGTTTCAAAACATGTACAACGTGAATCAGTCTACATAAGTAGGAAGTTGGTATGAACAGCATAATCACCTCATGTTGTGTCATATGGTGTTTGTAAGGGCTTTGTGTAGTTGTAAGTCATTTAAATAAGCAAGTTTTGTGAAGTATCTTCGTTGTGTGTAAAGAGTTATTTCCATCAGAGTATTTCGTGGTAAAGGTGCGCACAACTCCGATAGTAAGCTATTTTACCTTTTAACTTTGTCCAGTTGAACAGTAGTAGTAATATATGAGCAGATCTCCCTACCAAGTGTTTTTTGTGGATTAGACCTTGGGGGTTATGCAATGGGTTACGACGTTGGATGGATTCGCCGAGTTTATATTGTATTTTATTTGAGGGGCATTTGAGTGGCATTTGAGTGGCATTTAAGTGGCATTTGAGTTTTGATTATTTTTTTACTTAATTTGAACTTATATGGCATATAGATTTTGAATGTACGGCATTTAAGTTTTTGATAATTTTTTTACATAACTCGAACTCATATAGCATCTTGAGAGAGAGGAGAGAGGAGTTATATCTAGCTTGAATAAATACATTGATTAAAAATGAATCAATATATAATTATACACATTTATTACATAATAAGCAGGGGTAAACCTTTCCATATAATATAGCTAGTGTCAGTAAAGACTAAGTAATACAAAGCACTAGGTTTTGTAATGATAATCAATGCAAAGTCTTTTCCTTTACATCGCATCTTAAAAAATCCTCAAATTAGCCTTCTATATGGTTAAAACTTACAGTATTTGGGAAATAATTGTAATAGAAAACATTATATCTATTAAAATTTACTGAAAATTTTATGTAGTACAAAGTACTATAACCTTCATTTATTCACTTGAGACTACATATCATCAGCATTCGAGATCAAGTCTATATAAATATATACGATGAATGATTTCTTGTATTATATATATATAGTTATAGTAACTGTTTTAAAAATAAGACTATTATGAAGGTTTTTATTTAAGCCAAAGTAGGTTCGGTAGATACTCCATCAGAACACACTCGTCTTTTAGCATAAAAATATGTGAGTCCTCGCTTTATTTGCTTGTATGTCAACATTTTTTTATCCTTTACTACAAATCCTCGATTTTTACCCATAAACGGCTTTTTTGTGTTCAATACATTTAGATAACTGTCTTTGTTCAATTGATTAATTCGTTTGTTCAAACCTTTTGAGCTAAACTTGTTTCCTTTTTCTCCCCAGCAATAATAGGATTTAGAGTTAAGCGCAACAATTCCATCTCCGGTAAATTCCTCTTTAAACAATCCAGGTGTTCTTTTTCCATGTTTTAATACTTTTTCACAACATTCTTGCATGCTCCATTCTAAACCCATTGTTTTGATTCTTAAAAATTCATCCCTATGTTTGTCACAGTATGGTCGTGGAAACCAATCACCATATTTATTGTAAAACTCTTTTTTCATGCTTGGTTTTACCAGTGTTTCTAATGTTCCGCTCAACGCCATGTATGCGCTATCTGTATCCATTTCAACATATTGGAAATCACTTCTGTCAATATATCTATAAATAAAGAGATTACTTCGATTATTTGGGAGTTTTACTTACTTATACATAATAATAGTAGGGAATTAGGTTTTACTTACTTATCCATAAAGTCGTAGTAAAACTGTAGCATTCTCAGTTTAGCATACTGTAGCATGGAGAAACCCAAGTGTACTGGAACATTCATAGTTAGCTGAAATGATGGTGATACTGATTAACAAAGTAAACTTGTGGAATATGAATTTTGAATTGCAAAATAATTGTTTTAAAACTTACTAGTTGTTTACAGGTTACGATTTCATAAAAATCATCTGCTATCTCTTCCATGGAGATAAATTTGTTTCCTCTGATACGAAATGAAGCTTTTCTGGCGCCTTCGATGAACTTGATGGTGGTATGTTTTTCTTTATCAGTGATTGTTTTTCCATAAGCAGCATTTCCTACCAACTTGCTAGTAGTAGCGAGTAATTCTTGACTAGGGTCTGCATCTCCCATTCTCCTAGCGTCTGAAACCGACGTTCCAAAAGCTTCAACAGCTTTTCTAGGAATATTTTCTATTAGCTGATAAACTTTGGTGACTTTCAATCCTTGTTTCAAGTACCATTTCAACAAAGGACTCATTAGCAATATCTTATCTCCGTACATACTTCCAACTAATGAGCGTTGAGGAGTCTTTAAAAAACCTTCGGCTTCAGCAAAGACTTTCATTTCATCGCTCAAGTGTTGTCTGGTTAACATCGTATTTTTAAAAATCGGAGGCATTTCGGAGAACTTTTCTTCCTCTTCCTCAGGAACTTCGATGTCACATTCAACAAATCCGAAGAATTCCTCTGATTGAACTCTCTCCAACACTTCTTCTTGATTCGGCTTTTTTTCAAGTATTTTAGAGTAGAAAGAATTGTAAAACGTGTTGACAAATTTTTGTAAATTTGTATGAGTTTTTACACGTTTCATCCAGTCACACTCACAAATCGAGATTACAGTGTAACCTAGCGCTCGAAGATATTCTTCATTTTCCATCGTAGTTTTAAACAGATTTGCTTTTGATTTTCTTCCACTAGCTTGAAGCTCTTGCTCTTTAGCATTGTTATAAGAGCAGTCGTGACCATGCCAAAAACATCCGTGGAATTGAAAGACATGACGATTTTCAACACAGAATCCATCAACTGGTAATCCTCGCTGTCCGAGAGTAACTTCTCCTCCGTTGAGCTGATGTCTGATATTGATTTTTTTTGAGAACATTTGGAACCGTAACCAGCTATGAGCTACCTTGCTAAATTTTACTGGTTCAGCGACAAAGGAGTTTTCGATTTTTTTTCTTTGAGGATAGCCAGTAGGCATTGATTGCGCCATGCACAATAAATAGAGCGCATTTGCATCAACTCCATAGATTCTATCACAAACCTTTGCTTCTTTTCCCAACCAATGTCCTCTAATTTTAGTTATACCTTTTTCGTGATATCTATGCATCACTAGACTCGGCCCACCAACTATGTTTTTCTTTATTAGAGGATAAAGTTCTGCATTGCAGTTGTCAATCAGACAAATTGGGAGAGTCTGACGAAACGAGTTACCAAGTTCATCGAAATCCAAGTATGTAGAGAGGTATGGAGGGGGTGGTTGAGGAGCTTTGTTGAACATCCATCGAATCGCTAATCCTGGTAAAGATATACCATCTTTTAACATATCAATCCCATGCTCTCTGTAGATCGATCTTTGTCTTTCCAACGCTTGAACAAATGGTTTTACATCAAAGTTGTTGTACCATTTTAAAAAATCCCTCATTGTCTTCATGTCGTTATCTTTCCATGCTTCTTGACAAATTATGTACTCTTCTTCACTGATGTTCTTTTGTTTTAAAGAACTGTAAAAAGCTTCTCTTGGAGGTAGATGTTCTTGATTAAGTTGTTCCAAGTCTTTCATCCATTCATAAGGAAAAAATTCTTTTCCGGCTTCACATTTGTATGCTTTGAGATACATTTCATAGCTATATCCAGGAGCGATGAAGTTTGTACAATCTCAAAACAAAACAGATCCTATTCCGATAACAGGCATCTTGGTTCCTTTTTTTATAACAAAATCAAAATCTGTGTCGGATACATCTCTCAATTTTTGAAGCAGTTTTCCTTTCATCACATTGACATCATAAGTCTGTGAATTGAAACCTAGAATAGGGAGTTTTTTCATATAGCTGTACAAATCATCCAGAACTTTTTCAGCTCCTGTTCTCCGTCTGAAATGATTTTTTTCAAAATCACTACGAAACTTTTCTTCAGCTTCTTCCAGTCGTTGTAATTCACCTTTTATCTGTTTTATGATTTGCAAAAATTGTTTTTCCAATCGGCTATATGATTCTTCACTAATATCTTCCAAGTATTCAATGAAATTTCCAACGCATTCATCATCATCCCCTTTATTGACAATACAACACGGGTTGTTGAAGCCTGGTACGTTTGAACAAATTGAAATACTTAAAAGTTTATGCTCATTCGTGTAAATGGTCGTGTCTGTATCTCGATCTTTTTCGCATTTAGGTAACAAACACTCTATGTCGAATGTTGCAAAAAATGGATAGTATCTCAAGGAATCATCTGACCCGATATCTCTCTCGAATTGAATCTTCAGTTTGTCGAATATTGTAGCGGTAGGACTGTATTGTCCTCCAGAAAACTGCATAGTTGTTGCCTCTGAGATTGAACATCTGTGTCTTTTCACATTCCCCAATCTGTCATAACAAGTAGAACAGGTTGGACATCTATAGGCTCTGACATATCATTCCAAGTTTGTAATAAGACTGAAGTGATTGATATAAAGATCCAAATATAGATTCTCCTTATAACTGGAGTTTGAATTCCAAATAACTGTTGAAGTCATATCATCATTTAAAGAAAACACTGTTATCTTCTGTTGAAATGCTCGCTCCAAAAGCGATAAATCAGCTTCTGTTACTCCTTTCCCATCACACTTTTTAGCACTATCACCATATATGAAACTATGATATTGTTGTTGGTACTCCTTCACCTCCTTAATTATCGGATCTTTTGCAAATCCACCGTTTTTTTGTAGTTCTTTGTGTAATGCTAGACATCTAAAAAAACAAAGATTGTCGGTAATTCGTATTCCTTTTGTGTTTTTTAACATGGTTCGTATGTGTCTGTTGTTAATGAGGTGAGAGGGTAAATGCTCTGGTGGTGATCCAACTTTTCCCATTCCAAGTAGTTTGTAGAAATAAAACGAAATGTTTGTGGTTAACATCAACCTCCAAGTCGTATTTGGTCTCCGTCTCAAACTATTTGTACGATGATCAGTCTCCATAACATCAACAAAAAAGCCATCAAGATCTCCTTCAGTTTCAATCAGTTTAGATTTTGGATATACGGTAGCATTGTTTGATGATGAGTGAAAGTATCGGAGTTCACCATCATTTTTATTTCCTAGTATACATCCTATGCTACAGTTGACTTTCGCTCTCGAACTCAATTGTCTCCAAACTTTTTTAGCAATTCTAACACTCTTGAATCATAATATTCATTTTGGTAGGTATCAGCTTGGTCTCTTGAAATCCCATCCCAAAGTCTTACATTTAAAAGTTCTATGACTTTTCCAGCTCTATGCATCGTTTTCATAGCTCCCCAATATCTAGCTATCAAATCATCCCATTCTTCATCTTGAAAAGTTGGAGCTATGCTATCATCAACAATACCTAGGGTCGATACTCGGGTAGGTCTTTCAAAATTTAAATCTTCCATTTCTTGTTCTTCTTGTTCTTCCTCTTGTGCTTCTTCCTCGTCTTCTTCTTCTTCTTCTTCTTCTTCTTCTTCTTCTTCTTCTTCTTCTTCTTCTTCTTCTTCATTTTCTATCATTGGATCATTCTCATTTTCTTCAACTATCTCCTCCACAACTGGCTCTATATCTTGAGCTATTATGCTAGTCTTTGGTGGTGAAGGTTCAGCACCAAACCCTATTTGATTGATTGTTTTATCAGGTAAACGAAAACAAATGAGATTTTCTTCTAACCATTTCCAATTAGGGGAAATTTCAGGGGTTTTTTCTTCTACATTCTCCTCCCAATAATTTAAACTTTGTCTACAATAGAAATGTTAACACATAATAGTTGTTCTATAAAACATTCACATACATTTTTTATGAAATGTAACAGAAGAAAAAATGACTTAAACACCATTATCAATTAATTTTTAAAATGGAATTAGGAAAAAAATGTCTCAAACATTATTATTAGTTAGGTTTTTAGAAACTTACTGTGTACTATGAGATGAATTCTCAACTCCCTCTTTTACATTCATTCTCTGATATTCTGAGTCCTGTCTACAATAAAGAGATAACGCATTATTTTTGCTGATTCATGAGATAACTCTAAAAAACCAGCAAAAAGAATTACTCTACTAACATTATTAATTTATGATTTTAAAAACTTACTGAATATCAAAGGCTATCGTGTTTTCAGTAGTTGCTGAAACTTGAAAAGTCGAAGGTGTGTCTTGAAAAGCATTTTCAAGTTCCATCTCCATTTTATTTTCATATTCAGCATTACATTCATCATTCATGTATTCATTATCAGCGTTTGAAAAACTGATATCATTTTGATTTTTCATGAGCCATTCCCATTCCTTATGTATGTCTACATCAGTATCCTTCTCTTCTGTTTCCATAGCACTATAATAACAATAAAATCATTACTTTTTAATAGAAGTGATAATAGCACATGAAAAGGTCAGTTAAATGTCTCAGCTAATAAATTTTACCTTGTGAATATATCTCCTAGTAGTCAGTTGGTATATTATATAGTAGATGTTGAGTCTTCAGTTACTGTTGTTAGAACGAGTGATTTATTGTGTGAAAGCATTACTTTTTAAGTGGACAAATAATTAAGTGAGATAATTAAGTCAGATAATTAAGTCTTAAGTTCAATGAAAACTTTCAAATTCACTCAGAAAAACTTTTAATAGTTAGTGGATGTAGTAGTAGATGTTGCTCCCCCGATCGCTGTTGTAGAACTGGATGCTTTCTGTGTGAAAACAGTGGCTCTTAAATAGGTAAAGTTGCACTGATTAAATCCTATGAATCAGCATTTTTTCACGCGAATACAACCCAATGCTTTCGCGTGAAAACAAAGTTTGTATTCCCGCGAAAGCATTGGTTTGTTTTCGCATGAAACTAACTTTTTTATTCCCGCGAAAGCAACGGTTTCCGTTCGCGTGAAAATAAATTATTTATTCCCGCGAAAACAACAGTTTCCTGACGCGTGAAAATAAATTATTTATTCTCGCAAAAACAACGGTTTCCATACGCGTGAAAATAAATTATTTATTCCCGCGAAAGCAACGGTTTCCATTCGCGTGAAAACAAAGTATTTATTCCCGCGAAAACAACAGTTTCCATTCGCGTGAAAATAAACTATTTGTTCCCGCGAAAGCATTGGTTTTTATTCGCGTGAAAATAAAATTTTATTCCCGCAAAAGCAACGGTTTCCATTCGCGTGAAAACAAATTGTTTATTCCCGCGAAAGCGTTGATTTTCGCGTGGAAAAAATGTTGATTCATAGTTATATTATAAAGAAGGTTGGTATTCATAGAGTTCAGCCAGTGCAACTTTAGCTATTTAAGAGCCACTGTTTTCACACAGAAAGCATCCAGTTCTAAAACAGCGAGTGGAGAAGCAACATCTACTACACCTTCCATTGCAACTACTAGGAGCTTTCTCTTTATAAAAGGTAAAATTTAAAAAATTTATTATTCCCTATCTAGCAAAAATCAAGATTAGTTTAGCTATAATGTAAAGTATGAAATAAATAATCTTTTAGTTCCACATGAAAAGCTGAATTATACATTATTTCTTTCTTTTTTAGAATACTATGGAGGACTTTTTTGCTTCTTACATGGATTTAAAACCAATCGAAAACAAACAAAAAACACTCAAAACACCCACCAAAAGAAAAAACTCTAACTCTGTTACAAAAGAAGCAACAATAAAGAGACGAGCTCTTCCAAAATTTGTTTTACCCACGGCATCAAACACTATGGAACAAAACGAACTGCTCACTGATGCTGAAAGAGCTCTCAAGATGGACAAATCTCTCAAAAAATGGAAGGCGTGTGATTTGAAAAAGATTGGAGGGTTTCTTGCACCAGCATCACTTCCTGCTCCATCAGTTTTGCAAATAGTTTCTATTGAACAGAGTACTGGTGCATACGGAAATTACTACATTCTCACCTACCTTGATAATTCAACTGGAGCGAATTTTCAGAAAGTCGTTTGCCCAAGTAGAGTAGTTGAAAGCTTCAATGTCGATAACTACCCATTACCTTTCAACATTTTGTACTTGGGTGAGGTGGAAAACTCAAAAAAACCAGAGACTACTTACTACAATGTCAAACGTATCAGCACAAAACGCTTAATCACAATGGAAGCTACTGCTGAAGCTGAAAAACTGAGAAAAATGAGTGAAGAAGAACTCAAACTCGCTTACGACATCGAGTATCTCAGCAATTTCAAAGAATGTTCAATTTTTGCTAACATCGAAGTTGTAGAAAGATTCATTCCTTTCCGATTCAATGGAGAAGAATCCATCGTAAATTGCATTCGCTATGTCACTGAAAAAGATGGAAAAAGAGAGACGAGAACACTTTTACTACCAATCAGATACAACGAGGAAGCTAAAAGATGTGCACCTGGTGTGATGATTTACAAAAGAAAAAAACAGAGTAAGAATGGAAATCCTATTCCATACCACAATGTTGTCTTCATTTCTTCAACCAACGCTAATGATTGGGAACAATATTGCGCACAAACAAATTCCAATGAGGAGCTAACAAAAACAAAGAATGAGGATGAAGTTCTTAAGGAATTCCTAGAAAACGAATTACAAGATTTTGATGAACAGCTTGGTGTTGATGGTATGTAAACTCAATATCGAATGCTGACAACATGTAGTCTCAAGCGGATAAAACGAGGTATAGTGCTTTGTATTATGCAAAACTTACTGTAAAATTTTAATCATCTAAAGGGTTAATTTGATGATTTTCTCAAAATTTAAGAATGTCAAAAAAAATTAGATATAATGTTTTCTATTGCAATTATTTAACCATCTAGAGGGCTAATTTGATGATGTTTTTCCAAAATTTTATACAGAAATACTCATAAATATGCACATAATTATCCGTACATGAATGAATGTATAAAAAAAGCCTGTGTATTGATTGACATTACAAAACCTAGTGCTTTGTATTACTTACTATTTACTGACTCTAACTATATTATATGGAGAGATTTTCCCTACTTATTATAGAATAAATGTATATAATCATATATTGATTCATTTTTAATCAATGTATTTATTTAATGTAGATATAACGCCTCTCTCCTCTCTCTCAAGATAACATATGAGTTCGAATTACAAAAAATTATCAAAACTTAAATGTCATACATTCAAAATGTAGACGTCATATAAGTTCAAATTAAGTAAAAAAATAATCAAAACTCAAATGCCACTTAAATGCCACTCAAATGCCACTCAAATGCCCCTCAAATAAAATACAATATAAACTCGGCGAATCAATCCGACGCCGTAACCCATTGCATCACCCAAGATTTTAACCCCACAAAAAACACTTGGTAGGGAGATCTGCTCATATATTACTACTAACAGTTTTTCAATAGAATTTTACTCATCGCAGAAATAACAGTTGTCCTTCCATACAACATAACACATTGTAAGAGATTTCCACTTGCCACTAGCTACTTCTGCTGATACTGAAGGGACAGCGGTGCATTATACAGGGGAGGTAATGCGACTACAATATCTTGGTTTACCTGTTGTATAATGTTAGCATACATGGTATCAGTTACACTTGCATGTCAATGTATATGCTGTAACAATCTAACAATCAGATATATATTTCACTAGAGTCACTTTCCTAACTCAGTTATTATGATAGCAATAACTCTGTGATGGTGAGACACAAACCAACAAAGGTAACCATCAAATAAATAACTTTGTTATTTCACAAAAGTTCTTTGTTTAGTAAAAGTAATACAAACAAGTACATAAACAATCTCCTGTGCGCTAAAACCTCAACTTAACACTGATAACTAATCCTTACACAACAGTATACATAACACTGATAACCAATCCTTATACAACAGTACACATAACACTGATAACCAGTCCTTATACAACAGTACACATAACATTGATAACCAATCCTTATACAACAGCACACATAACACTGATAACTAATCCTTACACAACAGCACACATAACACTGATAACTAATCCTTACACAACAGTATACATAACACTGATAACTAATACTTACACAACAGCACACATAACACTGATAACTAATCCTTACACAACAGTATACATAACACTGATAACTAATACTTACACAACAGCACACATAACACTGATAACTAATCCTTACACAACAGTACACATAACACTGATAACTAATCCTTACACAACAGTACACATAACACTGATAACCAATCCTTATACAACAGCACACATAACACTGATAACTAATCCTTACACAACAGCACACATAACACTGATAACTAATCCTTACACAACAGCACACATAACACTGATAACTAATCCTTACACAACAGTATACATAACACTGATAACTAATACTTACACAACAGCACACATAACACTGATAACTAATCCTTACACAACAGTATACATAACATTGATAACCAATCCTTATACAACAGCACACATAACACTGATAACCGATCCTTACACAACAGCACACATAACACTGATAACTAATCCTTACACAACAGTATACATAACACTGATAACTAATACTTACACAACAGTATACATAACACTGATAACTAATACTTACACAACAGTATACATAACACTGATAACTAATACTTACACAACAGCACACATAACACTGATAACTAATCCTTACACAACAGTACACATAACACTGATAACTAATCCTTACACAACAGCACACATAACACTGATAACCAATCCTTACACAACAGTACACATAACACTGATAACTAATCCTTACACAACAGTACACATAACACTGATAACTAATCCTTACACAACAGTACACATAACACTGATTACTTATCCTTACACAACAGTACACAAAACACTGATAACCAATCTTTACTCAACAGTACACATAACACTGATAACCAATCCTTACTCAACAGCACACATAACACTGATAACCAATCCTTACTCAACAGCACACATAACACTGATAACTAATCCTTACACAACAGTACACATAACACTGATAACTAATCCTTACTTAACAGCACACATAACACTGATAACTAATCCTTACACAACAGCACACATAACACTGATAACCAATCCTTATACAACAGTACACATAACACTGATAACCAATCCTTACACAACAGCACACATCACACTGATAACTAATCCCTACACAACAGCACACATAACACTGATAACTAATCTTTACTCAACAGCACACATAACACTGATAACCAATCCTTATACAACAGCACACATAACACTGATAACTAATCCTTATACAACAGTACACATAACACTGATAACCAATCTTTACTCAACAGTACACATAACACTGATAACTAATCCTTACACAACAGTACACATAACACTGATAACTAATCTTTACTCAACAGCACACATAACACTGATAACCAATCCTTATACAACAGCACACATAACACTGATAACTAATCCTTACACAACAGTACACATAACACTGATAACCAATCCTTACTCAACAGCACACATAACACTGATAACTAATCCTTACACAACAGCACACATAACACTGATAACTAATCCTTATACAACAGTACACATAACACTGATAACCAATCTTTACTCAACAGTACACATAACACTGATAACTAATCCTTACACAACAGCACACATAACACTGATAACCAATCCTTACACAACAGCACACATAACACTGATAACTAATCCTTACACAACAGCACACATAACACTGATAACTAATCCTTATACAACAGCATACATAACACTGATAACCAATCCTTACACAACAGCACACATCACACTGATAACTAATCCCTACACAACAGCACACATAACACTGATAACTAATCTTTACTCAACAGCACACATAACACTGATAACCAATCCTTATACAACAGCACACATAACACTGATAACTAATCCTTACACAACAGCACACATAACACTGATAACTAATCCTTACACAACAGCACACATAACACTGATAACTAATCCTTATACAACAGTACACATAACAATGATAACTAATCTTTACACAACAGCACACATAACACTGATAACTAATCCTTACACAACAGCACACATAACACTGATAACTAATCCTTATACAACAGTACACATAACACTGATAACTCATAGTTATACAACAGCACACATAACACTGATAACTAATCCTTATACAACAGTACACATAACAATGATAACTAATCTTTACACAACAGTACACATAACACTGATAACTAATCCTTACACAACAGCACACATAACTCTGATAACCAATACTTACTCAACAGTACACATAACACTGATAACTAATCCTTATACAACAGTACACATAACACTGATAACTAATCCTTATACAACAGCACACATAACACTGATAACCAATCCTTACACAACAGCACACATAACACTGATAACTAATCCTTACTCAACAGTACATAACACTGATAACAGCATGGACTCATTACACTGTGCAATCCCTTCCTATCCCCAAAAATAAATCGAAGTATATTGATTACTCAGTTCGTTTCCTGTCCCAAATGATCCAACTGTAGGTCAGCTGTCAAGAGACAAAAAGGTGCCAAACTTAACTGATCAATCTTGGGATTGAGGCTTTAGGGATGCAAATTTAAGTGCGTTCCTACTCAGGCAGTTGGGTTGATGTTGATGAGTTGATATTTAATAATTGATGATTTTCCACTGGTAGCAGTTTTCTACACCTTCAGAGGATTTTGTTTCATGTTTTTAAAATGTAAAAATTTGATCCAACCACCAAAAACTATTTTGTGGTAAAATTGAACAGGATCTTGAAAAACCAACTATGCTTCATTCATGTTTGCATTATAAATGGTAATATTTACTCTAAATATGAGCTGATTATTATTATCGAATCGAAATTGATCCGTTTAAATAAAATCGTCGATAATAAAAATTTATAAACAATAATATAAGTAATAATAAGCCTGGAAGCTTAGCAATTTTGTTTACGTTACGTCTAGGTTTGCCAGAATATTGAAGCTGCTATATAGAGAAACACAATTGGTTTTATTGTGTCACACTGCTAGAAAATCACTGCAAAGAGATGGTGGAACCAAACATCGATTGATTGCTACGTGTCAGCTTGTGACAATTCTACACCTCCATAGCACTGCACAAATTTTGTTGGACAAGATATTTCGGCAAGCTTTGAAGGAAGGTCATCTCGCATAAACCCATTTTAGAAAACAACTTGCACCTTGCAGATACCATCATTGTAAGGTTGCCTTGTAATTGGCTGGAGTATCTTGGCTTCTCTGAAGGGGTTAACAACTTGCCCGAGTGTAGAGCAGGTTTTTGGGTAAAGAACTGTGGAGGAGTTTAAGGTGTGTAGGGTGGGGGTGAGCTAAGTGGTGTATAGGGTGGGGGTGAGCTAAGGGGTGTGTAGGGTGGGGGTGAGGTAAGGGATGTATAGGGTGGGGGTGAGGTAAGGGGTGTGTAGGGTGGGGGTGAGGTAAGGGGTGTGTAGGGTGGGGGTGAGGTAAGGTATGTGTAGGGTGGGGGTGAGCTAAGGGGTGTGTAGGGTGGGGGTGAGGTAAGGGATGTATAGGGTGGGGGTGAGGTAAGGGGTGTGTAGGGTGGGGGTGAGGTAAGGGGTGTGTAGGGTGGGGGTGAGGTAAGGGGTGTGTAGGGTGGGGGTGAGGTAAGGGATGTGTAGGGTGGGGGTGAGGTAAGGAATGTGTAGGGTGGGGGTGAGGTAAGGGGGTGTGTAGGGTGGGGGTGAGGTAAGGGGGTGTAGGGTGGGGGTGAGGTAAGGTATGTGTAGGGTGGGGGTGAGGTAAGGGGTGTGTAGGGTGGGGGTGAGGTAAGGGGTGTGTAGGGTGGGGGTGAGGTAAGGGGTGTGTAGGGTGGGGGTGGGGTAAGGGGGGTGTAGGGTGGAGGTGAGGTAAGGGATGTGTAGGGTGGGGGTGAGGTAAGGGGTGTGTAGGGTGGGGGTGAGGTAAGGGGTGTGTAGGGTGGGGGTGAGGTAAGGGGTGTGTAGGGTGGGGGTGAGGTAAGGGGTGTGTAGGGTGTGGGTGAGGTAAGGGTGTGTAGGGTGGGGGTGAGGTAAGGGGTGTGTAGGGTGTGGGTGAGGTAAGGGTGTGTAGGGTGGGGGTGAGGTAAGGGGTGTGTAGGGTGGGGGTGAGGTAAGGGGTGTGTAGGGTGTGGGTGAGGTAAGGGTGTGTAGAGTGGGGGTGAGGTAAGGGGTGTGTAGGGTGAGGGTGAGGTAAAGGGTGTGTAGGGTGGGGGTGAGGTAAGGGGTGTGTAGGGTGGGGGTGAGGTAAGGGGGTGTAGGGTGGAGGTGAGGTAAGGGATGTGTAGGGTGGGGGTGAGGTAAGGGGTGTGTAGGGTGGGGGTGAGGTAAGGGGTGTGTAGGGTGTGGGTGAGGTAAGGGGTGTGTAGGGTGGGGGTGAGGTAAGGGGTGTGTAGGGTGGGGGTGAGGTAAGGAGTGTGTAGGGTGGGGGTGGGGTAAGGAGTGTGTAGGGTGGGGGTGAGGTAAGGGGTGTGTAGGGTGGGGGTGAGGTAGGGGTGTGTAGAGTGGGGGTGAGGTAAGGGGTGTGTAGGGTGAGGGTGAGGTAAAGGGTGTGTAGGGTGGGGGTGAGGTAAGGGGTGTGTAGGGTGGGGGTGAGGTAAGGGGGTGTAGGGTGGAGGTGAGGTAAGGGATGTGTAGGGTGTGGGTGAGGTAAGGGTGTGTAGGGTGGGGGTGAGGTAAGGGGTGTGTAGGGTGGGGGTGAGGTAAGGGGTGTGTAGGGTGTGGGTGAGGTAAGGGTGTGTAGAGTGGGGGTGAGGTAAGGGGTGTGTAGGGTGAGGGTGAGGTAAAGGGTGTGTAGGGTGGGGGTGAGGTAAGGGGTGTGTAGGGTGGGGGTGAGGTAAGGGGGTGTAGGGTGGGGGTGAGGTAAGGGGTGTGTAGGGTGTGGGTGAGGTAAGGGTGTGTAGGGTGGGGGTGAGGTAAGGGGTGTGTAGGGTGGGGGTGAGGTAAGGGGTGTGTAGGGTGGGGGTGAGGTAAGGGGTGTGTAGGGTGGGGGTGAGGTAAGGGGTGTGTAGGGTGGGGGTGAGGTAAGGGGTGTGTAGGGTGGGGGTGAGGTAAGGGTGTGTAGGGTGGGGGTGAGGTAAGGGGTGTGTAGGGTGGGGGTGAGGTAAGGGGTGTGTAGGGTGTGGGTGAGGTAAGGGTGTGTAGGGTGGGGGTGAGGTAAGGGGTGTGTAGGGTGGGGGTGAGGTAAGGGGGTGTAGGGTGGGGGTGAGGTAAGGGGTGTGTAGGGTGGGGGTGGGGTAAGGGGTGTGTAGGGTGGGGGTGAGGTAAGGGGTGTGTAGGGTGGGGGTGAGGTAAGGGGTGTGTAGGGTGGGGGTGGGATAACGGGTGTGTAGGGTGGGGGTGAGCTAAGGGGTGTGTAGGGTGGGGGTGAGGTAAGGGATGTATAGGGTGGGGGTGAGGTAAGGGGTGTGTAGGGTGGGGGTGAGGTAAGGGGTGTGTAGGGTGGGGGTGAGGTAAGGGGTGTGTAGGGTGGGGGTGGGATAAGGGGTGTGTAGGGTGGGGGTGAGCTAAGGGGTGTGTAGGGTGGGGGTGAGGTAAGGGATGTATAGGGTGGGGGTGAGGTAAGGGGTGTGTAGGGTGGGGGTGAGGTAAGGGGTGTGTAGGGTGGGGGTGAGGTAAGGGGTGTGTAGGGTGGGGGTGAGGTAAGGGATGTATAGGGTGGGGGTGAGGTAAGGGGTGTGTAGGGTGGAGGTGAGGTAAGGGGGTGTAGGGTGGAGGTGAGGTAAGGGATGTGTAGGGTGGGGGTGAGGTAAGGGGTGTGTAGGGTGGGGGTGAGGTAAGGGGTGTGTAGGGTGGGGGTGAGGTAAGGGGTGTGTAGGGTGGGGGTGAGGTAAGGGGTGTGTAGGGTGTGGGTGAGGTAAGGGTGTGTAGGGTGGGGGTGAGGTAAGGGGTGTGTAGGGTGTGGGTGAGGTAAGGGTGTGTAGGGTGGGGGTGAGGTAAGAGGTGTGTAGGGTGAGGGTGAGGTAAAGGGTGTGTAGGGTGGGGGTGAGGTAAGGGGTGTGTAGGGTGGGGGTGAGGTAAGGGGGTGTAGGGTGGAGGTGAGGTAAGGGATGTGTAGGGTGGGGGTGAGGTAAGGGGTGTGTAGGGTGGGGGTGAGGTAAGGGGTGTGTAGGGTGTGGGTGAGGTAAGGGTGTGTAGAGTGGGGGTGAGGTAAGGGGTGTGTAGGGTGAGGGTGAGGTAAAGGGTGTGTAGGGTGGGGGTGAGGTAAGGGGTGTGTAGGGTGGGGGTGAGGTAAGGGGGTGTAGGGTGGAGGTGAGGTAAGGGATGTGTAGGGTGTGGGTGAGGTAAGGGTGTGTAGGGTGGGGGTGAGGTAAGGGGTGTGTAGGGTGGGGGTGAGGTAAGGGGTGTGTAGGGTGTGGGTGAGGTAAGGGTGTGTAGAGTGGGGGTGAGGTAAGGGGTGTGTAGGGTGAGGGTGAGGTAAAGGGTGTGTAGGGTGGGGTAAAGGATGTGTAGAGTGGGGGTGAGGTAAGGGGTGTGTAGGGTGTGGGTGAGGTAAGGGTGTGTAGGGTGTGGGTGAGGTAAGGGTGTGTAGGGTGGGGGTGAGGTAAGGGGTGTGTAGGGTGGGGGTGAGGTAAGGGGTGTGTAGGGTGTGGGTGAGGTAAGGGTGTGTAGGGTGGGGGTGAGGTAAGGGGTGTGTAGGGTGTGGGTGAGGTAAGGGTGTGTAGAGTGGGGGTGAGGTAAGGGGTGTGTAGGGTGAGGGTGAGGTAAGGGGTGTGTAGGGTGTGGGTGAGGTAAGGGTGTGTAGGGTGTGGGTGAGGTAAGGGTGTGTAGGGTGTGGGTGAGGTAAGGGTGTGTAGAGTGGGGGTGAGGGAAGGGGGTGTGTAGGGTGGGGGTGAGGTAAGGGGTGTGTAGGGTGTGGGTGAGGTAAGGGTGTGTAGGGTGTGGGTGAGGTAAGGGTGTGTAGGGTGTGGGTGAGGTAAGGGTGTGTAGAGTGGGGGTGAGGGAAGGGGGTGTGTAGGGTGGGGGTGAGGTAAGGGATGTGTAGGGTGTGGGTGAGGTAAGGGTGTGTAGGGTGGGGGTGAGGTAAGGGGTGTGTAGGGTGGGGGTGAGGTAAGGGGTGTGTAGGGTGTGGGTGAGGTAAGGGTGTGTAGAGTGGGGGTGAGGTAAGGGGTGTGTAGGGTGAGGGTGAGGTAAAGGGTGTGTAGGGTGGGGGTGAGGTAAGGGGTGTGTAGGGTGGGGGTGAGGTAAGGGGGTGTAGGGTGGAGGTGAGGTAAGGGATGTGTAGGGTGGGGGTGAGGTAAGGGGTGTGTAGGGTGGGGGTGAGGTAAGGGGTGTGTAGGGTGGGGGTGAGGTAAGGGGTGTGTAGGGTGTGGGTGAGGTAAGGGTGTGTAGAGTGGGGGTGAGGTAAGGGGTGTGTAGGGTGAGGGTGAGGTAAAGGGTGTGTAGGGTGGGGGTGAGGTAAGGGGTGTGTAGGGTGGGGGTGAGGTAAGGGTGTGTAGAGTGGGGGTGAGGTAAGGGGTGTGTAGGGTGAGGGTGAGGTAAGGGGTGTGTAGGGTGGGGGTGAGGTAAGGGTGTGTAGGGTGGGGGTGAGGTAAGGGGTGTGTAGGGTGAGGGTGAGGTAAGGGGTGTGTAGGGTGGGGGTGAGGTAAGGGGTGTGTAGGGTGGGGGTGAGGTAAGGGGTGTGTAGGGTGGGGGTGAGGTAAGGGGTGTGTAGGGTGGGGGTGAGGTAAGGGATGTGTAGGGTGAGGGTGAGGTAAGGGATGTGTAGGGTGGGGGTGGGGTAAGGGGTGTGTAGGGTGGGGGTGAGCTAAGGGGTGTGTAGGGTGGGGGTGAGGTAAGGGATGTATAGGGTGGGGGTGAGGTAAGGGGTGTGTAGGGTGAGGGTGAGGTAAAGGGTGTGTAGGGTGGGGGTGAGGTAAGGGGTGTGTAGGGTGGGGGTGAGGTAAGGGGTGTGTAGGGTGTGGGTGAGGTAAGGGATGTGTAGGGTGGGGGTGAGGTAAGGGTGTGTAGAGTGGGGGTGAGGTAAGGGGTGTGTAGGGTGAGGGTGAGGTAAAGGGTGTGTAGGGTGGGGGTGAGGTAAGGGGTGTGTAGGGTGGGGGTGAGGTAAGGGGGTGTGTAGGGTGGGGGTGAGGTAAAGGGGTGTGTAGGGTGGGGGTGAGGTAAGGGGTGTGTAGGGTGGGGGTGAGGTAAAGGGTGTGTAGGGTGGGGGTGAGGTAAGGGGTGTGTAGGGTGTGGGTGAGGTAAGGGCTGTGTAGGGTGGGGGTGAGGTAAGGGGTGTCTAGGGTGGGGGGGGAGGTAAGGGGTGTGTAGGGTGGGGGTGAGGTAAGGGGTGTCTAGGGTGGGGGTGAGGTAAGGGGTGTGTAGGGTGGGGGTGAGGTAAGGGGTGTGTAGGGTGGGGGTGAGGTAAGGGGGTGTGTAGGGGGGTGAGGTAAGGGGTGTGTAGGGTGGGAGTGAGGTAAGGGGTGTGTAGGGTGAGGGTGAGCTAAGGGGTGTGTAGGGTGGGGGTGAGGTAAGGGGTGTGTAGGGTAGGGATGAGGTAAGGGTGTGTAGAGTGGGGGTGAGGTAAGGGGGTGTGTAGGGTGGGGGTGAGGTAAGGGGTGTGTAGGGTAGGGATGAGGTAAGGGTGTGTAGGGTGGGGGTGAGGTAAGGGGTGTGTAGGGTGTGGGTGAGGTAAGGGCTGTGTAGGTTGGGGGTGAGGTAAGGGGGTGTGTAGGGTGGGGGTGAGGTAAGGGTGTGTAGGGTAGGGATGAGGTAAGGGTGTGTAGGGTGGGGGTGAGGTAAGGGGTGTGTAGGGTGTGGGTGAGGTAAGGGCTGTGTAGGGTGGGGGTGAGGTAAGGAGTGTGTAGGGTGTGGGTGAGGTAAGGGCTGTGTAGGGTGGGGGTGAGGTAAGGGGTGTCTAGGGTGGGGGGGGAGGTAAGGGGTGTGTAGGGTGGGGGTGAGGTAAGGGGTGTGTAGGGTGGGGGTGAGGTAAGGGGGTGTGTAGGGTGTGGGTGAGGTAAGGGGTGTGTAGGGTGGGGGTGAGGTAAGGGGTGTGTAGGGTGGGGGTGAGGTAAGGGGTGTGTAGGGTGTGGGTGAGGTAAGGGGTGTCTAGGGTGGGGGTGAGGTAAGGGGTGTGTAGGGTGGGGGTGAGGTAAGGGGTGTGTAGGGTGGGGGTGAGGTAAGGGATGTGTAGGGTGGGGGTGAGGTAAGAGGTGTCTAGGGTGGGGGTGAGGTAAGGGGTGTGTAGGGTGGGGGTGAGGTAAGGGGTGTGTAGGGTGGGGGTGGGATAAGGGGTGTGTAGGGTGGGGGTGAGGTAAGGGGTGTGTAGGGTGGGGGTGAGGTAAGGGGTGTGTAGGGTGGGGGTGAGGTAAGAGGTGTCTAGGGTGGGGGTGAGGTAAGGGGTGTGTGGATGTATGCAACAGTATACTTGGTTGGCATCCCTTTCACTTGTTGATAACCACTTTGATGAGCAAAGAGTTTTTGCAACCTTGAGAGTGTAATCGCTGTGTATAGGGAGTTGTTTGCTTTATAATCTGTTGAAAATCACACAACTCCAATTTCATCTATCGCAGCTTTTGTTCAAGTTTGTTTAGTTTCAGGATAATTGTGCAATTTGCAGTTGTCTTTCCGCAAGCTAATGACCATATACCAATGGGAAAACTATCAACCTTTTAGGTTTATATCCTGCTTAGACTGGCGCTATCCAATAGAATTATTGTAAGTTCCTTTTATACATTTCCAGTCAACTTGAAACCATATGACTAGATCAAACTGAAGTATTGTCTTAACTGGAAACATCAAAAGATAAATAGTTTTTGCTATTGGATAGTTTTTGTTGATTGTGAGTTCAGGCACACTGTACCAGAACGCATGTAGCCAGCTGTGACACTACGTTTACTATAAATCTGATATATCATTTTCACCAGACAGTTGTCCACCTGGCTATTATTGTGCTCATTTACATAATCTATTACATAATCAAATTACTAGTCTGTAGCTATTGTCTACCAATCAAGTGTCAGCTTTTGTACTCTATTGTGACATAAAAATTTCTGCTTGTAATTAATCAGTTTTCTCTGTTCTAGCATGTGATAAATATATTTCTGGAATAACAAATTAGCGAACTGACTATTTATTTTTTACTTTATAGTGTTAATGTAATGCAGGTTAAAAAAAACTACAATATAAATCACATGTTGACTGACAAATTTAGTTCCACTAACAATGCCGTTATTCCTTCTTCCAAAACAAATAATGGTTACACAATGGTGACGATGTTCCAACGGCTGATAAAAGAGTGGATTGTACATACTTGAGTTCAAAGGAAACAAAGTAAAGGCTGAGTTATATGCGATTGAAAAGTCGCTAGTAAAATGTTGTTGCTTAAGATTTACAGTTATCAAAGTATATATTTCAAGTATTGTTGTCTTTTACTTAGTCTACTGAGTACAAACAACACAGGTAATAGCTCTATTTCCATCATACTCAGGACAATGTACCCCTAGAGCACACACAGCTCTGTTGAAGCACAATTGACCACCATTGTTGTCAGCAGCTTCACCACGAATGTACTCTGGATCTTTGTCTACACACTCATATGTTGATGGGTTTGGTTGGCTATAATGTGCTGACATCAGGTAACCTACAGAATTATTGTTTTACTTTCGTCTTTACAGGCAATAGCAAAATAGATGAGCTAGGCCAGTTATATTGTTGCAAGCATAATTATGGTTTCAACAAGTTAGGTCATTTTTGTTTAAAGGGCTATAATCTGAGTAATTATGGCAGAACATTGAAATTGGGAACTGGGAAAACCTGACTTTCTATTCTGTTCTAAACTAAAAACCTAGTAGTCAATTTTGTACGAGAGGATCGAGAAATAAGCTGAAGTTGATAAACGATAAGATAAAGAATCAAAATTGAAACAGCAGCCACTCATGTGATATCGTTGGTGAGAAAACTTGGTGTAAAAGTCTCTACATGCCTTCATATTCCATAGTCCAGTTGGAAGGACAACTCCTCTTTCCTGGTACCATAAGCGTTGATGTTCTGCTGTGGACATAACAAACAGCACACGGTGCATTCTGGTTGAAAGCTTCATTCTCAAATACTCCAAAGTCTTTAGTATCATATTCTGTACCAGCAACATTACCATAGAACATAGCTACACCAGCACTGTTGTATTCAGCATCATTTACCATACATTGGTAGTTTATTCCTCCACCAACTTGGGTATATACTGACTTTCCAATGAAGCCTGTGTGAGACAGTAGTAATTATACGATAAAACAATGTATAGTTGATTACATAACCAGGTTTCATCAAACACAAACACGTACCAACATATACTAGAGTAGCATCTGCTCCACATGAAGTTCTACCCCACCTTGTGTAGGTGGCTCCTCCTGCTGCTGGTCCTGCTGGTCCTACATCTCCTTTTGGTCCCAATGAGCCAGGGTTTCCATCATTTCCTGGTAAACCTTGGGGCCCTGGTCGACGTGGAAAAATAGTAGTATTCGCTCAGGCGCTTTGAAATGTGCTCATTTGCCAATAAAAACACTTACAAAAAAAAACTTGACAAATTATGCACAATTTTTCAGTTGCTTAATAACGGCTAACAAAAACACTTATGTGAAGTAAAATTTATAGCCTGTGGGGCTGTAAAAATTCAAAGAGTTAATCTGTTATAATTGATTTGCCTTTTAACTTTGAGCTACATAAACTTTTACTTGCAATGGTACCATAAAGTATCAGCATTTATTCTCAAAACCTCACCAAGTATCACCAATTTATAATAAGGTAACAAAAAGTTTTGTTAACCAAAACTGACACTGTATTTTTGCTTGTTCTTTTCACTGTAAAAATATATCCAATCATTACATTTAACAAAATTATTTTGTTATGAAGAAAAATATTATAACTTAAAAATTAGTTCGAAGCGAACTTTAGCACAAAACTGAAGTGATTAAAAGTGTCTCAAATTAAGTTGACTAGAGCGATAAATTGAGCACCAACACTGAACTAGCAAAAGTTTTCTGCTAAACTCACCATCTCTGCCATCTCTACCATCTCTACCAGGTGGTCCTTCTTGTCCATCTTCTCCATCTCTACCATCTCTACCAGGTGGTCCAGGAGGTCCTGCTGCTTCTATTATAAATCATACAGGGAAATTGATTAAACCTACTAGCTGCTACACATACATCCCTACTCATTGGACCTGTACCCCAATTGACCAAATACTTATAGAAGTGAATATTTCCGCACATAGAGAACTGCACTTAATCAGCAAAGGCTACTCAGTGTTAAACAGGTAGCAGAGAACACAGGTCTGTAATGATACATAGTTACTACACAGTTTCATAGAAGCATACCATGATGCTTACATAATTAATTACATGAGAAGCAGGAGAGAAAACCCTGCTATGACTAAAGGATTTGTATACCAGCCTATGATGATACACAGTAAAAAAACATTATAAAGCAAGGAGCCAAGGCTGGAATCAAAGACGAGAGACTATGCTTTGACGGCCATAACTATAGCTATTAGGTCGGCCTATTTATCTATGAGCTTTTTATAAATATATGAAGTTGTAGACTGGACAGACTCTGGAACAGCCAGGAGCTGTGAGTGTGAGGTGAATCAATAGAGTTTGGAGTAAACTCGTTGGAGAGAGCTAGTCGCCTATCTCTTGTTATGATTTGAATTGATGTTTAGTGTGGATATCAAATACCACTGGTAGGTGTGCCAGTGAAGGGGGCAAAATACTCCATGATAATAGAACAATTTCCATCGACTGGCAGGTTTATGAATTTAGTCGATCGTTGTCTGAATTATTCCAATTCCGCTTATGAGGAAGATTTTTTCTCTGCAGTACAACTGCATAATTTATATAGAAGTCTCCTACATATCACTTCATGTAAAATTAACTCACCTGATCCTGTAAAGTGTTTACTGTTGTTCACCACATCTTCTAATGAGTCCAGTTTTGCCATCTGACAACAAAAAGTTGCAAAATGCATGCACAGTATTGGCAACTAACGACTCAACGTTTTGTAGGTATGGTGAAATGTTTTGCAATAGGTTATGTGTAAGTTTTACCATGTTTAAATCACATAAAAAAAACAAATAACAGTTTCACTTTCTTTTTTAGAAAAAATACTTCAGTGATTCAACTCTTAACAAGTCGAGTCAGTTTCAAACCACAGAGCTTAGTTCTAACAATAAAAACAACATTTAAGTTTGCAGATTTAGGATAGTTTTGAATAACTTAATAATAAAATAATCAAGCTGTTTTCCAAAACTAATTAAAATAGTTAAATGGCAAATACGGCGTAAAAAAACAAGTGAACTGTATTACTTGTGCAGAACTCACATAAAACTGAACAATCTGTTGAAGTGCTGCAAATTGGCTCTCCAAGTCTTCCACTTTCTGTACACGAGGTTCAATAGAAGTTGTGGTACCATCTAGTGACTTACATGTACATACAACAACTAGTATGTACACCAGCAGCAGAATGATTGGTTCTCTTCCCATCTTAGATCACCTGCTTTTGTTAAAGTGAGTAGAGAATCAGTGACAATAATCAAACACAGCTTTATTTAAGTGATATAATCATTTAGCAAAAAGTTCAGTCATCGACAAATCTGTAAGACTAATCATCATTAGTTTAGGGAAACAAAGGACCAAGACACTTCATATATTACAACTTAATAGTTTTGTAGTTGCAGCAATAACTGAAGCTGTTAAAATCTATATCATGACTTGTCTACAGAGCTCACTGTCATTTTACGGGTGTAAAAACTTTTACTTTCTACAACAGTAAATTACTTACCTTTAGAGTTTACGACAATAGCTTTTGTTTATGATCAGTTGCACACTGGCTGATTTGTTATAGATGTGATGGCTTTATACATAAATGACTTTTGTTATATGACCCTGTATTCAATTGACCAATCACAACTGTGCCATACAATGACAAACCATCAAGCACGATTTTATTGTACATTTTGTGTTGTGTATTGGTTATAAAACCGATGAGGCTGCTTTCTATGTCCGTTAGATCGGTTGCTATTTAATTGATATTTCTCCCCTGCAAGTGACGTCACGTATTTGCATAAATATGGTTCGGAAAAAGGAAACCTGCTAAAGGTTTTATGTTCCCAGAGAGTAAGTTGAAGTGTTGCTAGTAAAAGATCGTAAAGTCAGCATTCTTTCCGATGTGTTAGTCACACTTTCGGAGTAAAATGGTAAATGGCAAAGCCACCAAAAGAGTAAATTAGCAACAATTAATCATGATATAAAACTGCAAATCAAATAAAAACAAATGACAAAGTTCAACATCAGTCTTTGTGAGATTTGCCTAACAAAAAGTAATGATAAACATTTGTGTGTACTAATTATTACTACTTACTTTTTATAAGCCGCATTTTTGTTAAAAATGACAAAAATTGTTTCTTATAAACAGAAGTATTTGATGTAAATGATAATGAATATGGAAATTAGTGATCAATAAGTGACAAAAATTATATTACTTGTACCTTCCAAATAAAGATGATTGAAAATTCTTTACCACTCGTTTTTCCAAAGGGCTTCAATAACCTTAATGTACACAGGCTTTGATTCTCGCAGTGGAACTTTTGACCCACCACAGAAAGTTTTTCTTTCAAACTGCTTTTGGAATATATTGTGGTAGATTTTCATGATAATTAGACAAACTAAGCCCCTTTCTCCAGCCTTCCCTTCCCCTTTCTCCACCTTCCCTTCCCCTTTCTCCACCTTCCCTTCCCTAAATCTCCCTACAGCCTTTACCCTACCAGCGGACAGGAGTTTTCAGTGGACCCGGGGACTTCCCATTTAACATATATATGTATTATTCTGGATTTAGGGATAGAGGCTACCCCGGGTCTACCCCGGGCATGTATAGACTCTGAGCTTTACATACATTATAAATAGAGGACCTACCCTGGGACACCCCAGGTCAGTACTGGGGCCGACCATTAAAAATGGCTGATAACAGTAGCCTGAGCCCCAAGGAGCTGAGAACCCTTCATCATCTGGATTCCAAAGCTGTGCAAGTGCTAGAACCAGAAGCTAGAAAGCAAGGACACCGAATAAGGAGTGAAAGATTTTCACCACCACTAAAAGTGCGGGAAAGGAGCCCAGAGCCACTCTGCAATGTGCTCGCTCCTCTCCTCCCCAACTATAGTGTTGTGTAATATCTATTATTATTTGCATATATTTTGTGTTCTTGACATATCGGCGTTCTTGACATATTGGCTCCCCCTAATAAGGGGGGATGGGGGTGAGATTTCCTGCCTTCTACTATATAACGAGCTGCTTTGCATGAGAGAAGGTAAAAGCTTGTGGGCTTTTATACTATGACTCTATTATGTTGCTAAACAGAATGAGATGATAAGTGTTTTATTCTCGTAAATACTGTGTGGTTTGTCCAGGCCATGGACCTTGAAACAGTTGCTGGTGTCAGGAAGGAGTGGATGCCAACGTGTTTGTAGTGAAAGGAGGAAAACCACAACAATATTGCCTGGATGGGGAGATTAGATTCTTCCTCACATACCTACAAAATTGTAACCTTCCTCGTGCGTTTGAGAAAGATAATTACCAAATAGCAATCATAAAACCATTGATCATTGATGTATCATATCAACTGTACGCTAACAGTGCCTAAATGATGCCTAGCCTGCAGTAATAATTATTTATTTTACTCCTATGCAATGCTAAAGTAGCTGGCACAGTGAGATATTTTATGGCAATATTCCATGAATAGGCTTTGTAAGCACTAACACTCAAATTGAAACTTTAAAACTCTAAAATAATAGAGCACCCACCCTACATATCACATTATAGTCACGGGACTCAGTACCAGGGCAGCAGGTCATGGAATAAGTATTTGACCTAATGATACATTCATGTGGTTACATTCTTCTTTCGCACTCCCTAATTCCAAAATGTACTTTAATCAACAACTAATATTCAATGTGGAAACGACATAGAATGTTACAACAGATGCGCACAAAACAAAACTCTTTATGGGAACTTTTTGAAATGAGGAGCTTCAGTCACATCTGATATAATCTTAAATCATCAATTTTCATCATCTAGAGGTTCCTTGTATCCACTATTGGGAAGATCCTAAAGCAAGTCAAGTTTGTCTTGTGTTTTTCACATTGCAAATACAGTCCACTTGGTTCCATGTTTATAAGTCATGTAAGTTACATGATATAAATACAGATCTAGGGAATCCACGGAGATTCGTATCTAAAACTTTGTGTATAGTTTGTATTTTCTTTATACATAACATCCTATTGTACATATCTACAAATAAATAAAAAAATATAAATACCTACAGCTTAGACCAAAACATTACCTGTAGTAGATCACGTGTAAGATTATATGTAGCTAAATACCTTTACTACACGACTTAGCTATGTGTTAGATCAGCCTTCTTAAGACGTGAATAAAAACAAAGAATTGCGTTAAAACATATGCTGGATAAACACACACACCAACGTCATGTCATGTCACGTAGTGATGATAATTGGGAACTTCAAAATATCAAATTATGTAACTGTGTATCTGGATTGTCAATGGACACTGGCCTTACTTATAAAAACTGTAATTAAACAGCTTGCTATCAGGACTGGCACAGGTGGTTACACTTACAGTTACACTCACAGTTTTTTCATGTTTCTTCTACCTAAATTATCGGAAATGTGTCAGAACCATTATTTGCGTTATGGCAAGCTTAATTACTGGATAATTGATTAATCTCTAAACTATGACGTCTAAATAGCTGTGTTCACGGAAAAAAACGACAATTTTAGCAGAGCTCTTCAACAGTTGTTGGTGAGAAAAAAAATACGATAAAGCCTAAATTGAAAAATGTAATAGCATACCTAAATAGTTTTTCTCCGAGCTTTAGCCGAAAACCTACAAAATGTGATGAACACAGAAATTCAGGTTGACCAGCAGTAGTTTGATGTAACACAACCTGTATGTTTGATTGTTAAACTTGTTTATTGCATTCTATTGTTCACTCTGTCTAGTCAACTCCTCATTGCTGGCGCAGTAGCTTGATTGTGACCTCTGACCTTTGTGACAAACTCAGACTCAATTCTCAGTGCTTTGGAGTTTGATACATTCATAACTCTACATCAATTGTGTAAAATATTGGTAAAACATGCTATTGCTAGCTTGGTAGGAAAACAAGTAGAGTACAAATTGGTGTGGCATATCCTCCAAATTAGTTTTGGGGCAGAAGTACAGGAGCCGATTGCCCTAGATATTGTAAGGAATAACTATAAAGGAAGGCACGAATGCACAGATTATAAATAGTATGCAATCACATGCAAGGATCACTGTCAAATAGACAAAGCACCCAGGAATAGTTGGTGGAGTTTATGAGAAAAGTAATGCAGAGCATTTCACCACTTAGCTTCCTCTCGTAAGTCCTAGGGCTTTGTTGACTTGTAGTAAAAGTTTCGGTTATGATGTGGTAGATATTTGATGTACTCGATAAACTGCAGTATTTCAAGGATAATTTGGGTTCTCATGCTATAGCAGCCATGTTTTTGTTGTCCCAGCATAGATTGGCTGCAGAGTTGGTAATCTGACTACGGGGCCGGCCGGCCCGGTACACAGTAGATAGCTACAGGCCCGGTACACAGTAGATAGCTACAGGCCTGGTACACAGTAGATAGCTACAGGCCCGGTACACAGTAGATAGCTACAGGCCTGGCACACAGTAGATAGCTACAGGCCTGGTACACAGTAGATAGCTACAGGCCCGGTACACAGTAGATAGGTACAGGGCCGGTACACAGTAGATAGCTACAGGGCTGGTACACAGTAGATAGCTACAGGGCTGGTACACATTAGATAGCTACAGGCCCGGTACACAGTAGATAGCTACAGGCCTGGTACACAGTAGATAGCTACAGGCCCGGTACACAGTAGATAGCTACAGGCCCGGTACACAGTAGATAGCTACAGGGCCGGTACACAGTAGATAGCTGCAGGGCCGGTACACATTAGATAGCTACAGGCCCGGTATACAGTAGATAGCTACGGGGCCGGTACACAGTAGATAGCTACAGGGCCGGTACACATTAGATAGCTACAGGCCCGGTATACAGTAGATAGCTACAGGGCGGGTACACAGTAGATAGGTACAGGCCCGGTACACAGTAGATAGCTACAGGGCTGGTACACAGTAGATAGCTACAGGGCCGGTATACAGTATATAGCTACAGGAAAGGTATACAGTAGATAGGCACAAAGCCAGTATAGTTAGTTACAAGGCAGTCAGTTATCAGATCGACCTCTTGGAATGATGTCTTGGCTATGTGTACCAGCAAAGTCTGCTTCACTTAGACAGATCAGATACTATTGAGTATAAATACTTATAGTGAGGCATGAAGTATGACCGAAGCTATTCTCGATAGCACTCTTTGGTATTGGCATATAGTAGGTAACGTTATTGATTTTTAATGGAAGTAATATTGTGTTGCATCTCAGAATGCATTGGTGAACCAGAAATGCAAAATCTGGTATAGTGATACAAAGATACTCTAGCTTTAGTCTAAAAATGGTTAGCAACGAGCAAACAATAGATTATGGTTTAGTTTATTTTTTTAATATACTTATATGTGAGGGCATCAAGTTAAGCAATGGCAGTCTTTAGTTGGATCATAGAGCTGTACTTAAAAGAGCATGACAGCTACGCAGACCTATCTTTCAAAATATACAATGGTCTATGTAGTATGTTATCACCTAATTGTCATTCAGTTAACAAAAAAGGTGTGTAAGGATCTGGTATTGGTTTGCAATGCTTTCATGCGAAACATAAAATATATGAAGAAACTTTCACTAAACAGTTACTGCTTCTCCAGCTGTGTCACCATTGGCTAGTGGGTAACTAAACAGTAAATATTTAGGTAACTGTGTGCCCAATGGTCAATATCGTATGCTAGCTGAAAATCCTGCTAGTCCATTTGCTAACTCAAAATTAAAATCGTTTTGATTGTGATTGAAACAAAAAAATGTATTTTCCAGGATAGCCCCACACAAAACAACTATACGTAGTTATATCTGACAAACAATGAAAGGTGATTGCCTAACTTCTTTGAAAACTTAGTTTAGGCTGAAAACAAGTTATTTAGATTAAGATCTCATGTAAATTGAGAGAAATCAGTTCACCATCTGATCAGTTTTCAAAGTTTCACTAGAAGTTGTCACTGATAAAAATCATATTTTAGCACAGATTTTCGCCAGTTTTGGTGCGTTGTTGCAAACCCACTAATTTCGTGATGCAAGCAAAAATTCAAGTTATCAAATGATAACTGTGCCAACAGTATACTATGTCTACGCATGGTTTATGTAACTTCTATATACACACAATCTCTACGTAAGCCATCACCTATTGTATCTCTCTTTTAACACTATAATATGCATCTATGTACTTGTTATATCTCTTTGATACTTATATGTTGGATGGATCATCTCAAACTGCTGATGAGAGCAAAATATTGTGCTACACAATGCGCTGAGTGAACTCAGACATGGGCGTTACAAGCTGAGTAACAATAGCTTTATGTATATATATGATATACTTGTATGTACAACAAACTACCTGCTAGTATATACTCTTTATATGACATAATTGTGTATACAACAAACAACCTGCTACTATATACTCTATATATGATACACTTGTATGTACAACAAACAACCTGCTACCATATACTCTTTATATGTTATACTTGTATGTACAACAAACAACCTGCTACAATATACTCTATATATGCTATAATTGTATGTACAACAAACAGCCTGCTATCATATACTCTTTATCTGATATACTTGTATGTACAACAAACAACCTGCTACCATATACTCTTTATATGTTATACTTGTATGTACAACAAACAACCTGCTACCATATACTCTTTATATGATATACTTGTATGTACAACAAAGAACCTGCTACCATTTACTCTTTATATGATATACTTGTATGTACAACAAACTGCCTGCTACCATATACTCTTTATATGATATACTTGTATGTACAACAAACAACCTGCTACCATATACTCTTTATATGATATACTTGTATGAACAACAAACAACCTGCTACCATATACTCTTTATATGATATACTTGTATGTACAACAAACAACCTGCTACCATATACTCTTTATATGATATACTTGTATGTACAACAAACAACCTGCTGCTATATACTCTTTATATGATATACTTGTATGTACAACAAACTACTTGCTACAATATACTCTATATATGATATAATTGTTTGTACAACAAACAACCTGCTGTCATATACTCTTTATATGATATACTTGTATGTACAACAAACCAACTGCCACTGTATATTCTTTATAAGAAATACTTACGAAGTTAAACCTCCATGCAGTGTCGTAACTTAAGGTTGTACTATACACAATTTAAATTCGATAGAGAGGATGGAAAATATTAAAGAAAAGCCGATGTGAAGCTTTTCGTTTTTATATTGGAAGAAAGTAATTTTGTAGTTTGTCGGTGAACAAGCTAAAAAGAGTCCGATGCAAACAGACATCAAGGTTGTAAATCAATAATTACATCTAATTTTTATCAAATTCGTGATGGTTTCTATTACTGCTATACGCTACATCCTGTTTCATATATATCTACCTCCTGTATAATATAAAACATTACCTGTTGTATATCACATATAATCATATAGATATGCACTTGGTATGTCACTTTGATGCTTTCATGTGCCAAACATGTCATCCCATTCAGTTGATAAAATAAATTGTGTTACACAATGTGCTGGAAGAACACACACACTGATGGTGCAATTCAGATAAAGTTATGGTCTATAGCTTGAGTCTCTAGACAGTCAATAATAAACAGTCAGAGGTGTAGTGTGTGCAGTTACTGTAGTTGTAAATAAGTCTGCATTGTAAAGGCAATCCCAGCACGGTAGACCTATTAGGTAAAGCACACAGTTGCCTATTTAGTATCTTTCACCAACCTGCCACTTGACCATTTTTCGAAAAATCCTGAGACCAATTCCCAGACATCAAGAAGCTAGACTCAATGAACGAGTGACATGAAGATTCAGGTGAATTGATATATGAATGCAGTTACATACAAACTTTGGTAACTAGAAATACGCTTTACACGGTGTGACAGTCTGGACTATCCAATGGAAAGAGTTAAGACTAGAAATATACAAATGCATTTAGTTAGAAATTAATTACATGATACAGTAATATACAAACCTCCCTTCTACCTGAGGTTGGTAATGGAAGCCATGTAATGGGATCTAGTGCATTTTGGGTAATTCATTAAACTTGATAGCTTAGTAACAAACAAGTTCCATGCACTTGACTATTACCTAATTACTTGACTCTGGCTGTGCTTTCACCCCCAACACCTAGCTAGTGTAACTGTAGTACTTAGTCTAGGCATACATGTATGTTTACTTTGTTACCTGAACTATTGATAAAATTTTGTAAAATGTGAGAACATTGTATTAACTGTACGTTTCAGCCTAGACTTTGCATTTCTATTTCTCAGGTAGTTATGTCTTTATTGATAGAAACATTAAGCACTAAACTTGGCAGCGATACAATTTCAAAGTTGCAGATCAATTGTCTGATTACTGAATTTTTTCTTTCAAGCTGCTGTGTTCGCTAAGAAGAAACCTCAGTTGTTTTATTGCTACCAACAGTTGCTGAGCTGGCAGCAAAAAACTGTATCTACACAACTTGTTTTATAACTACATAGGTGTTGCTCTGAACTTTAGCTGACCAACTACAAAGTGCTAGCCAAACGCATATCCGCTATGAATAGGTAACTTTACCCAGCAGGTACCACAAGTATGTGCGGTTTACATCATTTGTACATATAACATTCCATTGGGTATAAATACTCACTGTAAATCATAGAATATTATATAACACTTTGATGTTGGTATGTAATAGACAATGTTACTGTGTGTTACCGTTACAAAACATTATGTTACACCATCTAATGCATGATCAGAGACAAACATAACTAAAATTTCACCAAAGCTCCACGCTTTTAATGTTTTATATTCAAGGCCTCATTTAGAGTTAGTATGCGCTGGATAATTTTTTTCACTATCGGTACAAATAGTTTCAACTGATATGTTATATTCACTTTAATTTTTCTAATGACAAGCCTTTTTTGCGTTAAACTGTGTACAAGGTGCGCTAGTTTGTTTATAGATCCAGAATTGGTGTATATCAGACAATAAATACTGGCTCAGCACAAAAGAAATAATCAGAAATAACTCAAACGTTATCTTTGTTTTGGTTTATACTCAATGTTTGACAATTACAAATGCACAACCAACATGCATGGCGATTTATCTATTCAAATACCAAACAAAAACCTTAACTATTCTGACATTGATCAATACAAAAATGTGTTGTTAGGAAACGTTGTTCAACAAACTATTCTTTGTAAAACTATCAAACAACCAAAAACATTTGTCTCCCTTGGATATTGACTCAAACTAATTGATTCAGGCTGAGAACCACACTTTATTCACAAACAAAAGAATATTTCACTGTCTGATCAGTTTCCCGAGTTCTATTATTAGAAGCTTTATAATGCACATTTTGGTATCACTGTAGTCAGTTGTAACACCCAAGCTACTTCTGCAGCCAGTTGTTGCTGTTCATTTATGTATCTACATAATAACTGGATGCAAGCAAAGATCCAGGTTATCAATCAGTAACTGTACCTATGTAATGGATTCCGGTCTGTTACCACGGACATCCACTAGTCTCAAGTATTCTACCTCTCTCCAGAGGGGACACTGTACTGACCGACAGTGCCAACTGTATAGGGCAACCGAATTACCCGGTAAGGCAAGAGCCCATGGCTCAGACAAACAGTACCGAGTAGTGTTTGTAGTAATGGCTTTATTACAAAGCAGTCCTGAGGGTAATTATTCCTCTAGGTGTTTAGCAATATAAGAATACATGCTATGGCTCATTGTAATGAATGCACAGAGTAACAGTGGGAGCTCTCCTTTTATAGGAGAGCTAATGAACACAAAACATATAAGAGACAATGCACAGGAAGTAAATAGACCAATTACGCTAACTATATAAATACACAACCAATCACAATGCAATGCAAGATAACAAAGGGAGGTGCCAAGTGGCTAAGGGCGGAGTCCTTTCTCCTAACTGTCCAATGACGGCTCCTACAGGGTTGCCAGGCTGTACGTAGAATTAGGTCCACTAAGTTGGTACTTTAGGGGTAAGCACTTCCTGTTTATGACCTTGACTAAGTTCTCTGATGTCTTTGCAGATCCTCGTCTAAGGCGGCCATCTTGTGCCGGCCCAGTACAGCTGTACCGGGTCGGTAGAGGTCATTACCGACCCTGCAGGGGTCAATACCGGCCCTGCTTACTATGCTACCGGCACAGTATGACTTCCTACCCAACAGCTATTAACCAAATGCTGTGGGCAGAAGTCTAGCGCATTGCTTCGCAAGGTTTCTAGTGTAAGCTACCTGTTTACAACTAGAGTGCACTGAAATCTACCACACCTAGAAGGTATCAGATGTATGTATGATGGAATATTACCTATTGTATCTCAAGTGCAATAATGTAGCAATGTACTTGGTACACCACTTTGATGTTTTACCTAAAGAACTAAACATAATCTTGAGAGCATATAGCAACTAACTGGGTCATATTCACGTGTCTCTGCAAATATTGTGTGTTTGTTCGGTTGCTTCTAACACAAAAGAAGATGACAAAAGAGAAGATAGAAAAATAATGGAGTTGTGAGATGGAATATAATATAATATATTACACTCTTTATGGCTAGCCTTAGTTGCTAAGATGAACTATCCATTCTATATGTTGTTTGTAAGAAGTAAATGTATAATTTTATCTGCTGCTTATAATAACTAAATGAATCATTATTTATGTTCATTGTAATGAACAAATTTTGATAAAAGTTTAAACAAAACAGTGGCTTCGCCCGAACAGGGACTCGAACCCTGGACCCTCAGATTAAAAGTCTGATGCTCTACCGACTGAGCTATCCGGGCAGCTCATGCTCGAGTCGATAGACTCCTCAAATGGAGCATTGAAGCCGTGCACCAAATCGTATCAATTTCTGATTATCTCACAAAATATTATAAATGCATAAATAATTGATGATAAATCACACCAGAGCTTAGTGCCAGCACATTTGCAGAGACAATGAAAACTTGAAATTATTGTGTAGTTACAAGAACCTCACAATTTGTTCAAAACACTTTCGGTCAATCCATTAAACTTATCGAAATTGTTTAATTGTTCAACCGCTCACTTTACATTTATTTATTTGATTATTTTGTGAGACAAAAATTGTCTGCAAGTTATACTTTACAGATTTTTATTTACACACATGATGTAATACAACGTGGCAACTTTTACATTTTTACACTACCTGCAATCTAAACGCAACCAGTTTCCTGCTGCAAGTTTGCTAGTAAATTAAGCAAGTTGATGCAAGCAAATACCCAAGTAATAAATCAATAACTGTGCCTAGTTGATATTATATGAATGAATGGTTTCTATTACTTGAATATGTAACATCCTGTTGTGTATAAATATACCAGCTTTGTAAGCATTGTATATTGTATATTACATGTAATAATGTAGGTATGCACTTGGTTTATCACTTTGATATCTATATGTTAGATGTGTCATCCATTATGTTGGTAAAAACAAAAATATAGTGTTACATAATGTGCTGTATTGATTCCTAGCCAGCCAACAATAATCAACCAGGACTGTACAAAAGATCCAAAATCTTTGCGTCAAATCTCCAACAATATATCAACTTCCCAGATTCTGATAAATCCTTTCCGTTTATGGTTTGGAATGAGGAGTTGAAATTTTTACACAACAGGTACACGAAAATACAAAAAATTGCTTTCCATTCGGACTGTCGCACCATGACACTTCACCTTGGGATAAAACTTTCTTTGTCGATCTTATCGTAGAAGATTGCTCAGTACAAAGTCTCCACTTACATTTGCTCCTAACTCATCCTGTGCATCTAGTTGTATACTTTTGATTGCATTTAAAGTTCAATAATAGTATTGTGTAACATGAAAGTGTCTTGAGGTGTGTTTAAAACATTGTACAAAACCAAATACTGAGAGCAGTAGATGTATACTATTAAGACTTTACTATTACTTTACTAGTAAGGCTAGTTAATTAATAACTACTTCACTGCATACATCATTTCTGTATAATGGTCTGTTCAAAAAAGTATTGGCTGTATATAGTTGTGTTGGCTATAAACAAACAGTAGCTGTCATATTGTTGGTTAACAATAGCTGAGGTGACAACAAAAGTCTTAGTTAGGCTTTTCGTTAGTTTTATTGTCGTTTGGTATTGGTAGTTGTCATTAATTATATTAAGTTATAGTGATGCAATAAATTATGTTGTGTCATTATGCATTATATTACATTATACTGTTTTGTACTATAACATATTATATCACCCAGTAGTATGTATTGGATCACATTCTATTACATTATGTTAAATTACATTACATTGTTATTAATATTTCGCTGGTAGCTGAGCATAAATTTTGCTTCAAGTTTTTTGCAGACCAACTACAAAACAAGATGCAAACAAATATGCAGGTTCTCAATAGGTAACTCTACCTAGTAGATACCAGGTGTAAATGTATATATGCTTTATATCCCTTGCACAGATAACATTCTGTTGTGTATAAATACTCATTGTGAACCACAAAATACTTTCTATAAAACAAAATAATGAATCATCTCTTTGGCATAGTGTGTAATGGATTGTGTTACTGTTTGTTAACAGAAAATAACATCGTATTACATAATCTGATGATTGGAGGGATAGTGAGTAATGCCTGTCTACAGGTTTTCAGCAACAAGTGGATAGTGATATTTGGTTTGTTGACTAGACTGTGTGATATTGAAATGTAAAATCTAAAGTTAACCAATGGCAGTGTTTAGTTGGATGTTGAACTACATTGTACAGGTCATTCCAGCAGGGCAGAATATTTGTGTAAAACATACAACTATTGCTTTGGGATGAGAACTTCACTACATTTTAAACTACACTTTACAATTTAATAAATACTTAGTAGAAACAATTATTTATTATTATAAGAACAATAGATATTCTTTTATTATTATTAGTCTTTTATTCTTTCGCTTGTATAATCTATAACTGTTGTGAGAGAAGACAATTTGATCAATTTATTTTTCTGTACGGCTACATGTTTTTCCATATTTGCGTGTGTCCAGTTTTGTGAATGGTTGAAAATCAGCAGAGTTCTTCGCGCAAACTTAGCCGAAGCGCCTATTGTAGTTCAGTTTTGACTCGCTATGCCTAAATACGAAAACAGACAACATCAAATTTTCCACAGTGTCGTTTATCGCAAGGCCACAACATGATGAAATGCTATTTTGTGCTTGCTTGTACTATCGGAAGTACAATAACACATTTCAGTGCTGTCACTATTATACTATGTACTATGAGATTTAATTGTTCACTTACAAACCTACCTAATAAATTGATGGAAACAAACATTTGAAAAGTCAGAAAAAGCACCAACAAGATGACACATATGTGTATGTATGGTTTTTATAACTTGTGTATATGACAGACTTTGTCCTGCACCACAAATACATCCGGCTTGTGCTGTTTGCTTGCAAACAAACTAGGTAATTTGATGCAAGCCAAGATCCAGGTTATCAATCAATAATTGTACTCAGTAGGGTGTATCCAGATTGCATAGTTTACATTTCTTATATATATAAATATGTCTATAAATGTCATCTATGTGAAATATAACATTCTGTGCTGTTATTACATGGAATAATTTAGTTATGTACTTGGTCTATCACTTTGATAATTATATGCTAGATGTGTCACCCCATTGTGCTGATAAATGAAAACATTGTGTTACTCTATGCGCTGGATGTGCATAAACTCTGATGTTACAAATTACATGAATTTCGATCTATAACTCGAACTATGATCTATTACTTTGACCTCTATACAGTAAGTAGCAAATAACCAATAGTTTATTGTAAGCCTTGAATTGTTGTTTTTGCTGAAAATTGAGGTATTGAAATGAGCCAACATTCTTCTACAAGTTTCCATTCGACAGCTCAGTGAGCCAGTCAGCCAGTTCTGCGTCAGCAAGTCACTATTTTACTCGTTGGTTTCTCACATGATGTAGATTTATAGTGTCATCCTACGTTGTGGTCAGAATTATTTTTTTGGTTTCCAACATTTGACAACACGAGATACTGACAGCAGTGGAAGTTTACTAATAAGACATATTGTGGTTATCTGACAGCTGATTAAATATTATGTTGAGCTGAACAGGAGGTTCTTGGTACCAGCTTCTTTGCATCAACCATAATCAGTCAGCACAAAGTACTTATATAAGTGAATGTTTACTATTAAGACTTTACTATTACATTACTATTAAGGCTAGTTAAGTAATAACTACTTCACTGCATACATCATTTCTGTATAATGGTCTGTTCATTAAAGTATTGATGTTATATAGTTGTGTTGGCTATAAATAAACCACAGTTGCTGTTTTGTTAGTTAACTGTATCTGAGATGACAACAAATGTCATAAAAACCTCTAGTGCATAGTTATGGCAGCGACGGTGTGAAAGTGTTACGTCACTGTTTCGCAGACAGGCTGCAAAAGTTGATGTTAATCAATATCCAGGGCCTCAATTGGTAACTTTACCCAACAGATATCATGTAAATTTATGGTTTATACCATTTGTGGATATAACATTCTGTTGGGTATATGTACTCACTGTAACTGTAAGTCATTAAATATTCTCAATGTATCACCACGCTCCATTTGTCTCTTTGATTATGTTATGCAGTGGATGAACTAGTACTTTCAGTGCATAAATCACTGTTTAGTAGAAGAAAGCCTAGTGAGTGAGAAAAGACATGGAGTAGGGTATATCACTTGTAATGTCATCTGATGAGTGTAGAAAAACAAAATACGTTAGTCACAAATATTTAGCATAAAAATATGGTTGCTTAAATATACAACTTGCCAGCAACAGATAAATATAGGCTTGTGGGTTTATTGTATTTATATTGTGACACTGACAAGCAAACAACCCAAAGTTAAGCAGAGGCAGTCGTTAGTTGGGTCATTGAACTACAGTGTACAAGCCATTCCAGCAGAGCAGACTTATTTGTAGAACATACCAAAGTCTATATTGTATACTATCACCAAATGGTCATTTAGTTAACACAAGGAGTCTGTGAGGATCAGGTGTTAGTTTGCTCTGATATTAGACATTCAGCCACTTTGGGTCTTCTCTCACAAAAGCAGTCGCAATAAAACTTTATTATTAACAAGTTACTCACCTTGGCGAGTGCATTATAAATATTTATTGTAATTATCCAGGTAATTGCAAGTTCAATTGTAACAACTTGACTGTCACTACTTAATATTCCTTTTGCTCACTAGATATTAAACACATTTAAATTTTTCCCCAACATGGAAGGTTAATAGCTCTGGAAAAGTTTCATTTTGCCAACTAAATGTTGTTAAACGACTAACAAATAACCGAAAGTTTTTTTACTGATGCATTGAAAACTCAAAACAATTGGCGGGTGTTAAATGCTGGTTTGCATTCAGAATAAAAATATTATCATTCAAACAGTTTTCTAACTTCAACGATAGAGGAACTTCAAGTGCAATTCAAGTTTTTCACTATTATATTCGTTCTACGTTATCACTACAAGCACAGCCAGCTTTTTGATGCTTGCTTGCATACAAACTCGAGAAAATGATACAAGCAATGATCAAGGTTATAAATTTATAACAGTGGCTAGTTAATATGGTATTTGCACAGGTTTTTTATTACTTGTATAAACAACATTTACTGTTTAGTACAAGAAAGCCTAGTGAGTGAGAAAAGACATGGAGTAGCGTGTAACACCAGTAATCATATAGCAATGATTTTGATATCCATACATCAAATGTGTCATCAGTAGTAATATACGAGCAGATCTCCCTACCAAGTGTTTTTTTGTGGGTCATTATCTGGGGTGAATGCAATGGGTTACGGCGTTGGATGAATTCGCCGAGTTTATATTGTATTTTACTTGAGGGGCATTTGAGTGGTATTTAAGTGGCATTTGAGTTTTGATTATTTTTTTACTTAACTTGAACTCATATGGGAGCTAGATTTCGATAATTCTATACATAATTCTAACTCATATGGCATTCAAGTTTTGATAATTTCTTTACATAATTCGAATTCATATGGTTACTTGAGAGAGAGGAGAGATGAGAGAGGAGGGAAGAGAGAGGAGAGAGAGGAGAAAGAGGAGATAGACTTTTTAGTTTTCTATATACACATCTATATATGGATAATTATGTACATATTTATGGATATATTTACATTTACATTGCATAATATACATTTATTACATAATAAGTATATTAAATGCTATAAAATATGTTGGAAAATTGCCAAATTAGACCTCTAGATGGTTAAAATTTACAGTATTTGGGAAATAACTGCAAGAGAGGAGAGAGGGGTATTTGGTAGAGGAGAGAGTATCTTGAGAGAGAGAGAGAGAGAGAGAGAGAGAGAGAGAGAGAGAGAGAGAGAGAGAGAGAGAGAGAGAGAGAGAGAGAGAGAGAGAGAGGAGAGAGGAGAGAGGAGAGAGGAGATATATCAGGAGTTATATCTACATTAAATAAATACATTGATTAAAAATGAAGCAATATATGATTATACACATTTATTGTATAATAAGTAAGGAAAATCTCCCCATATAATAAGTAAGAAAAATCTCCCCATATAATATAGTTAGAGTCAGTAAATAGTAAGTAATACAAAGCACTAGCTTTTGTAATGACAACCAATACACAGACTTTTTTATACATTCATTAATATATGGATAATTATGTGCATACTTATGACTATTTCTGTATAAAATTTTGGAAAAAACATCATCAAATTAGCTCTCTAGATGGTTAAATAATTGCAATAGAAAACATTATATCTAATTTTTTTGACATTCTTAAATTTTGAGAAAATCATCATACTGGAGAATGTAATAAAATAGATATCATAATAGAGTGTAATAAGTTGAATATATAGAGTTAAAGTTTATAAAACTTTTTAATTTGTAAAGTATTTGATTAATTTACAAGAAATATCATCACATTCAGGCTCAATGATGATGAGAAGATTTTCTTCAAGTTTAAGTTTACTATTTTCCGATATAGACAGAGAAAGTTTTGAAAAACCCTCCAAATCATTAAAAATAAAAACTCTATAAATCGATGGTGTTGAATTTGTAATTGATACTGAATTGTTTTCGCATATGATGTATCTATCACACACACAATCAGTAGTAGTTTTGATTTCTTCAGAATTGTATATAGTAGAGTTTGTTGGGCTTGGCTGTTCCAAAATTAAATCGACTAAACCCAGAGCTTGTGGAAGAGATGAAATTGATGGTGATAAAGCTGGAACTACTGGCTTATTTGTAGTTTTTGTTGTTGTTGTCTGCGGAGTTATGGTGATTATTGAAGTTATTCTTCGAATCGCAGGTAGTGATCCCTCATCATATAAACGGATGTAATTTAAAGCTTCATCAGTTTTGCAAACAAAGTAGTGTTGAGGCCACATATCATAAGTGTCACAGCTTCTACGTCGGAGAGTAGGTTCCATGAAACATGTGAGTCTTTGCATACGATATTTTAAGTTTTTTCTTAAAATATGAGTTACTGAATCAATCGCTTCCATATTAAGAATTCCCTGAACACATCCAGACGCTCTATGAGATAAAGTGAATGGTTTAATCTCTGTTACAAGACAATAACCGCTTAGGATTGGGAATAATAGGAGATAGATTCGATATCTCATTTTTATTCAGAGTGAGAGACTTTTAACCTAGTTTATGCTTTCATCATCTAGAGTTAACTGTCTTGCATGCTGGTGAACTTTGGTTAATATGCTCCAACTAAAGTTCTATATATATAACTTTGGGATCGCATTTGTCTTTGTTATCTCCTTGACATGTGATGCTGATGATAATTTTGTTTTGAATAGATTTCAAACTTTCAAAACTCGAAAATGACAAATTTACACCTTCAATACCATTGATGTTAGTGATGACAGTAGCTATTTTCGGCTTCTCGTTGGTCAAATGAATGCATTCCACACATGCAAAGTTGGTTGCCTCAAACTCTTCTGTTGGTGGACAAATCAAACGTGAGGTGTTGTATTCAAATACACATAATTCATCATTCCAAAATAGTTTTGTATTTTGAGTAAGACCTTCCGTATTATTTTTAACCCCTATTGCGCATTCCTCCTGATTCAGAGTGTATTTTGTTGGTGTATTGCAGGTCAGGGTATCTATAGGCTCCTTGTTGATCGAATGATTGGAATGAGCGCATCGCATGCATGCAAATTTGAATGTCTCAAACTGTCTTCTTATTGGACAGATCACACGTCTGCTGTTGTATTGAAAGCCACATAAACCTCCATTTCGATATACTTTTGTATTTTGAGTAAGTCCTTTCGTATTATTTGTAATACCCATTTCACATTCCTCTTGATTCAAAACGTATTTTATTGTAGTATCACAAGACACAGAATCTGTAGAAGTTGTGTCCTTGCAAATCCAAGAAGCGCTTTGAGGGATGAAAAAACCACAATATAATAAGTCAGGAGGGTAGAGTCGCACACAGTTTTTTCCATTTTCATCTTTATATCGTATAGTCCTTTCGAAAGGTGAAAAAACCAAGACATCATTTTTATCTATAGCTCCGGCTATACATTCATCAATTTCGTTGGTATAGAATACTCCACTAACATTGGGAAATGTTAGTGCCAGTAGCAAGATAAATACGCAGCTCATTTTTTAAAATGTTTTTGCTTTCAGTGTTGAAAGTAGAATACTTTCTTTCTTGATGTTTTTTCTATTTATACGTAAGTGGCTAGTGGCTTGTTCAGCTCTCTCAACCGATTTTGAAGATGTGAAACAATGTCATCAAAGTGGTTACCGAAATGTAAGTATGGTTCCAATCGAGATTGAGACAAAAGAACATGTGTTCCTGTCCAGCGAAATGAAGTCAAACCTCTTAAAATCGAAATATCTATCAAATCACCCAGCTCAGCATCTTTCAAACATTGCTTTATATCAATCAGTTCGATCGCTCTTTTGAGATCTTGAAAATCTATCAACTTGGCTTGCGGACAGCATACTTTTGGATCAAAGCTCCTAGAACAGTTTAAGCATTCGAGAGGATTTGCTCTTGAAATACAATTACAGCTCAAAAGCATGCTTTGTATTGATTTACGAACTAGATTGAATCCTAACACAAAATAAAATACTTCTTCGGTAATGAGTTGAACAAAAAGAGGATTCGAACGCTCTAAAGGAATGTGCTCAAAATGAGTCCTTATGAACTTAGGAACAAAATCAGCCAATGTACCGATTGACTTGAATCCTTGAGTTTTTCCACTCATGTTTCTGCTGTAGTTCAGAGATAAATGAAGCAACTTTTTTGTAACAGTTCTTTTATGAGTCTTCAGATATATTTGTCGAATCAATAGTTATTATCGGGTTGACTGAGTCTTCTTTTTCATCAAGAGTATGAGCGTATGGATATCCTTCTGCTATTGCAAGTAATTTATCCTTTAGACATTGATAAGCCAGTTTGCTCTGACTAGCAGGTAATAGGTAGGGATTTAATCGTGCTCTCAAATTTGTTAACAAAAAGGGAGACTTCAAATCATCAGTGGAAAGATCTAAAAAGTATTAATCCATTCATCATGCACCAAAAAACCCATTTTAGCATTTTTCAAAACTTGTTTTCTATCAATCCAGTCGATAGCATCACCCAATTCTTTTTTGGTAGGTGTAGCACCTTCAACCATTTCAGCATATCTTCTACAAGTGATACATTTGTCATCAACGTGTGAACAGTAACAGTTTAGTAGCGATAGATTGGTTGCTTGCTTGTAAAAACTCCCTCCTAGTACACAGTATACACATTCCTCCGTAAAATAAATCCTCAACATTTCATCAGAAACCTCAGCCAAAAAAGTCTTAGGTCCTATAGCATCGGAAGCTTCTCGGTGAGCAAAGTCTTCAACACGTATCATATTTGTTGTTATTCCGTTAAATTACAAAACTCGAATGATACGTTTTCAAATTGAAATACCTATTTAACCATTCATTACTTTTTCTTTTTTTGAGGTTAATTGTTATGCTAGCTCATGTAGATCTTCATAAATGCTTTAGTTTCAACCTGACAACCATCGATTGGGCAAGGTTTTACTTCTGATGAGCATTCGGTAAATGCTTTTTCCTTACACTCACTACAGTAAATGAGATGACCACATGGAAGAGAGATATGATTTGCAATTACTTTTTTTTCATGCGTCTCAGACACACATTGAGCGAGTTTGCTTTGCTTAGTTTGATCTTTATCTTTTTTTAACGAATCAATTGATTTAGCATCATTTTTTAACAGTGTTGATGAATTCTCAACAGATGTAAAATCATTTTCAAAAGCATGTAAGGCTTCAATCATGAAACCTATTCGCTCAAAAGGTTTTCTATTTGACACTAAAACTTGTTCGATATCGTTTTGACTGTATCCTAGTTTTTTGCAAATAAGTTTCATTTCTTCGGTGTCATTGTTGGGCGTTATTTGTTTTACTTTTTCTCGATATTTTTCAACCCGTCGCTTACATCTTTTGCCTTTTTCCGTTCGCATGTAAACATCCTCAACATACTCTTCACCCTTACTCCCGAGTAAAAAATAACAGTCTGGGAACCATCGACAGTGTTCCTCCCACGGTAGATCGCTCTCTTCCCATTCTTTAAGTTCACCTGAGCAAAAGAAGCATTTTACACTATCTCCGAACTTAGTATAGTAGAAACCTGCATTGGAAAGGAGTTTCATGGAGACTTTACCCTTCCATTGTTTGAAACTGTCTTCTCTAGATGTTTCAGTAGCAAAACGTGGTGTGTCAGCACGATCAATTGATATACCTAGAGGTAATACTTCTGCAGTTAAATCTCCTCTTCTGGTCTTTTGTTCTTCCATCGTATAGCTTTTGACAATTGAGATGTTTTTCATTTCATCTGCAAGTAGTTTCCTAGGTCTATACACACGATTGTGAGTGTTAAATCCTCTAACAAATCGACAAAACGGAAAACTTTTAGCATGTTCTTTCATCGGGTGTTCATCTTCATCCTTCCAGTTTAGTAATACCCCTCGGCAAAAAACACATCGAACAGCGTTGTCTTTTTCAAGGTTATAGAAACCAGCTCCAGACATGTTTTCACCACAATGTTTACCTACTCGTCTCCAATTTGTAAGAAATAATTTTCTTCGATAACTTTCATCAAGCATTAAAGCCTCTCTTTCATAAAAAGAGAGTTCATTGTAGATGAACTTGAAAAAGTCCGTTGGTGAAAGTTGCGCAATAGTTTTTTGTAATTTTAATGACAAAAGACTACAGTGATTATCCGGATAAGTTGCGACGACATAAGTTATTGCGGTGGTATCAGGAAAAGTTCGTTGTGAAAACAACGACGAAGTAACGAGTAAACTATCATCTATCCATTCAGCGCAGTCTTTAGTATTTTCAAAGCAATTCCGAGTTTTTTGCATTTCTTTTTTTTCATTATAAATAGTGTTTGCTACATATCTGTTGTTTGTTACTCGACACATTATTTATATATAATACAAGTAGTAACTTCAGTTATTACTCAAGTTGAAGTTTTGTTGGAAAGTTCTTTCCCTTTAATCTAGTTCGTTGTTATTCTAAAAAAAGATTGATAATGCTTTATAGCAAAAAATAAAAAAAAGACTAAGGTTTCAATTTTTTTCAATATACTTGAATTGATTACTATTGTAATAGAATGTAAATACTTACATCAGAAATGAAGACTTGTCTTTCTTTGTGTTAAAATGAATGATATTCCTAGTTGTTTTGAACTTGACAGCTGCTTTCTATAAAATTCGGATGAAGGAGTACTTTTTTTCATTTTGAAGTCCTGAAATAATAAGAATAAACATAATTAAAACTTACATACAGCGTTTTTTGATATCTTAAATAGTGAATAATCTTGTTTTTTGTCCAGAAAATGTCTTCATGTTTAAATTGATTACAATTAAAACAAAATATAAATACTCACATCACAAATGAAGACTTGTTTTTCTTTGAATTAGATGAATTATACACATAGTTGTTTGAACTTCAGCTGTTTCCTATGTAACTCAAATGATGAAGAAGGAGTGCTGTAGTAGATGATGATGTAGTAAATCTTGTTCCTTCAGTTACTAACGATGAATTGAATGCTTTCTGTATGAAAACAGTGCTTCTTATATAGCTTAAGTTGCACTGCTATGAATCAGCATTATTTTCACATGAATGGAAACCGTTGCTTTCGCGGGAATAACAAAATTATTTTCACGCGAATACAAAGCAATGCTTTCGCGGGAATAAATATTTTATTTTCACGCGAATGCAAAGCAATGTTTTCGCGGGAATAAACATTTTATTTTCACGCGAATGGAAACCGTTGCTTTCGCGGGAATAAATATTTTATTTTCACGCAAATACAAACCAATGTTTTCGCGGGAATAAATATTTTTATTTTCACACGAATGGAAACCGTTGCTTTCGCGGGAATAACAATTTTATTTTCACGCGAATACAAACCAATGCTTTCGCGGGAATATATATTTTATTTTCACGCGAATACATACCAATGTTTTCGCGGGAATAAATAATTTATTTTCACGCGAACACAAACCAATGTTTTTGCGGGAATAAATACTTTATTTTCACGCGAATGGAAACCGTTGCTTTCGCGGGAATAAATATTTTATTTTCACGCGAATACAAACCAATTTTTTCGCGGGAATAAATAGTTTATTTTCACGCGAATGGAAGCCGTTGCTTTCGCGGGAATAAATATTTTTATTTTCACGCGAATACAAACCAATGCTTTCGCGGGAATATATATTTTATTTTCTCGCGAATACAAACCAATGTTTTCGCGGGAATAAATAATTTATTTTCACGCGAACACAAACCAATGTTTTCGCGGGAATAAATACTTTATTTTCACGCGAATGGAAACCGTTGCTTTCGCGGGAATAAATATTTTATTTTCACGCGAATACAAACCAATGTTTTCGCGGGAATAAATAGTTTATTTTCACGCGAATGGAAGCCGTTGCTTTCGCGGGAATAAATATTTTATTTTCACGCGAATACAAACCAATGTTTTCGCGGGAATAAAACAATTATTTCAATAGGGATAAAACCGTTGCTTTCGCGGGAGTAAAAAAAATAATTTTCACGCGAATAAAAACCAATGCTTTTGCGGGAATATCGCGTGAAAAACTGCTGAGTCATAGATATATTATAAAGAAGGTTTCATAGGGTTAATTAGTAGAGCTTTAGCTATTTAAGAACCAGTGTTTTCACACAGAAAGCATCCAGTTCTACAATAGCTAGCAAGGAAGCAACATCTACACACCAACTACTACATTTACTTGAAACTATAGAAAGACTTTCAGTCAATAAGGTGAGAATCGCTAAATAATTCTTTAACATATATTGATAGAAAACTTCAACTAGATTTACTATAATACTGTGCAGGATTTCACTGTGGGGGTGTGAGATGGTAGCTCGGCCTACCTGCACAACCTCCCGAACTTGTAATGGCAACTGTCTCTAATATGCTAATGCTACAACCCTTCCACAGATCGACTTAGTATACTGGAGAATGGTGGTCGACCATCTCAGTAACTAGTGAACTGCCGGTTGTGTTAGCTGTCGTTTTGTGTGTGCAATGGGTTCGAACACTGAAGGGCGAACTAGTGGAACTAGATTCGGCCAGCAGAGGTTCGGCTGTCTTTTTGTAATGCTGTGCAGAGATCGAACATTGAAGGGCGAACTAGTGGAACTAGATTTGGCCAGCAGAGGTTCGGCTGTCTTTTTGTAGTGCTGTGCAGAGGTCGAACATTGAAGGCGAAGTTAGGCAAAGCTAAGTTCGGCCAGCAGAGGTTCAGACTGATCTGCCTATATACTACTACTCGAGTAGTGGAGCGCAAGTGAAGTTATTTGTATGTACAAAGAAACTTCTGAGAGTGTGCAAGCTGACTCTGATTTATTTCTGCCTAACACGGCTATTTATGTAAACGATTACATAACATATCTTGGATAAAATGCATAAAACAAAAGAGGCTCCACCTAGCACAGATGATTGGCTAGCATGGACAAGTCATGTACAAAGGGTGGTGCTAAAATAAATGGTTGGCTGCATCCACATGGTGCACATATAAGTTTACATGTTAAAAGAATAATTACTATAAAAATACATAAAATGATTTGCCCTAAAGCGCGGGCATAGAACGAGACAAGTAGACAGTATCTTGAACAGGACACACATAGAACAATGTAAGCGTAATTTGTAATGTTTGTACGAATGTCATAGAGTTAAGTAGGGAAGATGGCGTCGGTCCTCTACATACTCCCCTCCATTGGCAATGGTGGCCAATCAGAACGTGTCGACGGCATCGGTCGGTGGGTATTAGTCCCTAAATGGGCGGGTGAGTTCCTTTTTTATGTCTTCTGCTCTTAACAAGAGCTGGCATGCCTCATGAGTTATGGCGTGTAATTCCCTATCCAGCGCCTCCATCCGATGTCTATACTCTCTGCGTCGGCGGTGTCTTTCTTCTTCGGCTGACCGTTCACGGTCGGTTCGCCAGTTGTAGTTGGTTGGCGGTTGTCTGTCTCTGGGTGGTGTTACCGACCTGGGGGGAGGAGTTGTCCTCTTACGTTTGCGTGGTGGTGACAACTCGGTCGGTTTCCCTAGCCGCTTCTGTATGGGAGTTTTCTTCTCCTCCTTATTCTTTCCTTTCTCTGTCTCGATGATGGGTGTCGGTACCCCAAACGGTGGTGGTGTTGGCCATTCCATAGCTTTGCAGAACTCCACATATCTTGCCTCGTCGACCTCATACAGTGGTTTAGACTTCCCACCATGCTCTGGAGTGCCTCCTTGAACTCTGATGTGCTTCAATATAGCATCGCGTGATGCACTCCGCTTTCCACATCTGCAGAAAAAGAATGTCAGGTGTTGGCGTACATGGTATATGACTCTTTTCCTAGCTTGTCGGTAGTTGCATTGTCGGCATCGCCATTCATCACTGCCTTCTATTGGTACAGCCATTTCTTTAATTTCTCGTAGCGTCTCTCCACTCAGCCAAATCTCTCTGTTGGCTGGGTTGTACACTGGCAGGGGAGCGTCGTCTACAACATCAATGCGCCTTATGTTGATTGTCGGTGAAGGAATAAATCGTTTCATCATATCCTCTTTATGAGGAATGGTTACAGCAGGTCGGAGGTGATGATTGTCTAATGCTTTGGTGAGTGATTCGATCGTGATGTTCGGTACTGCCTCACCTGTTGTTGACGTAATGTCGATCTGTTCCTTCAGGTGTTCTACGGCTCTAGCCATCGCTTGTTGTAGTTGCTGTTGTAGTGGATAGTCCAGTTGATCTACGCTTCTGCTGGGTAGTGAACTCCTCCGTAGTTGATGGCAAACTGAACGTTGGCGGCTCCTGCCCCTTTCTATATTTTGATTGGTAGTTGGTACCACGTGCCCTTCTGACGCCACCCCCCACGTGGTTCCGGCAGGATGATGTGGGATGGCGGTTTCGTTACTGGGCGTTGTTTCAAGATAATTCGGAGTTGCACTCTCTTGTTGTTTATTCTTTTCGGCGGCGAGTTCGCGTTGCTGGGGAGTTATTTCCTCTTGCTCTTCATTTCTTGCTCGCCCCTTTTTTGTACAACTCGTCTCTCTTTCTTCTGCTTTTCTTTTACTTCTCTTTCGTTTTACTTCTGTCCACCCAATTTCGGTCGAGTTTTCTGTTACTTCTTCCTGTAGGTTGGTACTTGATGCTGGTTGTGAGGTGACTTTGCTACCTTCTGTTCTAGTAGGCGGGGCGTTGGGTAAGTGGGGCTCCCCCTTTGCTGTGTAGCAATGGTAATCATTTAACTTTGTTGGTTTTTGCCTTTCTCTTTGCGGTCGATTTAAGGGTGAGGCGGGCAGTCGGCTAGGTTGTAGGGGTGGCCAGTCCTCGTCATTGAGGGCTGGGGGCCTTGGCGGACTGGGTGCCCTCTGGATGACCTCTGGTGGGGGTGTGTTCTCTTCTTCTGTTCTCTCTCTCACTTCTACTTTGACCTTGCTGTGTCCTATCACTTCAGGCTTCCTGGTCGGACTGTGGTGCGTCGCAGGTAAAAGTGGCGGTAGCAACTCCGCAGTGTGGGGTGCCCCCTGTGGAAGAGGGGGGTTCCCTGATTCCGGGAGAGGCGACGGACTGGGGGGTTCCCTGGCCGGCGACGGCCTTTCTGGTGGGGGCGACGACAATGGCAACGGTAATGTCTCTGGTTCGGACAGTGGTAGGGGTAACAACTCTAGGTTCTCAGCGGGGGTTGGGCGTGCCTTGGGGGGTCGTCCTCTTCTGGCTCCTTTCATATTTGGTTGGAGGGCGGGCTCTCGGCACGGGGGTGCTCGGCCGACTGGTTCCTGACACGTTCTATAATGGCGCAGCCGCATTCCATTCTGAATGGACCACTGCCCATTTCTCTCCACTTTGTAGGTGTGGTTCGGGAAGGCCTCTAGCACTTGGTAGGGTCCGACGAAGCGTGGCTGCAACTTCGGATTGCTCCCCTTCACTCTCCGTTTGTTTTCTAGCACGACGAGTTCCCCCTTCTGAAACACGGCGGGCTCCTCCTCGTCTTGACTCCTAATCTCTTGCTGCTGACGTCTTAGGTATTCATGTGCCGTCTGGAGATTCTCCTGCACTTCCGCAGTGTGTTCCGAGACGTTACGGGGGTCCAAGGAAGGGGGCGTGCCTGTTAATTGGTCCGGAAGGCGTACCTCCCGTCCCATCACTAACATGTTGGGCGTTTCCCCGGTTGCTGAGTGGGGGGTGCTGCGACAGGCTCGCATGATTTGCGGCAGCAGGCTGTCCCACTCGTCCTGGCCTTTCGTCAGTATCAATGTCCGGAGTGCATCTCCCAGCGTCCGGTTTTGACGCTCCACCATCCCGTTCCCTTGCGGGTGATAGGGTGTGGTCCTAGTCTTTTTGATGCCCCACAGGCTACAGAGCTCCTCTAACAGCACGGACTCAAACTGAGCCCCTTGGTCGGAGTGTAGTTGCTCGGGCAGGCCCCAGTAAGCAAATACTCGTTCGTCTAGCGCGATGGCGACCGTAGGTGCTGTGGCATCAGGCAGAGCTATCGCATCCTGCCAACGGGTGAAGTGGTCGGTGAGGACCAACACCCAACGGTTCTTTCTCTTTGTCAAGGGCAGAGGGCCGACCAGGTCGACCGCCAGCTTCTGAAAGGGTCGTCCTGCGTACATCCTTTGTCGGTGAGGGTTTTCTGCTTTCTTCCCATTCTTGGCGACTTGGCACACCTCACAATCTTTGATTAGTCTCCTGACCAGGGGGGATATGCCCGGCCAGTACCAATCCATCAGGATGCGCTGTCTCGTCCGATGAATCCCTGCATGGATCATCCTGTGTGTCTCCCAGACGACCTGGGTCCTCCTACTTGGTGGGCAGACTACACATTGCTTTGCTCTGGAAGGGTGGTGCAGCGTGATTACGAGCACTCCGTCAGGGCGAATCTCCATCGCTTCCTTCCGATCATACAGTGTCTTTAACTCGACACTCCCTTCGGCCAATTCCCTTTCTGTGACGCTCCCCGGTCGTCTCAGCTCGGCATAAATCCGGCCTACCGCATCCTGCCCGTCCCTTTGCTCTTGAGCTAAGGCTTGGGCGGAGTGTACCGGGTTTGTCCCAGTGAGGTTGACCCGCTCCTCCTTCTCTCTCCTCTCTGTAGACTCCCTCTCCATCATCTCTCCCGGCCGTCTCGGCTCGGTGTAAGTCCGGCCTACCGCATTCCGTCCCTTCGGCTGGGCCGACTCCTGGGGGGAATGCACCGGGTTTGATGTGTCGAGGTCATCTCTTGCCTCTCTCCGAGGTCTCTGTCCAGCCTCTTGCTGCAGTTCCACATGGGAAGGTCCCCCATCTCGTTGCTCGATGGAGCCGCACTGCCTGCAGTCCGCGCAGGGTCCCTGTCGGCTGAGCCCATCAGCGTTACCATGGTGAGTTCCAGCTCTGTGCTCGAGCTTATAACGAAACTCAGCCAGGATCTCCAGCCATCGAGCTATCTGGTTCGATGGTTCTTTCCGTCTGCACAGCCAGCGGAGGGATGCGTGGTCTGTCCGGAGTTTAAATTCCCGTCCATAGAGGTAGGGGCGGAAATGTTTAACTGCCTTGACGACAGCAACTAGCTCCTTCCGGGTGACGCAGTAGTTCCTCTCTGCTGGTGCCAGCGTCTTGCTGAAGTACGCAATGACGCGTTCCTTGCCTTCCTGTACTTGGGAGAGTACAGCACCGACTCCTACTGCACTGGCGTCAGTGTCCAGTATATATGGTAAGTTGGGGTTGGGGTATCCGAGTACCGGGGCTTGGGTGAGTCTGTCTTTGAGCTGGTCAAAGGCTGTCTGCTCCACCTGTCCCCACTTCCATGGTGTCTCCTTGCCCGTCATTACGGTGAGAGGTTTAGCAATTGTGGCGTAGTCGGGAAGGTACTGGCGATAGTACCCGGCTGTTCCTAAGAACGCCTGCAGCCCCTTTACATCCGTTGGCGCCTCCCATCTCCTGACCGCTTCCACCTTTCCTGGGTCGGTAGCTACTCCTTTTGCGCTTACTACGTGTCCGAGGTACTTGACCTCTTCTTGCAGCAGTTCGCATTTGGAGGGCTTTACTTTCAGGTTTGCCTGGTGGAGTCGTCCCAGCACTTCTCCGAGCCTCTGTAAGTGCGTCTGGAAGTCGGGCGCGATGATAATCACATCATCTAGGTACAAGAGTAGCGTCTTCCAGTGAAGGCCTTTGAGGACCTTTTCCATGAGCCGTTGAAAGGTGGCGGGGGCTGACGTCAGCCCGAAAGGCAGCACCTTCCATTTCCACAGGCCGCTTCTGGTGGTGAAGGCCGACTTGTCACTGGCGTCCTGATCCAGGGGAACCTGCCAGTACCCACTAGTGAGATCCAACGTAGTGAAGTACTTGCTCCCGGCTAGAGCATCCAGCGATTCGTCGATTCTGGGGATGGGGTAGGCGTCTTGTTTAGTTATATCATTTAGCCTCCGGTAGTCCACACAGAACCTCCACGTGTCGTCCTTCTTTCTCACCAGTACCACAGGGGAGCTCCAAGCTCCGTCGGCCGGCTCGATCAGATCCTTCTCTAAAAGATCCTTGATCTGGCGTTCCGCCTCGGCCTCCTTCTCTGGTCCCAGGCGGTGTGGTGGGCACCGGATGGGCCGAGCCCCTTCTACCGTGGGGATCGAGTGTTCTGCCAGTGTCGTTCGGCCTAGGTCCCCGCTATGGCTACTGAATACCGTCTGGTACTCAATCAGCAGTTCCTTCACCTGCTGCTCCTGCCATGGGTCCTGGCACCCTCTCTTGGCTTGCTGGAAGAGGTCGTGCAGATGGGGGGGTAACTCTCTTCCTCCCGTCTTGCTCCTCTGTTGTCCGTCTGGTTTCGTCAGCTCCTGGACGCCACCCTCTTCTACTCCCGTAAAGGTACCAATAACCTCTCCTGCGGGTAGCCTTAGGGTGTCCTGCGTCGGGTTCAGACATCTAACCAGCACGTGTCCCTGAGCGTCAGGCCTGTTGACGCTGGTGGCGATGGGTATCCCACCCTGGATACTTTCAATCACTCCCTGGGGGAACGTATCCCTGGAGCTCAAATGACATGGAATAGTCACTTCGGTCTGTGGTGGAAGCTGGGTGTCTTGTCGGACTTGTACTTTAGACACGAGATTTCTCCCGTGGCGGTCGGTACAGGCCAGCTCCTTTCCTTGTATCACCAGCACTGGACGGTCGAATCCCATCTGGCATCCTTGACTTGTCAGGAAGGGCATCCCTAGGATAACGTCTTCGTTGACCTGGCTAACCACAAAGGTCTCCTCGAACTTGACGTGCCGTATCCTTCCCTTCAGTGCGAGCAAGCCATAGAACGGAAGTCTAGTACCGTCGGCCATGATTCCATGGGAATCGTAGTGCTGCAGGTTGCGCTGTACGTGGCTTGGTAACCGGTCAAAGACTCGCTTGGACAACAGGTTAGTGTTGCAGCCGGTGTCTATGAGGTGTGTCACCGCCTCTCCTTCTACCCTTCCAGGTAGGTAGTAACTCGAGCGATAGGGTCGCTCGATCTGGTTGCTCTGGAGGGTCACAGGCTTTGGAATGAACTCTTCCTTCTTTAGTGGGGGCGTTTGGGTCTGCCTGTCCTTCCGCCTGGGCCTTGGTTCCTGCTGCTCTAGAGTCCCGTCGCCGTCCGTTTCTTCCGCCACTGAGCTGTCGAGTGCCGACAGGCTGGCAAAACGGTTGTGTAGGGCGATAGGGGGACTAGTCAGGAGGTCCAGGGGAGGAGTTGCTCGACGCACTGTTGCCGGTCCACTGGAGGGCGCCTGTGCCCTTTCCTTCTGAGGTGTCGTTGCCCGTGTGCAGCCAGCGGGTCTCCCTACTGCTGCGGGCGGTAGTCGTTTCCCTGGCGGCTAGGCCAAGGGACGGTCCTACATGCCTTCCGGGTGTGGCCTATCTGTTGGCATCCCCAACATCTCTTGGGTGGCTCAGACTTCTTCTCCGTCTTTAGGCTGGCAATCTCTTTGCTCAATCCTTCCACGGTTTTCAGCAGCTGTGCCAAGGGGTCCTGTACCTCTTGGTGTCGAGCCGTCTCTCTTTGTGGGGTCATCTCCTCTTCCAGGGGGTCGGCCTCCACCGTCCTGATGTGAGGTCCTCCCAATGGTTGGTGTGGCACCTGCAGGAACTCGTTTCCTGCTAAGATTGCTTCCTCCAGGTTCTGAGGGCGTACTGCCAGCAAGTGACGCTGCAGGTACGTGTGTCCTAGGGTACTGTGGAATGTCTGCATCACCAGTTCGTCTTTATTTTGTCGCGGCAGAGTGCTGTAGGCTGCCGAAACGAGGTGCTCGACCGTGAGGGCATGGTCTCTGAGGCCTTCTCTGGGGTTTCGTCGGTAGCTTAGCAGCTTGGCTTGAGCTTCCGCACGAGTCATGCCAAAGGTTGCCCGAAGCGTTCGTGTCACCTCCTCTGTGGTCTCACCTCGACCACACTGTTCGGCCTTGCCTGTTAGGGCTTGGCGTAGGTGGATGACTGCTTCTTCGGTCGGCCAACGGTTTGCTCTGGTCACCTCCTGGAACCGCTGTATAAAGTAATCCACATCTCCCGTACCATCATACTGTGGTACTCTGAACTTATCTCTGGCTGTGGCTACTGTCATACGGTCTAGGATATCGGTGAGCGTTCCCATCATCTGTAGGCTGGAAGGGTCCCTGTCGATGCTCAGGGCTCTTCTTCTGGTCGCCATCCTTCTTCTTCTGGGAGGTGTTGTCTGTGGGTGTCTGTCAATCCCACTGCTGCCACCAATGTGCAGGATTTCACTGTGGGGGTGTGAGATGGTAGCTCGGCCTACCTGCACAACCTCCCGAACTTGTAATGGCAACTGTGTCTAATATGCTAATGCTACAACCCTTCCACAGATCGACTTAGTATACTGGAGAATGGTGGTCGACCATCTCAGTAACTAGTGAACTGCCGGTTGTGTTAGCTGTCGTTTTGTGTGTGCAATGGGTTCGAACACTGAAGGGCGAACTAGTGGAACTAGATTCGGCCAGCAGAGGTTCGGCTGTCTTTTTGTAATGCTGTGCAGAGATCGAACATTGAAGGGCGAACTAGTGGAACTAGATTCGGCCAGCAGAGGTTCGGCTGTCTTTTTGTAGTGCTGTGCAGAGGTCGAACATTGAAGGCGAAGTTAGGCAAAGCTAAGTTCGGCCAGCAGAGGTTCAGACTGATCTGCCTATATACTACTACTCGAGTAGTGGAGCGCAAGTGAAGTTATTTGTATGTACAAAGAAACTTCTGAGAGTGTGCAAGCTGACTCTGATTTATTTCTGCCTAACACGGCTATTTATGTAAACGATTACATAACATATCTTGGATAAAATGCATAAAACAAAAGAGGCTCCACCTAGCACAGATGATTGGCTAGCATGGACAAGTCATGTACAAGGGTGGTGCTAAAATAAATGGTTGGCTGCATCCACATGGTGCACATATAAGTTTACATGTTAAAAGAATAATTACTATAAAAATACATAAAATGATTTGCCCTAAAGCGCGGGCATAGAACGAGACAAGTAGACAGTATCTTGAACAGGACACACATAGAACAATGTAAGCGTAATTTGTAATGTTTGTACGAATGTCATAGAGTTAAGTAGGGAAGATGGCGTCGGTCCTCTACAATACTTCAGAAAGTTAATTTTATGTTTCAATATTTTGTTCTTATTAATAAAAGATCAAATAGTTTCACCATAACGCATCAGAAAAATTATTTTGGTTTTGATTATGTGTTTATTTTATAAATATCTAGTTAGTTTATTCTTTTCAAATATTTTTCAAATTCCAACCATCTGGTACATATTTTTTCACTCTCTTTTCAGTTCCAACATATTAATAAAAGATCACATAGTTTCACCATAACACATCAGAAAAATTATTTTGGTTTTGATTATGTGTTTATTTTATAACTATCTAGTTAGTTTATTCTTTTCAAATATTTTCCAAAATTCCAACCATCTGTTACATATTTTTTATTCTCTTTTCAGTTCCAACTTTTCACTGAACGCTCTGAATATGAATGAAGACCGTAATACCTCATTTCTCTCAACATTCGAACCATACTCTGATGATAAAGAAAATATCCCTCCTGATTCACATATAATAAAAAGGAAACTGAAAACAGTTCGACCAAAGCCATGGGATTCGGATAGAAATAAAACGATTGACTATGCTTGGACTTTGAAAGCACCATCTCTTTCTCATCTTTCCTGCTTGTCAAAAAATGCAGCTAGTTTGCTCAATTCTTGTGATACCAATGACAGAGTAATGATTGGAAGGTTTGAACCACTTCACTTAAATCAAACACCATCACTTCTCGAGATAATCTCCATCGAAAGACCAGCTGAGGATGTGTATAAAAACATATGCATTATCCGCTACAATGTCGAAACATTTGGCAACAGACGGCAAGTGAGGTCCATGGTGAGAAATGAGGATTATAACAAATTAGCTCCAATCAACCGGATGTTCCAAAACTGGTGGTTTTTATGGGATTCGATTCAGACAAGCTTCCAATCTTTCACCCTATCAACTTTCCATCCAATATTTCCCTTGAGGAAGCTAAACAGCTAAGTAGATTAATAAAAAAAAAACACCTAGTCAGTTGATCAGTATGGTTCGTATCGCAACACTCTCTCAATTTGCTGTTGGAAGTGTAATCAGTTTTGAATCTCCTCAAATATCAACTCAGTTAACATTACCTAATGGAGAAGTGGTGATGGATGCGCTACTGGTAAACTACAGATGTTTGCAATACGATGGTTTGATGATGGGGGTTCTATATATACCTGAAAAACATGCTAGCGACATCAAAAGAATTGGAACAGGAGTCATACTTGTAAGAAATCGTGAAGTTAGTAGATTTGGTTATCATCGACATGATATAATCACATTCACAGCATTACAAGCGATAGAAACGGCTCAAAACCTATCCAACAAACTTGATGATTCCAACCAGATGAAGTACTTTACTACAGATGAGGTTGTTGAGAACAAGGTCTTAGTGCTTTCAATGGGAGCGGGAAACACATCTTCTACATCTTTGAGAGAACCAACACCCCCTGGTGAAAACCATATTCAAGAAAAGCAAGTCAGACAACACAACCTAGTGAGTGTTTTTTTATTTAATGTAAACTAACTGATATAAGTAATACTTCCAATTAGATAGAATTTATTTTATAAAGCAATTGTTTTTTTGTTTTGCTTTAGATAGAAGAGAGAGAATCAAAAACACTTGATGAAAATTATGCTCAAGAAAAAACAAACCGAACAATATAACTTGGTGAGTTACCCCCCTTTACTATATAATGTTAACTAACTAATGTAAAAAGAACTATAATTCAAATTCATGTAATTATTTTACATTTTTGTTTAATCGTCCTATACTAATACATAACTTTTTATTCTAGTTCATTATGGAATCAAAAGTACATAGAACAGAAGTCTTCCTTCCTTCCTAAGTTATAACATCAGTACAACAATGACAACATTGTAAAGAAAAAGACTATGCATTGATTGACATTACAAATTGTAGTGCTCTGTATGACGACATTGTAAAGAAAAATACTATGTATTGATTGTCATTACAAGCTGTAGTGCTCTGTACTACTTAGTATTTACTAACTCTAGCTATATTATACAAGAATATTTTCCTACTTATTATGTAATAAATGTATATAATCATATATTGATTCAATGTAGTTATATCTCCTCATTCTTCTCTCCTCTCTCTCAAAATATCATATGAGTTCGAGTTATGTAAAAAAATTATCAAAACTTAAAATGCCATACATTCAAAATCTAGCTGCCATATGAGTTCAAGTTAAGTAAAAAAATAATCAAAACTCAAATGCCACTCAAATGCCACTCAAATGCCCTTCAAATAAAATACAATATAAACTCGGCGAATTCATCCAACGCCATAACCCATTGCACTCACCCCAGATATTAACCCCACAAAAAAACACTTGGTAGGGAGATCTGCTCATATATTACTACTGTCATCACATTCTGTTGATAACATCAAAATATTGTGTAACACAATGCGCGAGATGAACAAAGACGTGGACATTAAAAGTTACATGAAGCTATCATCTATAACATAGATCTCTAGCCAGTCAAAACCAAATGATCAAAGGTTCATCGAGTGCAGTCACTGCAGTTTTAACTAAAACTTTGATAGAAAAAGAGTCAAAAATTTGCCAGAAATTTTCAGGAAACAGTTCAACCTTCGATGCCTAAGAAACCATCATGTGTTACTTTTTGCAGGACTGACTGTGCGTCATAACCATGGGTATAAATTTACTTTGGGTAGTTAGTAGTTAATCATACATGTATTTGCGTAGCTCCATATAACATTATACAGTTTACATACTTCAGAATTGGACTCAGGTCTGTTCATTTTGTATAATCTCTACCATAAGGTTACTCTAAAGTATCATTACTTACAATAAAAGCACTGGTTTACATCGAACACTTCAATCAAGTTAATCTCATCAAAATCTGCTTAGTATATGAAAATCAGCTACAAGATAAACTGCCACTGTAATGTAATATATTACCTAAACTATAATTGTACTCAGTTGTTGTATGCTTGCTAACCAGCTTAGCAGCTTATGAAACAAGTATTCAGGTTATCAATTGATAAACGTAAAATAAATACTTAACATATATAGTATCTACGTATGGTTCATGTAATTATTTTATATAGCATCCTTATACCAATGAAAAATATATTTTGTTTCACTTAAATCATTACTCATTGCATCTCTTGTGTAATCTAATAGCTAAGCACCTGGTATACTACTTTGATATTTATATGTTAGACGCATCATTTCCTTCTGTCAAAAACACAAATACTGCGCTGCATCATGCACTTTGTCCACAAACACCAATGTTTCAAATTACATAAAGTTATTATCTGTGAAGTTGATCTCTAACCAGTCGATAGCAAGCAGCCAACAGCTTACTGTCTGCAATTATTATTGGTTAACTGAAACTCCAGGTATGAAAATGAATCAGGTTTTGGCAGCAACTTTTGTGCAAGCATTCCAACTTTCCCTGGTGGAGTAGGTTTTCATTTGCTGAATTTTATAGGATAAACTCTGATTTTTAGTAATTAATATACCTGTATTAACAATAAATATGTCAATAGCTATACTTTTGTATAAAACGAACAACCTGCTCCCTACACTCCCATACACTCATTCTATGATATACTATTGCTGATTACAATAATTGTTAGTGAGCAGTTTCCCATCTTTGTGACTTCCTAAAAGTATCACTGGATATCATGGGAGCATTTTAGCTTGCCTGTGTTTCTCAAAACTCCATTTAAGGTAATTTCTTATTTCATGATACATTTACCAAAAATATCAGATTTTCTTTGTGAAAGAGAAAAAACTCGATAGGTCGTGGCCATTTGTCTTCGAGAATGTTAAATGCTTGTTTGTTAACAAAAAACAAGGCAGAAAGGAGTAAAGATAAACATAAATATTTTGTCTCTTGCCTTGCCTTTGTATCTGAAGCTCCTCCATAACTGAAAGTGACCTGTCAAAGTATTGATTTGAAGATTGAAGCAATCTGGTTCGTTTGTTGTATTTCCAATTACGAAGTCCTCATTGTTGTAAATTACCACTATATGTCTATCAAGTATATTAGAAAAATGTGTTTTTTGTGAACTTGAGAGATTTAAACTGGAGATCACACACAAACACTGTCTGCTCATACAAATGATATCAAAGAGGTACCACAATCAATGAACTGCATTATGAAGGAATAACTGTATTTGGCTAGAGGGTTGAGTTGTTACTTCATGATTTTAGCTTTTTTGGTGAGAGCTGCAAACAGTCAACACCAGATACTGACAGCAGTGGATGTTTACTATTAAGACTTTACTATTACTTTACCACAAGGGCTAGTTAAGTAATAACTATACTTCACTGCATACATCATTTCTGTACAATGGTCTGTTCATTAAAGTATTGATTTTATATAGTTGTGTTGGCTATAAATAGATTGTAGTTGTTATTTGGTTAATCAACAATAGCAGAGTGGCAATAAAATTGATATCTAGCTTTTCGTGTTTAATTCCTCTTTGATCTCAGTATGTAGTGGCTGGTGTTACTGCTTGCTAAGAAAAGCCAATATGTTATGTAACAAATACCATGTGATGTGTGGATAGATAGAGACACAAATGCACTAACCCAATAACAGGTATAAACTATATCTATGCAGTAACAACTGAATTATTTGACAATTGTTTGTTTTATCCAGGTTTTATACTAACATGTAGCAGGTCATTTTGTTGTGTACTGTACAAACTCCGCTGCTGCTACAAAAGTATAGATATTGCTGTGATAAGTAAAAATAGCATTTCAACGTAACTTTAAAAATTATCTCTCCGTTTTCATTAACAATTCGATAGATTTGATAGCTACCAAAAGTATGTTCATTATTGCAATATTTCTCTCTAACAGTCCGCATTCAAAAATAATCAGTGCTGCCTTTCAATTTTTTTATGAAATCTCACTTTGCTAAGTTATAGGCAATCAATAAAAATTTATTCAGCAACAAAAATCGATCATGACTAAATTGATTGTTATGTTTGATAGAACAACAGCAGAAGTTGTAAGTATATAAAATAGAATTAGTGCGGATAGAGAAATTTCATAATAAAGCATTGTTTTATGTCTGTGCTAATTGTACATTCTATAGTGGATAGATTTAGATATATAACCAGAAAACAATATAGTAGAGTCACTCAGGCGGGTGTCTTAGAGTCAACTTTTTTGCTCATATTTTCACCAGTGGCTTCTTGAACTCGATTGGCAAACCTAACTCTCCTTCTTACTCCTAACTTAACCCTTACACTTCCATACTTCCACTCTCTTCTGGAAAAACCCACTCTGAGCCGAAACAAACAGAAGTTGTGTGTTCAATGTGTTTCAGAGATTGAGAGTTTTCTCTCTCAATTTTGGCATCCAAGTTTCTGTTCTACTGCCTGTACCGCATACCCCTGATGTTTTGTAAGGTGTGTATCTCACTTTTCAAACTAATAATAAGAATATTTACACGACAAGTGTTTGTTTAATAATCTATTTAAACTGCAGGTCTCACTGCGTAATAGATGTTTGCAGCTTAAAATGCAACCAAACGGAAGTAATACCAACATATGGCAAAAGGATTTTGATTGACCTTCAACTAAACATAACTTTCACTGGTCAGTTGTGTGGCATCCCAACAAGCAAGTGAATGTTGTACAAACGTTGTCTGGATGTCGGTGAAGATCCCCTGAACGTTTTGCGCAAAACGTTTACTTCACTACTTTCTGTAGACACCCTTGAACGTTACTTAAACGTTATTCCCAATGTTGTGGACAAACATTCGTACAAGGTTTATGTAATTATAACTCACAATGTTGTATTAATATTGCCTGGATGTCCATCAACATTCCCTAAACATTCTGCGCAGCACGTTTACTTCACTACTTTCTGTAGACACCCTCGAACGTTATTTAAACGTTTTTCCCAATGTTGTGGACAAACATTTATACAATGTTTATGTAATGATAATTCAAAATGTTGTATTCGTGTTGCCTAGATGTCCATCAATATTTCCTAAACATTGTGCGCAGAACATTTATTTCACACTTTTTTGCCGACACCCTCAAACATTAATCCAATGTTACTCCCAATGTTACCCACAAACATTCGCACAATGCTGAGGCAATGATGTATAATAATGTTGCATCGACGTTGCCTGGATGTCAATTAATGTCCTCTGGACATTGTATGCAAATGTTTATTTCATGACTTTTTGTACACTTCTTTCAATGTTGTCGCAATGTTACACCCATTGTCCTCGCAAAACATCCTATGAATGTTTTTTGAATGTTTTCACTATTCGTCATCTCAAAAGGTCCACAAAACATTTATTGAACATTTTACGTCAATGTCGTGATAAAATGTTTACAAAACATTTGCTGAAAATGTTACATTAATGTCGGTATAAAACGTTTACAAAATTTTCATTACACATGTTACACCAATGTCGTTATAAAATGTTTGCAAAACATCCATTAGACATGTCACAACAACGTTGTTATAGATTGTTTACAAAACGTTCATTAAAGAGGTTACACCAATGTTGCTATAAAATGTGTACACAATGTTCATTAAAAATATTACACCGATGTCGCTACAAAATGTTTACAAATCATTCATTAGACATGTCACAGCAATGTTGTAATAGACTTTTTACAAAACATTCATTAAAGAAGTTACACCAATGTCGTGATAAAATGCTTAGAAAACATTTGCTGAAAATGTTACATTAATGTAGGTATAAAAAGTTTACACAATGTTCATTAAACATGCTACACCAATATCTTTAAGACATTTATCGAAAAGACTCCTGAAACAGCTTTCACCAATTTTGTTTTAAAATAATTAAAAGCCATTCACATAAGCATCTTGCACCAATTTAGCCATAAAATCTCTACAATACATCATAGAGCACGTTATTTTTCATGCAAACATAAGAATAATACTCATAAAGCAACCTAAGAGAAAGTTGAACTCAAATGTCGTCAGCTGGGATGAATTCGAAGCAGCACCAATGAAGCAACCAGAGTTTGAACCTGCAATAGACAAATGTACAAAATGAGTAAAATTAAATACAAAACATTTCATTAGTTAACTGTGTCCTTTATGAAATCTTGTATTGAGCTTCAGGAGCGTTAACACAAAGAAAAAACTCATCATCATTGGCTTGCAAAGTTAATTCATCATCAAAAGTGGAGATGTTGGCTACTTTTATAGTTAGAAACAAAAAAATTTAAACATTTTGTGTGAGTGAATAATACACACGTTCGAATATACTTGAAGCCATTGCAAAACCAGCGCTTAAAGTCATCCCTAGCTCTTTGTTTTCAAAAAATTGGGAGTTTTCTCCCGAACTGAAAAAATACAGGAGCAAGCAACTTCTAATCTCAAGTGAAAAAATCAACTGATCATGTTTAAATTGATTCGTAGGAGGTGATTGAAGGCTAACAAGCAGGGTTGAGAAAACTCACGACATTTCAAACTTAGTAAAAAAAAAACTCAATTTTTTCAAATTACTTTTGTCTGATAATTTTGATTTCAACTCCGATAAAAAAATTACTCTTTTATTTGCTCAAAATATTTTTAATTGTTTTAGGTTGAGTATTTTCACATTTGCGATCTTTATCATCAATATCATTTTGTAATGATTCAAATTTGGTTCAAAAAATCCAAGTAACTATCATTAATTGATATATTCTATCTATAAATAGTACTTTTACAGCTCTTGCAACTAAATAATTAGTCAAAAGAAATTGTCTCATCGCGTGAGGAAGCTGATCATGGAAAAGACTATTTAACACAGGAAGACATAATTCCTAGTAATGTCAAACATCAAGATTATCACTTTTGGCACAATCAGTCACCCAAGTGTAATTTTTTCCCAAATGACTACTCAAAATGTATACAAGCTTTAAAATGAGTGTTTGAATATTCGGCTAAATTACATAGAACTTGGGTTTCCATATATGAGCATTGTGGGATGATAAGTGTAATGGCAAATCAGCACTTCTCTCATTTTGTGCAGAGTAGTTAATGTGTACACTGGCCGTAACCTGAGCAAGGTTTTTGGTTGAAAGTGCAACAACCCAAGCATACTCATCATTATAGTAATGACTTTCAACTTGGAAATTGATTAAACAATAAGATCAGTATAATTTTCTTATAATACTCAGAGATTGGAAAGAAATGTTACCGGAGTCATAATTGTGACGGTGTTTTTTTGACAAGAACATTTCTTAATTAAATCTCGAGTACCATGTATTTCCTTGAGAATGAGTGAAAATCACTAAATGATCAACAATTTTTTAGATAATAGTTTGGAACTGGAAACTTAATAAAAAAACTCAGTCATTTCGTTATATAGTACTGAGATAAAGCTACTGACAGCAAAGCATTATTCATGGTCCTAGAAAAGTAATTGTATTTCATCTGCTCGAGTGTGTAACAAGTTAGGTGTCTATCATCAAAAATCACTTTTTTTGTGTCATAGAGAAGAAAATCTCAATTTGACGAAGGTATACATGCAAGAGGTTTAACCAGTTTTGGTCATTGGTAGCCAAGAAATGCTTGTAATATTCAACTTCTGGAAACAAAATATTTGAAATGATGTTTAAGCACTGCTTTTTAAAATCAAACTAATTTTTACTCATGCAAAACTTGCAAACTGTAAAAATCATCTATTTTGAAGCAGTGTGGTTAGTATAAAAAATCAACATGAATCGAAGTCAATTACCAGCATACGTAGACAGTTCGATTAGTTTAAAAGTTTGCGCACACATTTAAAACAGCGGATAGTCTGAAAGATGAACAAATTGTCTTCGCAAACTCTTTTGACATAAGAAAGTTTAAAAATATCTAGGATTTCCAAAAAAAATATAAAATTAAAGCAAAAACTGAAGTTGGTCAATTTTTTTTAAAAGCCTCGCAATGAATACAAAAAAATTATTAAAAAATTTTACTAGACAGACTCTTTTATTGTTTTCAAGTTATTCAATCATGAAGCAATCCCATGATAAAAAAAAATTATTGGTAATCTATTATTATTTGGATGCTAACCAAAAAATAAATGACTAATAAAAAGTAATAAGTTTGCTTGGTTTAGTTTTTAAAATCATTATCATTGGTTTCATGCTTCATCAGTGAATGACAACGATCATTCAAAAAAATTTCTAAAAATAAATACTAACTCATTGATCAACTGTTTTTTCATCTATCTGAAAAAATATGTTTAGACAGCTTTAAATTTTTATCAACCATGAGATATTGCATTTGGTCTTTGATACATTCCAAATTGAAGAAAATTCAGGAATAAAAAACTCACGAGTTGCTCAGGCATGGTTGGAAATGCATATACAAATTTTCTGTCATTCACAAGGGGAGATAACTCTCTGATTATACAATTTCGATAACATGCCATCTAGATTTAGAAGTAATGAAATTTCTGCTTGTCAATTGAACAGAACTAATTTCGATTCCAAACAACATGCTGTATTTAAGGCTTTTCACAAAGCTCCCGTGAAAAGCTGGTTATGAAGTCAAACTTGTCATGAAGTTAAAAAAAATTATTGGTCAACCTAGAGATGACAGTATTGACTTAGTAAATGTCGGGACTTCAAACTGGGGCATGAATAAAATAAGTTTCTTGATTTCCCCGGTATCGATTTATGCGGGTTTCACTGGAAACTCCCCCGCCACCATTTTACAACGGTGATCACTAGGAACATAAATTGATGCATTCACAATTTTTCAACAGTTAACTGATTATAGAAAATGGAAGCGAGCTCTACTCAATTAAATAATTCCAAAATGTAAGATCTTATAAGTTTTCAACTCGACATTACATTTAAGAAAAGATAGATACATTTTCGTATTGGGAGCTTGAGTTCTTGCAAATGCTGTTGTATCTATTTATTTGATTGCACCCACTCACCGCTTACCGGATGATGATTGTTACTTCAATATTATACAAAGCTAAAAATCCTTCAACAATTTGAACTTGAATTTCCAAGATTTTGGCTCGCAATATTTTGGAGTTGTCTACCTAAGATCTAAACAGTAATAAATTTGCCAAATTTGATCTGTATTGTTTTTGATAGTTTGTAAATAAATGAAGATATTTGTCATATTCATTAGCACCGAAAACATTAAAAGTTTTGTTTAAAACAAAAAAAGCTTATCCCCATTGTTGAAGACAAATCCTCCAATTATTACCATTGCAGAGTGTATTATCCTATTGTAAGAACTACAACCTAAAAATAGCTGTTCATTGAACAAAATATATGGTTTTTGTTGAAGTACAAAACATCAAAATAAAAGAATTATCATGTTCAATAAAAGGTTTGTCACTATATCAAAAGAAACAGAGTAGAATAACGGAATTGCATTCTCTTGCTCTACATTAATTTGAACAGACCAAGTTGTGTTGTTGTGGTTCCAACTGAACTGGAAAATGTGACAATGGTTTATCGGTAAAATAGAGAGGTATATTCAAACTTATTTATGGGTACCTTCTTATAAGAGGTGAAAAGAATGTGATCATGAAGCTGTAACCAAATCAGTGCACCATGCACACTACCCTATTCTTTGTAGCAAGACAAAGGAAAAAACACTTACCAGAGTGCCTGCCTTTCTGCTGAGTATAATTGACATTGGTCAAAACATCTAGTTGCTGTTTTTCTCTTCATAACACCAGAAGGACTATCTCCTGAAACAGGGGAATATGTAGAGATCAAGTAATACTTGTGGAGAAAACAAAAGAAAAACTCCCTCTGAAGTGACAAGCAAATGCTTTCCTTTACGTTCTATTATTATCTTATTGTCTATAGCAACTGAATAGACTTGGAATATTTCAATATCAATTTCTTTTGGACATCAATATGTGAATATTAAGATCACAATTGGGCTACACAGAACACCTTAGCTATCAGGCACATGCCTATCAAATTTCCAAATAACCAGTAACCCAAAATTTTCAAGTTATTGCTTAATAACTGGTGATCAAGTGATATTAAAAATCACCATTTTGAGAAAACTAAAACTTTGATTGAGTCAATAGACATTCAGGTTGGTAGCCATCAAAAAGATTGAATAAGTGTGTTATGCAGATTATCACCATGAAAAGTACCAGAGCGGTGTTTGTAATACACTATATGTTCTGAGCTACAGACTTTCGACTAACAGGTTTTTTAACGACAATAAGAGTATTCGCGACCTATTTGTCGAACCAAACACAAAAAATAATAGGTGTTCATAATTCACTATGTCGCGTATGCAACGGAACATTAGTTTAAGAACAACATAATATTCATTGAAATGTAATAGTTTACCGAAAAAATCATAAAGAAGATAACTCTCAATTTTCAAAATAATCGAGAAAGTAATAAAATTTTGAACGCTATAAACTGGATTAGTTTGTCAAGCTGCCCCTTGCTTTAGTAAATTTGCAAAGCTTGCCATTATTTTGAATTATTTTTCAAGGATATAAAACAAGTTTATGAAAATGAAAAAAATCAACTTGCTCTTTTTAATTTATTAAGTGTTCTGTTTCATTCGTGACCTACGAACAATATAAAAAAATACTTGCTGATTTTTTTTAATTCAGTGAGCTACTTTTTGTGGACCCACAAGTTCCGAACAAAATGAATATTTTTTGATTAAATTTATTACTCAAAAGTGTAATTGGAATTGGAAGCAGCATCAAAAAACCTGCAATAGACAAATGTACAATTTGAGTAAAAATAAACACAAAACACTTCATCAATTAGCAATTTACTTCATAAAATCTTTTACTGAGCTTCAGGAATGTTGGAACCAAAAAAGATTTCATCGTCATTGGTTTACCAAATTTAATTCATCATCAACTGGGATGAAAATGTTGCATCGGATGTTAGCTAATTTTATTGACGGAGACCAAAATATTTAAACATTTTGTGTGAGTGAATAATACACAAGTTCTCATATACTTGAAGCTATTGTAAAATCAGGGCTGAAACTCATTCCTAAAACTTTCTTTTCATAAAACTGAGAGTTTTCTCCTCATTTGAGAGAAATACAGGGGCAAACAACTTCTAATTTCAAATCAAGAAATCGGCTGATCAGTTTTGAATTGATTCTTCGGAGGTGATTCTAACAAGCAAGGTTGAAAAAACTCATGACATTCCAAACCTATAAAAAAAATTGAATTCTTCAAATTAATCGAGAGTTTTTTATTTGTTCAGAATAATTTTAATTGTTAGGGTGTTGAAGATGTTCACATCTGCGACCTTTATTTATGAATATCTATTTGTAATGATACAAACTTAGCTCTACAAATACAAGTAATTATCCGTAATAGATATATTCTATCTATCAAATAGTACTTTTACAGCTCTGGCAACTAAATAATGGGTCAAAAGCAATTGTCTCGTTGCGTAAGGAAGCTGATCACGGAAAAGACTATTTAACACAGAAAGACAAAACCTCCAGTGATGTAAAAGTTGTCACAAACCATCACTCAACATCAAAATTATCACTTTTGGCACAATCAATGCTGAACAAGGTGCAACTTTTTCTCCAGATGACTCATCAAGTTGTATAAAGCTTTAAATGAGTTTTAAAAGATTCAGCTAGCTTACATAGAACTTGGGCTATCCACATATCAGCAATATGGGATGATATGCGTAATTGAAAAAAGGAGATTGCAATGAGTTTCAATCTTTTTGTAGTTTATTTTCTGAATCAGCACTTCCTCTCATTTTGTGCAAAGTAGTTATTGTGTACACGGGCCGTAACAGGACCAACTTTTTGGGTAAAAGCGTAACAACCCAAGCATATTTATCATTATAGTATTAACTTTCGGCTTTGAAATTGAAGAAGCAATAAGATCAGTTGAACTTTCATAACACCATGAGATTGGAAAGAAATGTTGTGAGAGTCATAATTGTTACGGTGTTTTTTCTCAAGAGCATTTTTAATTAAATCTTGAACACTATACATTTCCTTGTGAATAAGTGAAAATCACTAAATGATCAACAAAGTTTTTCGATTTTAGTTTGGAAGTTGAAGCTTCATAAAAAAATTCAGTCATTTTGTTATATAGTACAGAATTGAAGCCACTGACTACAGAGCATCTGTGATGGTCCTTGAAAAATTTATTGTATTTCAATTGCTCTAGTGTGTAACAAAGTAACCTGCCTATCATTAAGAATGAAGTCTTTCATGCCATAGACGGAGAAATCTCCATTTGACAGAGATAAAAATGCAGAAGATTCAACCAGTTTTTGTCATCGATAGCCAAGAATTGTTTGTAATATTCTACTCCTGAAAAACAAATTTTCGTATGATGTTTAAGCATTGCTTTCTAAAATCAAACTAATTTTCACTAATGCAAAACTTGCAAACTGTGAAAATTAGCTTTTTTGAAGCCGTGTGGTTAGTATCAAAATTCATCATGAATCTACGTCAACTACAAGCATATGTAGATAGTTCGAAAACTTCAAAAATTTGTGCATACTTCTAAAACAGCGGAAAGTCTGAAACATCTAAAAAACTTATCTTCGCAAAATATTTTGACATAAAAAAGTCTAAACTTATCCAAGATATCCAGAAAAATAATAAAATTACAACCAAAGTTGAGATGAATCAAATTTTTTTAACAAAATCTCTCAATAATTATAAAAAAGTTATTAGAACTATTACTAGACAGTTATATCATAGTTGTTGCGTTTTCAATCATGGAGCATTCCCATTATGACAAAAACTTCCTCCAAGCCATGACTTTTGTAATAAAGGTAAAATAAAATAATTGGATGAATAAATACAATGAAACCTGCATAAATTGATGTTGAAGAGCCAAAAAGAAACCATCTAATTAAGGATGGTATTGAACTGCTCAAATTTGCTTTTGGAGGCTATAAATATAAATACAATAGTAATAATAAGTTATTTTGCAACGAACAATATAATAATACGATGGATTTCAAACATTTTTTTCATTGACTCACATTGTGAATAAATTTTAATAACAATGACAACTTCAAGTTTTCTCATTAATCAAGCATAATTATTAGTATAGTGGTAATTTGTTGTTATTGTGATGCGAACCAAAATAATAACTCACTGTAATAAAAATAACTAAGTTGGCTTGGTTTAAGTTTTAAAATCATTATCATTGGTTTAATGTTTCATCAGTAAATGACAATGATCATTAAAAAAGCTATCCAATAATAAACACTAACTCAATCAACAGGTTTTTTTTTTATCTAGCTGAACAAACATGTTTAAAAACCGTTCAATTTTTATCAACCGTGGTTGAAATATTACTTTCGGTTTTTTGTTACATTCAAAAAATTAAAAAAAATTTATTAATGCGAACGCATGAGTGGAAGTTGCTCATGTGCTGTTTTAAATACATTTAAAAAAATTCTGTCATTCACAAGAGGAGATAACTACTTGATAATATATTTTTGATAGCATGCGATCTAGGTATACGATTGACAAAATTTCTGCTAATCAATCCAACAGAACAAATTCCGATTCCAAACAACATGCTTTCTTTAGGAATTTTCACAGAGCTTTCATGAAAAACTAGCCATGGAGTTGTGGAGTCAAATTAGTCATGAAGTTGAAAAAAAATTATTGGTCCACCTAGAGATAACAATATCGACTTTTTGAAGCACTTTTCAAAATGTCAATGATAGGGCCTTTAAACTGGGGTATGAATAAAATAAGTTTATTGATTTTTCCATTGTTCATTTATGCGGGTTTCACTGTAAACTCACCCGCCACCATTTTTACAATGGTGATCACTATGAACATAAATTGATGCTCTCACAATTTTCAACAGTTGACTAATCGTAGCAAAGTAACTCCAAAATAAGAGATCTTATAATTTTTCAACTCGACATTACATTTAAGAAAAGACAGGTAAAATTTCCTATTGGGAACATGAGGTGTTGCAAATGTTGTTGTATCTATCTATTTGATTGCACCCACTCACTGCTTGCCGGAAAGAAGACAAATGAGTTTACTTATAGTTAACTTCACTTCCGTAGGATGATTGTTACTTCAATATTATAAAAAGCTAAAAATCCTTCAACAATTTAAATTTGCAAATCCAAAGTTTTGACTTAAAATATTTTGGAGTTGTCTACTCAAAATCTAAACAGTGACAAGTATACCAACTTTGGTTTTTTTTGTTTGTGAGAGTTTAAAAAATAAACAAAAATGTAAGAACCATAGTGCCATCCATTTAAAGCAGATCAATTTACCCTAAACTGAACTTACCTCTTTAAGCTTGTCCAGAAGTTTTGGACGCAATGCCACATGCTGACTAGAGCCTGTAAATGAGCTACACCTAATATTAACGGAGAAGCAGGTTCCTTTTCATTTGAGCCAGAGCAGCTACAAAATAAGAGCAAAGAATTGTAATATCCATCAATACCAAAAACAAATTTGAAAAGTTTGTTTAACACCAAAAAACAGTTATGGCTAGTGTTGAAGACAAACGAGTAGATTATGAGAAAACTGTTCTAATAATTACCTTTACAAAGTGCATAATCTAATTGTATAAGATACAGCCTAATTATGACTGTCCATGGAACAAAATATATGGTTTTTGTTGAAGTATAAAACAACAAAATAAAAAAATTGTCATCTTCAATAAAAGTTTTGTCACAATTTCAAAAGAAACATGCTAGAAAAGCGGAGTTGCATTCTCATGCGTTATATTACTTTGAGCAGACCAAGTCGTGTTGTTGTGGTTCCAACTGAACTGGAAAATTTGGCAAGAATTAATCAGCAAACTAGAGAGGTAAAATCAAAATAATCGATAGATAACCTTCTTATGAGTTGAAACAAATGTGATCATGAAGCTGTAACCAAATAAGTGCACCCTGCACGCACTACCCTATTCTTGGTAGCTATACAGAAAAAAAAACTTACCATAGTGCCTGCCTTTCTGCTGGATATAATACACATTGGAAAAAAACATTTCTCCTGGTCAAAGGACTTCCTCTAGTCACAGTTCTTCTCTGCATAACGCCAGAATGACTATCTCCTGAAACAGGGGAATATTTAGAGATCAAGTAATATTCTTGGAGAAACAAAAGAAAAATTTCCCTCAGAGGTGCCAAGCAAATGCTTTCTTCTCCGTTCTATTACTATCTTACTGTCTATAGCAACTGAATAGACTTGGAATATTTTATTACCAATTTCTTTTTGACATCAATAAGTGATTATCAAATATCACAATAAGCTACACATAACACTTTAGGTATCAGGCACATGCCTATCATATTTCCAAATAATCAAAAAACCCAAAATTTCCAAATTATTGCCTAATAACTAGTGATCAAGTGATATTAAAAATGATCATTTTACGAAGAATAAAACTCCGCTTGAAATCAATAGACAGTCAGGTACGAAGCCATCTAAAAGACTGAATAAGTGTGTTTATGCAGATTGTTACCATGAAAATTGCCATAGCTGCAGTTGTAACACACCATATGTTCTAAGCTACAGATTTTTGACGAAAAACCTTTTTTAACAATTTATAACATTTGCTAGTTTTTCTTAAAGGAGATGGGTCAAAAATAAGGTAAACTCTGTCTGATGTGAAAAATTGACTGCTACACACAATTATCTTTGATTCAATTTTTTAACCAATTAAACCAAACTCAAAGTGATATTATTTTGCACTAGATGCACAAAATACCGTCAATAGATGAGAACTCCAGAGTTAAAGCAGCCGGAAACCTTAGGAGCTCATATTATGAAAGAAAATCAGCTTCTTCTACCTTGCAAACAATTCACGGATTTGCAACCAATAAACCACATGCACTTAAGATCAAACTGAGACAATGAAAAAAATGATAAGGACTAAAATCAAACAAACTTACAATTTTCATCAGGTTGGTGATCAGAAATAGCCACCGTCACTCACAATCCAGCTTCCCATTCAGTCAACAAGAAATTGATGGTAGCTGCAACACTTGCATCATTACCCTGAAACAAGTTGCATAGTGTCAGCATGAAATAACTCCATTTGCTGATATTTATCTATGCATCAATTACATTGCATGGTCAGGTTTATCTCATGCTTATACATAATGTATGGTAGTGTTTTTTACATGTTTATGGATGAGCATGTGAGACGATATGCTAACAAATGACACTGAGCAAGCAACTCACAATTTGACTTCAGAAAATGCAGGAGATATTGCCGTGTTATTGCACCAGTAAGTCATGTCTGTTCTAACATGCGCACATCCTGGCATAGTGTGCTTTTTAATCACTCATAAATCTTTTCACTCCTCTCTGCAAGACAAGTAGTATAAATGCGCAAAATTACAACAACAAAAAGAGTAACAATCGCGTGAATTGCACAGAGCAAAAATTAAAGTTGGTGAGATTATGGAAAAAATTGTATTCAGTTTGCCGTATAGAGGGGGTAAAATGATTATCAAAACCATGCTCTGTGGAAGAACTAGCTGTAGATATTATTTGCAATTTACGTCATTGTGTGATTTTAGGCATCAGCTGTTGCACACACCACTTTTAACATGAGAAAATAATGGTAAAATACTTTCCATAAAACGGAAGTAAGAGTTTGGCTGTGCACCAAGAACTCAAAGAGTTAACTCCCACTTGCTGTTTTAGCTGTTTTCGTAGTAACTGTTATAAAATGAGTCAGATAAACTTTTGTCAATTTTTTTAGCATAATGGTCAAGATTGTGAACACTTGTTATTTGGAGTAGTCTTATCAGTAATTCAAAGTTGTCAGCTGACAATGAAACCAGTTTCTGTATGAAAATTAAAACAACTAATCCCATTTGACGCATTTGATTTACATAAACTTGCCAAAGACTTAATTATCATTTCATAATTCGTTACCAATTTGATTGAAGATACAGAACGTACAAATTATTTGCAGTCGCACTTTTCTCAAGTTTATTCCTAGAGCCTTGAACTAACCAAAAACAGCCCATTGTTTGCTGTGTGAAAACTTAAATGCCTAACTTTTTACACCATATCTGGTTGACTCTACCACCATTAGTCATCTCTGGAGTTAGTTGACACAAAGCACAATAAACATCTCCTAAAATGCAAAATGTGTATAAATTTTTTCAGATTGATACAGCAGATAAAACAATATTTTTTTTACACATTGATAGCATTATGTGGTGTTGGGGCCTTTATTCAACAGTTAATACTTGCTGTAGCAGCTACAATGCTACAGCTCTAAATAAAAAACTACTGTCACATTCTATGTAACCTAAATAATTCAATTAAAACTGACCGAAAAATGTTATATTGCAACTAACAATGTAATAGTCTTATGAATTTCATAGATTTATTTCACATTGTGAATCAATTTTAATAGCAATGAGAACTGCATATTTGCTCATTATTTAGGATAGGTATTTGTAAATTAGTAATTTAATATTATTTTGACGCGAGCCAAATAATAAATGACTAATAAAAATGAATAAATTTGTATGGTTTAATTTTTAAAATCAACATCATCGGTTAATGTTTGATCAGTAAATGACAACAATCATTCCAAAAAAATTTCAGATAACAAATACTAACTCATTGATCAACTGTTTTTGTATCTATCTGAACAAACATGTTTAGACTGCTCAAACTTTTTATCATCCATGGGTGATTGTTGAGATATTGCATATGGTCTTTGTTACATTACAAATTGAAGAAAGTTCAGGAATAAAAAACCCACGAGTTGAAGTTGCTCAGGCACGGTTGGAAAGGCAATCAAAAGAATTGTCATTCACAAAAGGAGATAACTCTCTGATTATATAATTTTGATAACGTGCCATCTAGAAAAATGCCATTAGCATGCCATTAACAAAATTTCTGCTTGTTTATTCAACACAACTAATTTCGATTCCAAACAACATGCTTTATTTAACTCTTTTCACGGAGCTCCGGTGAAAAGCTGGTCATAGAGTCAAACTAGTCATGAAGTTGAAAAAAACTTATTCATCAACCTAGAGATGACAGTATCGACTTGCTAAATGTCAGGACTTCAAACTGGGGCTTGAAGAAAACAATTTTATTGATTTCCCCGGTATCGATTTATGCGGGTTTCACTGTAAACTCCCTGGCCAACATTTTTACAACGGTGATCACTATGAACGTAAATTGATGCTTTCACAATTTTTCAATAGTTGACCGACTATAGCAAATGAAACCAAGTTCTACTCAATTAAATAATTCCAAAATGTAAGATCTTATAATTTTTCAACTCGACATTACATTTAAGAAAAGATAGATACAGTTTCGTATTGGGAACCTGAGTTCTTGCAAATGCTGTTGTATCTATTTATTTGATTGCACCCACTCACTGCTTGCCGGAAAGAAGACAAATTAGGTTACTTCTAATTAATTTGACTTCCATATGATGATCGTTAATTCAATGTTATACAAAGCTAAAAATCCTTCAACAATTTGAACTTGAAATTCCAAGATGTTGGCTCACAATATTTTGGAGTTGTCTACTTAAAATCTAAACAGTAATAAATTGACAAAACTTGATCCGTATTGTTTGTGAGAGTTTTGAAAGTAAATGAAGATATAAGAACCATCGTGCCATCCATTTAAAGTAAATCAATTTACCTTAGAATGAACGTACCTCTTGAACTTCGTCCTGAAGTTTTAGATGCAATGCCACATGCTGATCTACATTAACGGAGATGCAGATTTCTAAGAGTTTGAGCCAGAGGAGCTACAAAATAAGTGCAGGCAGTTGTCATATTCATTAGCACAAAAAACATTAAAAGCTTTGTTCAATACAAAAAACAATTTATCACTATTGTTCACAAATGCTCAAATTAATACCATTAAAGAGTGTATTAACCTATTGTAAGAAAGACAACCTAAAAATAACTGTTCATGGAATAAAATATATGGTTTTTTGTTGAAGTAAAAAACATCGAAATAAAGGAGTTATCATTTTCAATAAAGGGTTTGTCACTATATCAAAAGAAACACACTAAAATAGCGGAATTGCCTTCTCTTGCTCTATATTAATTTGAACAGACAAAGTCGCGTTGTTGTAGTTTCAAGTGAACTGGAAAATGTGACCAATCGTTCATCAGTAAACTAGAGAGGTATAATCAAACTTATCTATGGGTACCTTCTTATAAGAGGTGGAACCAATGTATTCATGGAGCTGTAACCAAATCAAATAAGTGCACCACGCACACACTACCCTATTATTTGTAGCAACACAAAGGAGCAAACACTTACCAGAGTGCTTGCCTTTCTGCTGAGTATAATTGACATTGGACAAAACATCTAGTTGCTGTTCTTCTCTTCTGAAACAGGGGAATACGTAGAGATCAAGTAATGTTTGTGGAGACACAAAAGAAAAAATCACTCAGAAGTGACAAGCAAATACTTTCCTCTACGTTCTATTACTATCTTACTGTCTATAGTAACTGAATAGACTTGGAATATTTCAATATCAATTTCCTTTGGACATCAATATGTAAATATCAAATATTACAAAAGGCTACGCATAACACCTTAGCTATCGAGCACAGGCCTATCAAATTTCTAAATTACCAAAAACCCAAAATTTTCAAATTATTGCACACTAACTGGTGATCAAGTGATATTAAAAATCATCATTTTAACAAAAATAAAACTTTGATTGAGTCGATAGAAATTCAGGTTGGTAGCCTTCAAAAAGAAAGAACAAGTGTGTTAGGCAGATTATCACCATGAACATTGCCATAGCTGTGTTTGTAATACACTATATGTTCTAAGCTACAGAATTTCGACTGAAAGGGTTTCTAACAACAATTAGAGTATTCGCAACCTGTTCGTCGAACAAAAGACAAAAAATAATAGGTGTTCGTAATTCACTGTGTTGCATATGCAACGGACCATTAGTTTTAGAACAACATAATATTCAATGAAATTTTATAGTATACCGAACAAATCATAAGGAAGGTAACTTCCAATTTTCAAAATAATCGAGAAAGTAATACAATTTGAACTGCTATAAACTGTATTAGTTTGTTAAGCTGCCCTTTGCTTTAGTAAATTTGCATAGCTTGCAATTATTTGGAATTATTTTTCAAGGATCTAAAACCGGTCTATGAAACTGAAAAAAATCAACTTGCTCATTATTATTTATTTAGTGTTCAGTTTTATTCGCGCCCTACAAACAAAATAAATAAATACTTGCTGATTTTTTCTTTGTTCAATGAGCCAATTTTCGTTGACCCACGAGTTCCGAACAAAACTTTTATTTTTTGATTAAATTTATTGCCGGTCTGATTATTTTTATTGAAATGTGCTCGGCGAACTAAGGTCGCGAATACGCTTATTGATTTGCTTTCAATTAATAATATTTGCTATTTTTCTTAAAGGAGATAGTTTGCAAATAAGGTAAAATTTGTCTGCTGTGAAAACTTGACTGCTACACACAATTATCGGTCATTCACTTTTTTAACCAAATAAACCAAACTCGAAGTGATACTATTCTGCATCAGATCTGCAAAATACTGTCAATAGATGACAACTCCAGAGTTAAAGCAGCCAGATGCCTTAGGAGCAGCTATTGTATAAAAAAATCAGCTTCTTTTACCTAGCAAACAATTCAAGGACCTGCAATAAGTAAATCATATGCTCTCAAGATCAAACTGAGACACTAAAAAAATTGTAATGACTAAGATCAAGCAAGCTTACAGTTTTCTGAGGATTGGTGATCAGAAATAGCCACAGTCACTCACAATCCAGCTTCCCATTTTGTCATAAAGAAATATATAGTAGCTGCAACAATTGCATCATTACCCTGAAACAAGCAGCATACGTGTCAGAATGAAACAAATTTCCATTTGCTGATTGATATTTGTCTATGCATCACTTACACTGCATGGTCAGGTTTATCTCAATCTTGTGCATAATGTATGCTAGTGTTTGTAACATGTTTATGGATGAGCATGTGTGACGGTATGCTAACAAATAACACTGGTGAGCAACTCACAATTTAACTTCAGAAAATGCAGGAGGTATTGCCATGCTATTGCACTAGTAAGTCAGGTCTGTTCTGATACGCACACATCCTGGCATAGTGTGCTTTGTACTCACTCATAAATCCTTTCACTCCTTTCTGCAAGGCAATTAGTATAAATGCATAAAATTAAAAAAAAGTAGTTACAATGGCTCGAGTTGCACAGAGCAAAAATTAAAATGGTCCGAGTATGAAAATGGTTGTTTTCAGTTTGCCGTTTAAATTGGGTAAAACTACTATCAAACCATGCTCTGCGGAACAACTAGCTGTAGATATTATTTGCAATTTACATAATTGTGTGATTTTTGGCATCAGCTTTTGCACACACCACTTTTAGCATTCGAAAATAATGGTAAAATACTCTCCATAAAGCGGCAGTGAAAGTTTGGCTGTGCACCAACCAAGAAATCAAAGAATTTACTCACTCTTGTTGCTCTAGCAGTTTTCGTAGTAACTGTTATAAAGTGAGTTTGAGAAACTTTGTTACTTGAAGCAGTCTTAGCAAGACTTCAACATTATCAGCTGACAATGAAATCCGTCTGTGTATGAGAATTAGAACAACTGATTACATTTGCCGTATTTTCTTTACACAAACTTGTCAAACACTAATTATTATTTCATAATCTGTCACCAGTTTGATTGAGGATGCAGAACTTAGAAAATAATTAGTTGTACATTTCTCAAGTTTATTCCTAGAGGGTTGAACTTACGAAAAACAGCCCATCGTTTGCTGTATAAAAACTTGAGATGCTAAAGTTTTTACACCAGATCCGTTTGCCTCTACCACCATTAGTCATCTCTGGAGTTAGTTGACACAAAGCACAATGAACATGTCCTGAAGAACAAAGTGTGCATTAGCTGTTTTAGATTGGTAAAGGAAATCAAACAATATTTTTTTTACATATTGATGGGATTATGTGGTTTTGTGGCCTTTATTCACCAGTTGATACTTGCTGTAGCAGTTATATGGTGCAACTCAAATAGAAATAAATTAAACTTACATTCTACATAAGCTAAATAATTCAATAAAAACCAACCGGAAAGCGTGCATGAATCGTAAAAAACAAGCACAGAAAGTTGCGGGTACCAAGAAAAGAATCAACTTGTTTTTGCTGCAAGATTTAATGCTCACTTTTTTTCAGCAACGGTGTCCTAAAACTTTTCTAAGACCACAAAAACTTGCCCATCACTTTTCTAGGAGTTTCTTATGCTTTGTAATGTCTTACACATTTGGAGCCAGCATCTGCTCTGGGTAGTTGTACCTACTCAAATTAGGGGGGATAACTGTTTTGCCATAGTTTACGTACAAAGCGCAATTCACTGTATTAATGATAATGCATGTTCTCGTAGCACTTCATAGACCTATCAAGAATAAAAAAACAAGCTTTCACTCTAAGTGATAAAATTTCGCAAAAGTTTTATAATAGTTATGAATGTCTTGACAACCGGCTCGTAGCACACTATTCAGTTTTGTTTCGCCTCATTTTTACGTCATTTTTACCCTTAGTCTTCAGAGTTTACTGGGAAATTTATTTATAAACATTTCAATAAATTTAAGAAGAGCCTCTGCAATTGGTTGACAGCACAAATTTTGTACACAAAGAGTAAGTGGTCCCTGAATTCTGCCATCCTAAAATGCAGAGATTGTCTTACTAGAAAATACAAAGCAGAGTGACGTAATTTAAAATTTTCACGTAATAAAAGCTCATGGGATGGTGCAGAAAGCAGCGATGTAGACAATAGAGTACAAATTAGGCCTACATGTAAATTCTGATTTACTGGACATTAAATGAAAGACCAAATGTGTCAAGTTTAATCCTGCAGTCAAAAAATAACCATTCGTGTCACTTTTCGAAACAAAAGTGTCCCGTACTGGAATTGTCCTCTCCTTATAAATACCCCTTATTATAGCTACTGCTAAAGCCGTGGCTACACACACCCACGTTTTGTAGGAATATGACGGAAATACGTTTGGTAGCGTTGCTCTGGTTGCTACACACACAGATGATTAATCACCGAAACGCTGCGGAGTGTCCAGTGAGGCTATGAAGACATTATGAAAACTATCATAAATATAAGTTATAATTATTAAATAATTATGGTATTTGTTCATAATAATAAATAAATAATTTATTATCTGTAATAAATAGATAACGCCTAGAAATAATAATTAGTTGTTTATAAAAAAAACATAACCTCTTTGATAGAAGTAACAAATGGTCTGTTGGCTAAGCAGTAATGACCAAGTCAATGTTGAATTATAAAAAAAAGTTCATTGGAGTCGTCAAATTTCGTCTCTACATTTTATTCAATCGAGAATGGTTTTTTTGATAATAATTGTCCAGTCACCAAAGCGTCAGGCAGAGAAAAAGCACGTTTTCATCGCATACTGACAAAACGTATGTGTATGTAGCCACCCATTTAGGTATAGCCTTTTATTGAATATAAATTTTACCAAATTTCCTGCTAGAACTCGGAACCTAGCATTACTTGGATTCATGAAAAAAAGGAAGTAAAAAAGAGCACGCTAATGCCCTTAATCATTATAGCTAAGAAAAACAAATTGAGTGAAAACTAAAATTGAGTGAAAACTTTTTTTATTCATTGTAAGATCAAAAAGTAACATACCTTCTCTTTCATGTCATCATAGGAATAATGCCATCAATAGTGTTTGTTGCTTTACTCGCGGTAGTGGTCCCCGCACTCATGTTTACTATGAAAAAAATGTGAAAAAAATTGCATTTTATATTTCAAGCTCGTATGTAAAAACCATGAAGTGAAATTCCGCGCAACTGAAGCCCAAAACATTATAGAATAAAAATAAAACTTTAATACTTGATTTTTTCTAACTACAAAAATGAAAGCCTAGTTGATGTACATTCAAGTACGATTAACACAAAAAGTGAGATGTAGGGTTCGCTTTGATTCTTAAAAGCCAACACACTTAAATTGAGAAGCAAAATCCAAGAAATTAAACTTTATAAATTGATAAATGCTCTTCAGTTGGTCAAACTATGGTCTAGAATATAATTCACTTCAATTCACAGAATATAAACTACAAAAAAAGTTCGAAACAAATCCATAACGTTAACTAAAATGCGTCAGTTTTAGCACATAAAAAATTTAAAGATAGTATTGGTTTGATTGCTACTAACAAAAAATTTAAAGTTTTTGAAATTAAAATCTTTTGTCCTTGTTATAAATACCCCATTCCATTTTTTGCATCTTGTGCATATAAATGCTTAAAAATCATGATAACAACGCAAAGCTATTTTCATTTCTTTTTCCAAATGCCAATTTCAACATAATTTTGTAAAATGCTTGTGACACTAGCGAGCATTGATAAGATTACCTTTGTCCATGAGTGCTTCAATGTTTGCATCAGCAGGCTTCCATACAGGCTGACTGCAAACAAAGGCAGAGTGAAACAGTGCAACTCTTTTATTCAAAGCTCGCAGAGTAAACAAGAATGAACGGCATTTAATTCAGCTAGTACAACAAAACTCATAAGCAATAGTGACTGTTTGTGAATGACTATCTGCTAGAAAATTGAGAACTAACAATTTGAAACCGGAGTGGCCAAACAATCAAGAGTTTATATAATATATATATGATAATATTTTGGTACAGGAGATGATAGTTTGACACACCTATTGCAATGATACTCAACTTTCATTCCCTCAAACATAAATTTATTGACAATTTGGTTTTCCAGAATGAAAATTGAACTCAGCAAAATTTTTAAATCCTCCACTTTTCCATAGAAAACCGCTTAGGTCTTTTAAGCAATGTTCTAAAAAACTTAGTCAACAACAGACCGAATGCATCCAAAAGTTCTTTTTTACAATAATTTAGTTTTTTGACTGCATGAGCACATATCTCTTCCATGTCTGGTTTTATTAAAAAAAGACTGAAAGTATTGGAAATTGTCTTGCATTGCGCATTTCCATTATACAAAAGGAGCTGGGACCAAAGTGATGCTTTGTGTTTGTTCATAAGCTGTTAGCCTCAGTAGTTTACCTTTTCCAAGTATGCGTTGTTTTCCTCACAGGTTGTCTTTTGTCACTTGGCAAGTATTGCTGCTTTTAGAATGTCTACAAAAAGGAGAGTTTTTGACTGCAAGACAACATAGGCCAAGTGTGTTTCGAATATAATATGTAATTCACAGTGTTGCAGACAATTCACAAAAATGTCATGAGACACATTTTATACATGGAAAGTTGCTAGATATTTTCAAGTTTTCAGGGTGTAAACAAACGTAATACAAAATAGACAACATGATTGCAAACAATGGTGGGAAAATTTGTTTCAGATACATTTCTCGGAGGCAACCAATCTACAGGAGAATTTTGTCAAAAAAAGTATATGACCACTATTTCAGCTCTAACCACTAGCTTATACGAGAATTTGTGAGCAAAAATGATGACATACAAAGAAAATTACTGCTCTTACAATGGTTACAAAAGCATTGCACAATAAAGTGAAACTATCTGCAGTGCTAGAAGTGACCAAAACTGGACCGGACAATGTTTCTTCTGGTTTCTATAGCAATGTTTAGTTGCGACTTTTAACATGCAATTGCCGCAAGATGGTTTTTCAATATTTGCAACTAACCTGTCTTTAGTTGACTCTACACCTTCTGTTTACCTGAAGATAGCTTTATAGTCCCTTCAAACTCAGCTTCATTTATGATCAAGTAAAATATCATGTAAATGGTTACTTTTCCACATTCTAGCAATAATATGGTTGAGCCATTCCCCTTAACACAAATCGCAGCAAGATGTGGCAGCCAAGTTTACTGCAATGCCACTAACAACTAACTAAAACTCTCAGCCACAACTACTTCATTGTTTAGTAGCTGTGGTTGGTAAGCGCTATAAATGTTTTGTTCTCAGCTCCAGGCTTAGGGCTCGTTATGTAATTCCCTAGCTTTAAGTGTGAGTCATTATATCCCACTACAGTCAACAGAATAGAAACTCATATATTTTATCCTTATCAACATATTTGGAAATTTTCCGGCTGAGGTGGCTAGTTAACTGTGTTTAATTAAGTGATTTTGAAATTTTTCAACATGATGAATAACTAAAACCACCTTATAGAAGCTAATCAAATGACTCATTTCTTTCGTGCTCCATGGAATAGAAAACTTGTCATTATAAGACTTCATGGCTTGAAAAACAAAAACTCGACGTATGGAATATAACATTTTTCTGTTGTTATAAAAAAATTAAATATAAGCCCGGTAACCAATGTATCTAATGAGTCAGTAAAGTGTATTCAGAATCCCAAATGGTCGGTATTATCACATTCCGGTAATGCTGGAGAGAAACTTTGAGTCCCGAGTATTTTTGTGCTAAAGTCTGCAAAGCAAAGTATCTTATTTTGTGAAGGGATATTATATTTTACATTGCTTTATTCATGCATCAGCATTTCAGTAATATGCTTGCTGTTACTTATTGAAACTGAAATAAAAAAGTGAACAAGTACTGACCTACTGACCGCACCTGCCTGTGAGTATCCTGACAGTTCAAATTATTGTATTTGTTCAACACAAAGAATGTTGTGGAATATTACATAACCGTTTTGTACCCTTGCTATGCTATAGGGAGTGAAGTAAGCAAATAATCCATCCACCAATGCCAAGGATGCAATTGTCGCATTTTGCTGCACTGTTGAAATAGTCTTGCCACTTTTAAGTTTTAAGTGAATTCCATTGTTACATTTTCAAAAACTAAGAGTTAGATATTGCCCAAACCATTATCTACATTCAAAATTGTGCTTTTTAAACATTAAAATCAGAATGCATGTCAATAATGACTTGGTTTATGGGAAAAAATGTAATTAAGCGGAAAACATGGACAATACAGTAGTGACTTCAGCAATCATTTCTTGCTATGTGAACGAGGGAACCAAAGTAAATATGGTTTGAACCGGGTTGCTATGCACTACTTCCCCACTGTGCGCAGGCAAGAGTTACATAATGCTTTACAATAAGCTAACCACAAAGCAGTTTCATATGTGGCAAAGGTTGACAAAGGATGCCAAGCAAGCTTCTGAACTCATTTTCTTCTCCAACTGCTGACTGGCTTGCAAGTAGATGAAATCTCCATTGCACATTCGCAAAAAATATTTTATGTACCAATATCTTCTGTTGCCCACTGCAAAACAGAAAAAAGTTTTTCAATGTTAATAGCTTGATTTTAAATAATCTAGCTTGAAACCAGCTTCATGCAAAGTATATGAACAGAGCAGAGAGTTAGTAGAGATGAAGTATCACAATATTGTGGTGCTTCATCTCTACTAACTTTGTGCTATACCCATGTACTTTACATTAAAATAATGTTGCTTTACAGTCAAGCAAAGATGCTTGACTATAATACAATATTCTTTTAATTACAATTTATGCTTGTTTGCTATTTCCAGCATGTCAAGAACAAAAAATAACAAAAACCACATACCACAAAGCTAAACTTTTTTTCACATTATGCGAACACCATCTATGTTTGTTATATCTCAGAAACCCAACACTTGTGATTCCACTGGTGTCCTATGGAGTCAATAGCTTACATTCCTAATCTTCCTCTTTGATCATTGTTAACAGTTGTGCTAATCTATTTAGATTTAAAGCCACTTGCCAAAAACTGAATTTAGCGGCAGGTTCTTTCTCAGATACCAATAACAGACCAATAAACGGAATAGACTGCAATAGTCTATATTAAATTTAGCTTACCTAAGCTGTCAGTGAAATTAAAACTAAATTTCTTTCAAAAACACCATTTGCCAAAGCATTCAAAGATACAAATAAGATCCAACATTTCAAGAAAAAAAATAATGATTTTGGTTTGTTTTTGTGTCAAAATCAACGCAGCCTGTAACAAAAACTTTTGGAAGAAAGCAAATACAATGCCTGTTGCAATGTATTTTATCAGTCTGAAGCTCTCATAACTTGTCAACACACCGAATATGTACTTGAAATGATGTTTCACATCTGCTAGAACCCATTGGTCAATTATCTATTTAGCACATAAAGGACTTATTGTCGATTATGTAATCCTGCATCTGCTTGAAGATACGACACTAAATGTGGTTAGTTAGGTGCATGTAGATGTTTTCTGAGAGTTTAATACTAAAGCAAGAAAACAGAAATTATGCAGTAGCTGTGTCGCCATTTTTTTCATCCAGAGTGTTTTTTCTGTTAAAAATCATTATTTAACAGCATTTACAGAAATTCAGGAGATTATTAATACCTACTAAGCAGCTTCATTATTTTTACATAAAATAGCTGAGTCGCAAAAACAAACTGATCTGCAAACTAACTTTTTATATTATTCATTGCGATGTGGTGCTGATAAAAGTAATATCTTATTTTGTAACTATTTCAAGTTTTTATTCATAGCTTTTTAATTTTTTGTAATCAGTGTACAAGTAATTGCCTCAGATGAAACGTGGTAGAACTTATCGAACTACATTGTCAGTTTGCAGAACACCTTAATCAACTCTCAAGTTACCTTACACGCTTTGATTTTGATTGGGTTTCAATTTAGCAGCATTCAATTTTGATAAAAAGACAACAGGTAAAAATACGGCTGATAGTTCGGCATTGAAAAAAAATTGAAGAAAAGCGTTTCATGAACAGTTGTTTTTTTATAATTAAGAGAGTTTAAAGCCTTTTCCAACGAATTGCTTTATTTTAGTACCTTTTTCTGGATTGAATGTTCAGACAGTTTTACAGCACCATCAAATTGCCTCACTTCTGTTTAATCTCTCTCTTATAAACAAATTGAATATGCTCTTATTTCCACTGCTTTGATGTGGTTTAAAGTGAGATAGAGATAGATTAATCTTCTTGCTATTACACAACAGATGTTTGTAGTAACTCCTTTTATACCAGCTATGAGATGTGATAGAACTTACAGTACACTGTTCTTTGATTAAATATTACAATGAAAGATTTTCTTTACTTTTGGATAGCACCAATTCAAGCACAAAAAGCTTGCAGCAATAGTTACCGAAAGTGCAGAGACTCACTCCCACAAAAAAATTTCTATTCTAACTACCATATGGTCTTAACATGTGAGTGGAAAAAAATAATATTAAAAAATCAACAGCTCAAGCTAATTATGCAACAGTATTCGGAGACTCATTAATTGACAGTTTTGAAACATCGAAGCTGGAAATAAGGAAAAAAAATGATGAAAGCTTTATGTCCGTAGTGTCACTTTTGGCACACAAGACAGATGGAAATGCTTATTGAGCACCAACTCCTAATCTGTTTTTGTTAGGTAATGATAACAGCCTGTGAAACCTAAAAACTTTCGTGGGTTAAAGCCAGGTAATTGTTGTAAGTAGAACAAAACTGAAAATTGACAGGTAATCAACGAAGTAATCAAAAGCACCAAAAAACCGTCAATTCAATAACTCTGGGTTAATATCAATGAAATGTTTTTAGTTAAATACAAGGATCAAATTATTATTCAAAACAAGAAAGCATGTGAGGGTCACCCATCAAGTAATAAAACAGGTCCATTAACCTAAAATGCTTATAATGCCACAAACAGAGCACCACAGAGCTAAGAAATGCTTGTAGGCCTATACCTTGGGGCTTGTGATTTTTTCTAATTAATTGACGAACAAGACAAGTGCATGGTATCCACAAGTAAAAAGAGAGCTTCTGAATTTTCTACCCAGAAAGCTACTCTCACCTCTCCCTTCTTGCAGTTTATAGATCTAGCGCATTCAAACTATTTTGATTCCTTACCTTGATTGTGACTGCGAAAAAATCTAACAGCTGTAAAACAAACGCTAACCACACTTGGAAAGGTCAATTACAGCAGCACATCGCTCACAAATTGATAACTATTAGAGAATTTGCACCCATTTTTGTCAAGAGCCATTTTTGAAATAGGTTTTTGTACCATAATCTAGTTCTAGGTCAAGCTCATCAACCTTACATCGGTTATGTAACTAGCTTAAACTACTGATCAAAAGAGTTTTATCTCTAGGCACCACTTTACAAAAGATTACTGCATTTACAAGATTCTAAAGCATCCAACAAAATGACAAGTTGCCAGGGCTAAACCAGTAGTTATCATTTCAGTTAACTTTTCTTCAGTGTAGCTGCAAAAAGTACTAAAACAAAATTTTTTTTAATTAAGGCGATAGATAAAAAACTCCGATCAATAGCGCTGCATTGGTACATACACTAAACTTTGCAAAGTGATTTTCATACCTATATTTGTGCAGTAACTATTTTTTGAAACAGTTTTTTCTTCATGCTTGTTTGAAAGCAAACAGAGCAACCTTGTTAACTGCACAATGGAAAGTGGGTAATCAGTAAAGTCGTGATAGAGAGGTGCTGCCCCAAATAATGCATTTGGAAACAGTCTATAAAAACTGAAATTAATCGATGTTGAAAAAGAGGGTAGCATAATTGACTTGAAATGTGAAACTTATTGGTTAAGGTTGCTTCTAACAATTTGTTGGCCTAGAAATTTTCCTTGTACAGTAATTCGCCCTGATATCTACGATAATTGTTTTATTTTCAAAGGCTTTGCCTAACAATGAAACACCTTCACGTCTGTTCAAAGAGCTTCATAACCAAAGCTACTTTGCTATTGTTTCTGAATACTCTACTAATGAGGTTTATAGTGGGAGATCAGAAGGATTACATGATTATATAACACAGACTTTGCAGACACTTATCAGATATTTTCTGTGAGATCTTGATGGCAATGAAAACAAAAAAAACTCATTTTGTTTGTTTAGCACCATGCTAATATTTCTCTTATTGCGCAATATGACTACAAAAAAGTCAATATCAACAGGCTTCAGTATACTGCTACCAAATAATTGTTATTCAAGGCTTCACATAAAAAAAACTTGAATTAAAGATGAAAAAATAAATAACTGCCAGTTCAACTTGATTGTACCATTAAATTTGAAGACTCGTTGCTCAATAGTTATAAACACATTGGAGGTCACCAACATGTCAAACTAGTTGTATATTCCGACACTATACTTTTTATGAGATGGTTTTTACGCATAAAGCATAATGAAATACAGTTTCAGTAACAAATCAATTGCTTTCCTTTCGAGACTATGATGGGGATTTTAAAAAGTTAGAAGAATCAATGATTTTGAGGCTAAAGGTTTAATGCCTCTAAATTTTGATAAAGCTCAAACATTATGAAGTCTTGCTATGGGCCAACTATTTCCAAGAACGTTTGCCATAGAAACATATTTAACTAAAATGAGTATCAAAATTACCAATTGAACATGCAGATGTCATTTTTTTCTCTGTATCTGCAACTCCATGCTTAATTTCAACAACATTGCGTTTCCTGACATTTGAACCAAAGAAAAATCAAATGGCTGGTAAGCAATGCAGGAGTTATCTGCACGCGATCATTCTACCCTTTGGTTTGACAGTGAACTTTCAATGAAGTTGAATGAAGATCAACCAGTTGCTTTAACATGGAGAGTATCAACTGTTTTTGTTTATAAAATACTGTTATTATCCACTGAATAAAAATAGCTTTAAAATAAAGTTGAGAGACTAAAGGTTTCGGCTAATTATGTTGCAATAACCAATTACTGAACATGCAATCAAAAAGTACATGAGCTCTATAAAAAGAGTTATTTCTGTAAAGCTAGTTATTGCACTTAAACATATGTTGTTCCAGCCAATAGTTTTTACCTCGCTTTGCCTTGTTGACCTAATGATTTCTTCCCCTCTAACAAAATAGTGGGCCTAAAATAAATAAATCTGATACACAGAAGAAACAATTGTATTAATGCCTAATGTACAAATTTGAATCACATTGCAGAGTTTAACCACTTGGCTGAAGCTACTTACTGGTATAGTTTTTTTTACCATGTTGCAAATTAGAACTTAGTGAATATTTCACTCAGCACATGGTATAGCTCAGCAATTCAGAGAAGTTGTGTCCCCATTACTTTCTCTGTCAAAGTAGGAATTTTTGCTAGCAAATAGATTAGTAAATTTCAGCAATCAAGCTTTGGTGCATACATACGCATTATTTGGTTCCCTGCAACTATCTGATTTTCTCTTGGATACAACACTATTTAAATGATGGAAAATATGGTAAGCAAAACTGTTCAAATCTCACACAAACTTTTTTTTGCAAAACAATAGCCTGATATAAAGTGATCATTGTCTAGTTTTAATGTAGACAAAAAAGGTTCTTTTGTTCAGGAATTCATCAACGCTTGACCTAAGTCAAAAATTTATTCAAGATTTTGAAAAGAAAAAACATTCACAAAAAATGTTCAGCAATAGGAGCATAAGCCCTTTGCTACCCTGAAACATAATCACAAGTTCGCCAGAAAATGCTTTTGAGGTAACTGACAAGTAACAACCTCAGTACTTTTAGTATTGTGTCACAAAGTAGCATAAAAATTTCATCAAAAAAAACATGGTCAGAAACAACTTTACTCCATAAAAATAAACAAATGCTTTATACTACAAGTTTTATCCAAAATTTTGTCCTACAAGGAGCCTCACAACCATTTTACAATATTCTGGGGTACTATTAGGGCAAACATTATTTCAACTTTCCACAAGCGTTTGAAAATAATGTTGGATGAAAAACGTTCGCAGTACATTTTTAAGAGCATTACTGTAGTATTTTCGAACGATGTTAAATGATCATTGAAACAGGCGTCTGCTAAACATTACATAGTAACATAATTACAATATTATAAAATGGCATTTGAGCAAACATTACTTCAACATTTTATAAATGTTTGAAAACAATGTTGGCTGAAAACATTCCCAGAACATTTTTAAAAACATTATTGTAATGTTTTCCAATGATGTTGAATAAAGGTTGAAAACAAATGTTTGCTAAACATTACATAGGAACATAGTAATAATGTTCTGAAATAAAGTTCACGCAAATGTTATTTGAACATTCTATAATTTTTTTAAAACAATATTGGCTGAAAACGATTCCAGAACATTTTTAAAAACATGATTTTAACGTTTTTAAACGATGTTAAATAGCAGTTGAAAACAAACGTTTGCTAAACATTACATCGTACCATAGTTACAATGTTCTGAAATGATACTTGAGCAAACGTTATCTCAACATTGCACAAATGTTTGACAGCAATGTTGGCTGCAAAACCTTCCCGGCACATTAGTAAAAACATTGTTGTAATGTGTTTAAAAAATGTTAAATAAAGGTTGTAAACAAATGTTTGCTAAACATTGCCCAATAACATTGTGACAATGTGCTGAAGTAACATTTGGGAAAACATTATGTTAATGTTATAAAAAGGATTAAAAGCAATGTTGGCCGAAAACGATCACAGAATATTGGTGAAAACATTATTGTAATGTTTTTAAACAATGTTAAACAAATGTCAAAAACAAACATTTGCTGAACATTACATAGTAACATAGTTACAATGTTTTGAAATGACGTTTGAGCAAATGTTATCTCAACATTGCACAAATGTTTGACCGTAATGTTGGCTGCAAAACGTTCCCAGCACATTAGTAGAAACATTGCTGTAATGTTTTTAAAAAATGTTAAACAAAGGTTGTAAACAAACGTTTGCTAAACATTAGTCAATAACATTGTCATAATGTGCTGAAGTAACATTTGGGAAAACATTATCTTAATGTTGTAAAAAGGTTTGAAGAAAAATGTCGGGTGATAACCTCCCGATAACATTTGCTAAAATGTTAGAACAATGTTCAAAAGTAACACTATTTGAATGTTACATCACGATGTTGAAATAACATCCAAGTGGAACATTCCTGTAACGTTACAAACTAACATTTGCACAAATGTTGTCTGGACATTTTTTAAACGTTTTAAAAGAACATTAGCTTAGTAACATTCTCTTAACATTTTTCCAAATTTTATACAAACATTTTGTCACAATGTTGTTGTAATGTCTGGGCAAACATTTTGAATAACATTTTCTAAACGTCTGAAAAACATTTTCGCGAAACATTTTCCTGAAACGTTGTCTCAAAACGTTGCAACAATATTCGGAAAACATTTTGTGCCAATGTTTCATGAAGACAATGTTGTGAAATGTCCCCTGGATGTTAATTGCTTGTTGGGTTAGAGCACAACTTCTATTTTGATGCATTGAGTTTACAAGTTTACTGAAATGTTTTGAAGCATTTACGATTGCAAATTCCTAGCATTTTCTAAATATACACTAATAACCAATTTTGTCCTTGGAAATTATCAAACTGAGGGTATGATATATTACATAATGTGTGCGCAGTAGATGAATTACTGCTTAGTGGCATCTTTAGGATAAAAATTCTGGTCCGTTTGACTAGCGCAAGGCCACAAGAGCCTTGTGTTTTAAAAACAGCATTCAGATGTCTATGTGATGTATTTGTCTAGGTGTTTCATTTATCTGTAAAAATATGCTATGTTTACAAAAGCATGTATAATTTGTGTCTCAGTACATCATTTTGTACAAACAGCAGTTAATTTGTGTGCATCATCTTCTTTGAGACACATCGAGTAGGAAGTGTGCAATAATTTGTCTCTTTTCTTCTAGTTCTTGGTCTAATACGAAAGAGCAAAGTCTTTTGTTGACTTTGTAATAGTCTATATCCAACTTCTTGAGCTGCGACTTTATTTTACGTTCAATATCCAAAAGAAAAGGTCTCACTTGTTCCAACGAGCTTCTGTATGTGTTTATGTATATGTTCCCATTCTTTTTTAACTGCTGTCTTGCCTTCATGTAGCGAGTCAGAACATCTTCACATTCATAGAATTGTAACCATATGTCTTTCAGTTTTTTTTCTGTAAACATATGACATCAATGCTGAAATGTAATGGCATCCATGCTGGCATCAAATCTTTAGGTAAACAGACATGCAAAGCTTAACAAATTAATTTTCTGCACATTCAGAGATGCTTACCTTTATTTCCAAATTTGAATGTAGAATTCTGTGTAGTTTGAGAACATCTGCTGATAGGTAGATTAGACTGTACAGCCTCAGATGGGTCAGTAACTGCCTCACCTGTGTTGATAAAGAAGCAAAAATGAGTTGGTACTGTGCAAACCATTTTCTTAAGTGGGCTTTTGCAGTTGGAATGCTACATTATTTATATCTCAGACAGTTTCATTGTACCTGCAGCAGTAGAAACATGTCCGCTCTGGCACAGATTTATTGATGGCTCTCTAACTGACGGTTCTGCCAACCCTGAAAAAGTGTGAGGAGCAGTAATAACTCGCATGGTTTAAGTTACAAGTTGGAGAACTGCTCGAATCAGCTTACTTTTATCTCTGTATGTAAACCATTCCTATGTTCTACTATATACATTTGTATTGTGTTTCTGTATGTCTGCGTGCTGCTCCATCTATGGACCACTACTTTTACATACTATTACCTCCTTGTCGTACATCTACTGCTGTGTCACTGTACCGCTATATTTATGTATCACTAGGTCTATGTACCGCTATGTATGTGTACTACGTTTATGTGCTACTACGTTTATATACTACTACATATATACACTACTAGGTCTACATGAATATGCTACTATGTCTATGAACCACTATATCTATGTACCACCATGTCTATGTATCACTATTTATATGTACTACTACGTCTATGTATAGCGATGTCTATGTAACACTATGTTTATGAACTGCTATGTTCGTCTAATGCTATTTTTATGTGACTATGTCTAGGTACTACATGTTAATGTAACATTCCATCTGTGCTACTGGTTAATTTTTATGTACCATTTCATATAACGAGTTATTTTGCAATAAAAGTGACTTTATAACATACTGTTTAGCTCAATAAACTGTTCCTTTTGTATTTCAGGGTTCCTCTCCAGCTCAGTACTTACATCAGCTGCCAGTTCTCTCACTTGATCCACCTCTAATACTGGAATCAGTTTATTTATATTTACTAAGGATACGTTGTTGGCACAAAGTTCAACTGTGCATGTGATGTGAGTACCAAAAAATATTTTGTTGAAAAATCTATTAGCTTACTTGGGTCATTGTACAAGTCCAGAATTATGTCTATCCCAAGATGTTGAGCGTGAGCCTTGCAATGATCCCAATCCTCCTCCAAACTCTTTTTAACATCAGAAAGTTTGGTGTCTCTGGAAATAAAGTGTTAACACTTTTTAGAAGTTAGGAAAATATCAATACGGTGTGCATCATGCATATTGTGAAGGTTTGGCACCACTGTGTGGATGTTCCTGTGGTGATATACCTGTATGATGGATTGATACAGTGCGCCAGTGGCTAAACAATTTGATGTAGCATGCCAGTCATATGACACAAACCGTGGCCTTATGCTTTGTTTTATTTTCAGCAATGAAGTCTTTTTCCTGGCATAGCAATATTTGAAAGGCGCATCTACTGTAATTGATGAGTATACTCGGTTTTTTTTTTAAAGTGAAAGCTTTTTGTTAAATTTGTTGATTTATTTAATAATAAATCATCAGAACTTTATCATTAATAAATCATCATCATTATAACTTTTAATGTTATAAATTATCATTATTTATTCATGTAATCAATTTATGACCATATGGATCAGAACTAATAACTGACACTTTTTGATCAGCAACTGCACTACACCAAAGTAATTTTGGTACTAGGTCATGAATGTACAAACTCTATAACAATTGTTTGCACATCTGAAAATAATTATGTCCGCTACTAGAATACTAGAATTTTATATGTTTACCGTGTGATCCGATCGTGAGATATTATTTATTATTTTTATATAATAAAATGTAAATGCCTGGATCTGTGTGTTCACAGCCAACCGATGTGGATCCCAAATATAATTAATAGCAGATGTTCATCGATCCAGCCCGCCGAATGCACCTTTGTCTCGCAAAAATGGTTAAACTTGATGAGTTGTAAACACAGTTGGTTTTATACAATCGGATGGTGCCATGTGCAGTTGACATCAAGCATAGGCCAACATGTATGTTTGGTTTGAGATCAAACCTCTGACGTATAAATATATCAGCCTATCTTATAGTAAAGCACGTTGATGAAAAGCATCGGTCTGTGTAGCCACCTCTTTGATATGCAGGTAGAAAACCTAGAAGTTTTTGTAAATAATAAATTGCTGTTGCATTTGAAGTCATTACTTCTGAAGCGGAACTGTTACTTTGACGTTGGCTAAACTTATCGATTTTACTTGTCAGAATATCATCATAGTTGGCTAAAAACAAGCACACTGAAAACTACCTGAAGTGAGCCAATACTGGGCTGGGCCGGTTGCATTCTTCTTCAGGCCCATCCTTAAATATTATGGCACCACCTTCTATGGAGTACCAATAGCCAGGTCCGTGTTTCAAATAATCTGCCAGTCTTTTCAAAGTCCAAATAGTTGCAAGCTGCAAGAGTTACAGTGTTACAGGAGTTATTGTCCTATATGTTTGTTTGTAAACAATCTTTTGCTTGAGCAGTTCATTTATCACTTTAACCTCTTTAAAAGTATGCAGTTTTTGGCTATACATTGCATCGTTAGCTGTGCTATGTAATACAATACAATAACACATACAATAAAGCTGGAACAAATAATACATCTAAATACATGCTGCTATCTCCGCTCACCTTATTTTGTTCCATGAATTTTTTTGTTAAAATTGTTGATCTTCCACCGTGTGTTTTGTCAGCAGCCAAACTAACTGCTGACCTATCCAGTTTACTTTGGCTCTTGAGATATGTCTCCGTGCCGGCCCTCACATCTAGCTCTAGTGCCATGTGCATACGCACCATTATGTTAGTGAGCACGTTTTCTGGGTGTTTGTTTGAACCCAGTGTCATCTGCCTGCAGATAAATCCTTTGGATAAGTCACAATTACACAAACTAATAAGTGTATCATTTTTGTACTAACCACAAATAAATATGTATTACTCATCATACCTCAACTCGTGAAACATTCGCTCCGCTGCTTCAGTGACAATGGACCTAAGAGACATTAGCCGTAAGCTTTCTGCAAAATGGCAAACAACAGAGTGATATGGTGTCCCAAACACTAGTCTTTTCTTGTCTGTGTCTTTAAATATGTCGCTGTAGTTTACTGCAAACTGCAATGCCATCAAGTGTGCTCGTAAAACATCTTTTGTGGATCTTTTGCTGGCGAGCTGGTATGCCAGTCTTTGAAGCTCTGTTAGAGCAAACAACATTTGCCAAACTCCTCTACATTGACTGTAACAAATTGGGTATAGTGTACATACGAAAGGAAGTGAACAAATTTTGTCGATTCATAAAAAACCTCAATTTATTCTTCCTGCTTAAATATTTTTGTACCTGTCTGTCTGAAACTTCCAATCTTGCAGTAACGTGGTTAATTCTACTAAGTAGAGCCTAGCGTCACATCCTCGTACCATCGATTTTTCTCCTGAAATAATATCACCCTATATTATACTTGATACACACAACATTTGTTTTATCCTAGCAATGGAGATAGCCAAGAAACACCACAGTGCTGTTATCATTTCCCTCACCTAGCTTGTCCTTACAAAATTTGGCAATTTTTACTCCGAGGTCTTTGTTGTTGTACTTGACGATAGGCAGCTCCTCCATAATGTGCTGAATGCAGTTTTTTAAGTCATGCAGCGGCTCACATGTAGCTATTTCGTAGTCAACCAAACCAATAGCCTCTAGTGATTCCCCTGTGGTTAAAAGAGCAGGTGCTCGTCTGATTCCTAAAACATTCAAAGTTGTTAATTTACATATGATATGATATATATGTTTAACAAAGTTATGAATATTGTTGCTGTGGTTTTGATTACACTCCGTACCTTTCATCTCATTTTGAAATAGAGATCTTAGCTCTACTGTTTTTTCTTGGTATGTCATCTGCACTCCTCTGTGCACGAGCTCATCGATGAGTTGCTGTTGCTGTACAAATGAATGTTACATCCTGTACTATCACAGTCTTTTTAGTGCTATTTCATATTTATTTTCAAGACATCGAAATCTATAGAATGCACTTTGTGAATAATAACATACCTTCATTGTTGCTGGGTTGTAGGTGTCTGATGGAGAGAGCCTAGACCCAAAATGTGCCATCCTCTCTTTTAAACTGTAAAATGGTGGCGTTTGAAATACCTTCTCAGCAGTCTGGAATGAAGTTGCAGGCATTCCGCATGAACACGGATACAACCCTCCAATGGACTGACCACTCTCAAATTGTCTTGCAGGTAAATCTCCTACAGACAGTTTTGTATTCATACAATTATGTGTGCAGCTTTTAGCTGTGCAACAGCATAATGGTAACAAAGTATGAGTTAGGTCCCAGTTTTAAATGGGACTGGATATTTAAACCCTATAACAGCCGGCAGTCATTTATTATTTATGTGTTGTGTATTATTATCATTTGGCGTTTACTACTCACTCGAGGGGATAGCTCTTACAGCGGCACAGTTGATTTTGAGCGAGTTCGAAGAACTATGTCATGATTACTAACCACCTAAGGTATAAGCTGGTGTCAAGCTGGTCAGAAAAAGACAGGCATTGAATGTCTAGGATGCCTACAGCATGCTGTTGCTGTTAAAAATTTACCTGAGTAAAAACGAAGCACATCATTGTAAGTTCTACCATTGAACTGTAAAGGGATAGTTGAATGCTTTACTGCAGAAATTCTCTCCGGCACATATTCCAGCTGATGTATTATGGATGACTTTGACCTGCCAATTACGTGTAGGAATGGCCTCTCAACTTGACTCTGAATATCCAACCTGTGAAATAGTCAAGGCCTCATTGGCAACCACAAATTGTCAGTTTCCAAATGTCAACACTAATGGTTGGAATAAATCATTTGATTAGCGAGCATTTACCCAATTTCATTTTCTGTCTTGTAAACCGCGGGATCATACATAAACCAGATGCTAATAAGGTAGTGAGAGTGTCCTGTAAATTGAAGTTGAATGCATAAAATATTATTTTCATCAAAAATATCTGCAAGAAGTATTTAAATGCCACTGTGAAAAGAGAGATGATAGTATGGTGTTAGTTGCCTATTGAATGACTACCTGCTACATCACTATGGTCATGCCATAATACCATGCTTCTTGTTGTCTCCAGTTTTAATATCGCTTCTCGGAGTTGCAGTGTGCTATCTGATTGCTGTTATTTCACTGTCAACAGAAAATAGTTAATCTTAGGTGTAATCGTTACATGGTTCTCACATGTGCAAGGCTGTTTTTTTGTAGGAGTGCAAGGAAGTCGGGAATTTATGCAAACAATTATACTGTACATACCGTTGAACTGACTGAGGTGGTGTTTACACTCTTCCCGGCTCATATCCTGGTAAGCAGTTTTTCTTAATAGTCCTTTGCTATGCATCATTTTGAGGTGCTTCATCCTGATGTCATTTATGGCCAGTTCTCTTCCATAAACTGTGAGGGTTACTTCATGGTTAACTCTTGTAGTTGTTGTTGATATGGGGCATATCGGCCGACCAATATCAATTTCTCCTGTTGCGATCATGCGGTTCTTTTCTTCAACTGGAAAATACACATGTATGCCAGGAATGCTATTTATTGAATCTAGTATTATGAAATCTTGGTAACTACCACATATCTCAAATTGTTACGACTCAGTCATTATTAAAATCTGCTGTTACATTGGTATAGCTATTTGGAAAAAATAAATCAATGATTAGAGAGTTTATATTGGTAATTTTTTCTCAATAAATTGTAATGCCGTAAAATTCCAAGGATGCAAAGCTGACAGCTGGCAAATGGCTTTTTTGCTAAAAAAGTGTTATTAAACAATTTGGTGCGTTTACAAATTTATATCCTAACTTTGTCATTCTTACATTCGCAAAATATGTCATTTGTAGGATTAGGCTTTGTTAGCTAATGAATGCAACCAGTGAAAAATCATGATTTTTACAGAACAAGGCTATTTACAGTTTGTTTTCAATTAAAAGTTAATCTTACCTAACTTTGTGGCGCTTGTTCCAGCGTATACAGCAAGCCCACATGCATGCTTGTCAAAGGACATCTTTCGTCTCATTCCTATTTCTATTGAATAGCCAAGACTTGTGGCGCGCTGCTGCAGGACCTAAAATTGTAATATTTTTAAATTTCTGCTAATTGCATACACGCTCACCTACACATGACTGATTATTTTTTGTTCTTATTGAGTCATTTAATTGTACAATATAAATTGTGACCCAGCTTAACTCAATCGTAATCGTAACTTATTAACCACTATGTTTCAGGATTCACCAAATTCACTTTTTGCATGTCTTGAAATGAAAGTGATTTACCTGTGCACTGTTCAAAGTAGAATGCGCTTGGCCATCTTTTCTTCTCAATCTCACTTGTCGACCTATTGAGGCCCATTTTCCGTTTAATGTCCTTCCGAGCATTTTGTTTTTGGACGTGTCGAGTTGAAGCAAAATTTTGGTAAATGCTTCTCTGTCATAGTCATACAAACTGTCACGTCCTACATGGCTCCTTCTAGCATTGTTGGCATAGTGCCCAAACTGGTGTCTGCGCTTGGCACTATATTGTTTTATTGTTATGCTAGTGCCCATGACTGCCTCTACATCTTTCCTCAAGCGCTGTTGTGCTTGAGATTGCTGTGCATCTCTAAGGACCGCTCTTTGAATGTTTCTTGGTATTGAAGCAGCATTGATACGCTTGGCTACAGCTGCCTTTGGTCTTGAAGGCCTAATACTGTTTATAAAATTTTTGTTTGATTTTCTTAAACCAAATTCTTCTACACTGGAACAGCGAAGGCATGAAATTGTCGAGTGCTGATTTTTTTCTCGAACACCCTGTCTAAACCAGTTGTTTATTCCAAACTTCTGTCTGAACTTGTCCTTTCCTATTTTTTTGTCCACGAAATTATTGCTGAAAGAAAAATAGTTGCATTACTATTTGTTGCAAAAATTGTACTTTGCTGTGAGCTGAGAAAATTCTGTGTTATGTAAAGCCTGGTTCACATACATCTTAGATGCTCGCAAGTGATTGCGGATCCCTCGTGCGACGGATCGGCGATACATGTTTGCATAAACTTGGCAAACCCACGATCGCAAGAGGTATAATCACTCTCTTGACTGGGAGGTAATAAAATCTCGGAACACGTCTTCACTGACCAACGACTATATACATACTAAATGAATTATCGTTGTTCAATTACACCAAATAATTTATCATTTTTAACAGTTATAAAAAATTTATTACATTTTTGCTCATATTATCATTAAATGTTATTCCATATTTTTTAATTAAATTTTTAACTGTTGTTCAATGGTGCATTATCATTTTTTTACCATCTTTTAATATAAACTTTTGAATCTCAATTTATAATAATATGCTAATTATGCTATTATATGAAAATTTAAAGAAAATATATATATTTATACAGTTAGATCAATTATCGCAATGTTTCACTCCGAAAATTAATAATAAATAATAGTGAATATTTATAATTAAACAATAATAATTTTATTAATTATTTTAATTTTTTGATGGCGGTAATTTTTACATGAGTAACCTTGACCTGAATGTGGTTTTTGAGAAAGAAAGTAAGAAAATTTAACTGAACTTTTCTACGAGCCTCTACGACACCGTGCGACTTTGTACGAGCAACTACAACAAATCCTGGGTCATATACATCGCAGATGCTCGCACGAGGGATTCGCGATTACTTGCGAGCATCTAGGATATGTATGTTAACCGGGCTTAACAGTGGATGAGATCAAGTTAAGTTCTGTTAGAGAGAATATTTTTCAACTGCACTGCTTAAAACAAGTTATGTAATCATGTTTTATTTTGTAATATCGTGATAAATTTGTGAAAATCTCACCACATTAAGTTTCAAGTTTCCTATGGTGAAAACAAAACTTGTTACAGAATTTCAAGTTATAATGTTTACGCTGTAAAGTTCAAGTTTAATTAATAGCGGCAGTTAGTTCTATTGATGATCAAACGCACCTCACATTGTTGCATTTATAATCAGGTAAAACTTAACAGTATTCTCTGCTCACCTATTCTCAAAAGCTTTTGTATATCGACGTCGTCTTTTGCTCCAAAAATCTTCTTCGATTCTCATTCTTGGGTAGCTGCTCATTATAACATGGTTATAATTGCGGACTTCGTTAATAGTGTCACAAAATCCAAACAAATATTGCTCAGCGTATCCACAAAACACTTTTTTTTTAGACATGATGACTTCGCATTATTACTGAGCTTGTAGATTCACCGAATAATTATTGTGCAGTAGAAATGTGGCTCATAAGTTGACAGCGGACTTTATATACCCTAACAGAGTGGTAAACCAGGAAAATAAACAGGTTGTGTAAAATGAAATGAGTCACCAGTCAGCACTAAAAGGTGTTGTTATAAGATGAAGAAATCCAATATTTCATGAACTTCCTACGCTAAACAGTCACCATAAACTGAGGTCATAGATGCTGTTTCTTTTGGTTTAAAAGATTCATTCAAGTCAGCAATGTTTGTTTTGATACCAAAAGTGATTGCTACAAATCTATTTTCATCTATCAAAACAGGGACATTCATACTAATGAAAACAACAGATTATGAAATTTTCACCAACCACTAACACAGGTAATAGTTGAAGGCTTTTGATTGCATATTATGTCAAATTAATATATTTTTGGTTTCCTGTTGAATCACCGAAAAGTTTTACTGGAGTCCACTTGCTCAGTACCATCACATGTTTGTCTGGTATATATGTTTGCTTTGTCTTTATCTCAATTGATGTTTTCTGTTACCTGCCTATTAAAACTTGCATTGAAATTTCTGTTGTTTGTATAATTTTTTTGCATAATCAGGACGCAACATTCATTGATGGGGATAGTGATGATAAGAGTACATATGCCCAGAGTTGCTCGTGCTTTTAAGGTAGTTGATTCTAATGGCTGAAAATACAAATAGACTGGTAACTTCTGTCAATTTTGTAAAAGAATGCTCCAAACAAAAACTGTTAAACTAGGTGCAAAGGATATTAGGTGTATTTGTAGGCTGGATCAATCTGTACAACAAATTTAATAAATAATATTTTTCGCAATTTCTTTAGTGCTGAATGGGTTTGTAGCAATTTTTTTAGTGAATCGTAAATTACCATCCCCATAGGCAAAAAAATGTTAATTTGTGAGGCATACTCATAGGTCGCGAGCGCTACCGATCCATAACATAAAAGTAATATATACTCACTTGGGTGGCGTTTGTTTTAAAGCATTTTTTTTAATTATTATCAATTATTATTATTTTATCAACATTTATAAACAGTATAAATTATATATGTTGTTTGTTATGAATAATTATTATGATTTCCATGTACAATATTGATACATTGGAAATAGATGGATCATAATGATAAAAGCAGAGCTAGTCTGTGAAAACAATAAAGATAAATTTTCTAGTTAATCAAAAAATGAATTGCTTTGAAACAAATTTTGTCAACCTGTAAGGCTGTTTATTCCTAGACTTGCTACCACTATCTGCTACTTCCAGATGCGTCATGTTTATAGTACCAGTAACGAATCAACGACTCAAACAACACCATCGCCGCTGAATTTTTTACACCTGCGAAAATAATCTTTCTTGCTACAATGCACACTTGAATCTTATATCTTTACATCTGATCCGGACCGAAGGATGTTATTTCTTATTATTATATAATAAAATGTAAACGCATGTATCGATGCGTTCGCCCAGCGATGATGCAAATATAATTAACAGCATATGTTCATTGATCCAGCCCTCCAATGCACCTATTGTCTCCTAGCCCATTGCTGATGTTAATTTTAAAGATTAAAAAGAGGGTAGTTTATACAAACTACCAGGTCTTTGGCATTTACCCTACAATCATCCAACTATTGAAAACTTTCAACGAAGTCTGAGGTCGTGGTATCTAGGGATAAATGTGTTTCTGTTTTTTAAAAACACAGAAATTTTTGTCACTTCTTTTAACAGTTCAAATTGCCGACTTAAACCTTTTAACAGATGATTTTTTTAACTTCCAGTTTTGAGATAATATGTTTTCTTTCCTCTAAACTCATTTTAAACAGATATACTAGGATTTAAGAACAAATTAAATAACAATACTGAAGTGTACACTTGTATACAATTCCATCTGGCGATAAATTGTTTCTAGTAATTGAACTGATTACTTAAACTCACTACTATCTACTTGCAATCTATTAATATGACACTGATAAAGTAGTTGTCGTAGATTTTTGCTATGTAGGTTGTTGGTTACGTACTTTCATCCATTGTAATCTTTTGGTCATCCACTTAGCTGGAAAAACCAATGAAAGGTGAGCAGCCGTTCTTGTTAAATGGAGAACCAATGAAACTTTATCATGTTGCAAAAAATAATTTTTTTGCTTCTCATAACCAGTAGAGACAAAAATAAATGAAAACGCAGCTTGAACCAGCCCATTGAACCATTTGTATTGCTATCCTCTTTGACAGTTCATCAGAAAAATTCGGAAGATTGATCATGAGTTGTGGAAATAAACAACTGGTTTGCAGCCTTCCAATGTTTTTGAGTGTCTCGGTTTGCATATATCCTTGAATGCAAACTTACATTTATTTTCCTAGCTGAACTGCTTCAATATTGTCGTTACAGTGAGCTAGCTGACATCAGGAGTGCAATACAGTGATTTGTGTTGCTAACCTCAATCAACCACAAAAGCTCATTAAACAGTTATTAGCAAAGAGATGGTCTACTGAATAGCATGGATGTGTGCTGCCAGTATGCCTTTGTTGATGCCGCTGTGAAGTACACTAGCAATCCACTGCTGCTCAACTATCGCTGGCTGTTGTAGAATTGGATGCTTTCTGTGTGAAAACAGTGGCTCTTAGATAGCTAAAGTTGCACTGATTAAACCCTATGAATACCATCTCGTGTCAACCTATATGAATCAGCATTTTTTCACGCGAAGGAAAACCAATGCTTTCGCGGGAATAAAACAGTTACTTTCACGCGAATAAACAACAATGCTTTCGCAGGAATAAAACAGTTATTTTCACGCGAATAAACAACAATGCTTTCGCGGGAATAAAACAGTTATTTTCATGCGAATAAAAACCAATGTTTTCGCGGGAATAAAAAATTTATTTTTGCATGAATAAAAAACAATGTTATTGCGGGAATAAATCATTTATTTTCCGGCGAATAAAAAACAATGCTTTCGCGGGAATAAAAAAATTATTTTCACGCGAATAAAAACCAATGTTTTCGCGGGAATAAATCAGTTATTTTCACGCGAGTAAAAACCAATGCTTTCGCGGGAATAAAACAGTCATTTTTACACGAATAAAAACCAATGTTTTCGCGGGAATCAAACAATTTTTTTTATGTCAGTAAAAACCAATGTTTCCGCCGGAGTAAAAAAATTATTTCCACGTGAATAAAAAACAATGCTTTCGTGGGAAGAAAAAATTTATTTTCACGCGGATAAAAACCAATGCTTTTGTGGAAATAAAGCAGTTATTTTCACGCGAGTAAAAACCAATGCTTTCACGGAAATAAAACAGTCATTTTCACGCGAATAAAAATCAAAGTTTTCGCGGGAATCAAACAATTCTTTTTATGCCAGTAAAAACCAATGTTTTCGCGGGAATAAAAAAGTCATTTCCGTGTAAATCAAAACCAATGCTTTCACGGGAATAAAAAATTTATTTTCACACAAATACAAACCAATGCTTTCGCGGGAATCAAACAATTATTTTTACGTGAGTAAAAATCAATTTTTTCGCGAGAGTAAAAAATTTATCTCCGCGTGAATAAAAACCAATGCTTTCGCGGGAATAAAAGAAAACATTTTCACGCGAGTAAAAACCAATGCTTTCGCAGGAATAAAGCAGTTATTTTCACGCAATTAAAAACCAATGTTTTTGCGGGAATAAAACAATTATTTTCACACGAGTAAAAACCAATGTTTTCGCGGTAATAAAAAATGAATTTTCGCGTGAATAAAAACCAATGCTTTCGTGGGAATAAAACAGTTATTTTCACCCGAGTAAAATCCAATGCTTTCGCGGGAATAAAACAATTATTTTCACGCGAGTAAAAAACGAGGCTTTTGCGGGAATATTTGATCCATGTGACAATTTTTTGCATTTGCGTGAAAAAATAAACTTTTATTCAGTGATATTCGCGTGAAAAATGAGGTGGTTTTTCATGTTCTATTCGTGTGAAAATAATTATTTTATTCCCGCGAAAGCATTGGTTTTCCTTCGCGTGAAAAAATGCTGATTCATAGATATATTATACAGAAGGCTGGTACGAGATGGTATTCATAGGGTTTAATCAGTGCAACTTTAGCTATATAAGAAGCACTGTTTTCACACAGAAAGTATCCAGTTCTACAACAGCTAGCGGAGAAGCAACATCTACTTCTACTACTACTACTGCTACTGCTACTACTACTACTACATTGACTAAATCTCTCATCAACAAGGTAAAACTTGATAAATTACAGTTTTTTACTCATACATTATTTATTATACTAAAACAAATGAAAAATCAATCATCTGTATTTTTTTTAGATTCAGCCGCAAAAATGGAAATAGTTAACAACGCGGAATCAGGAACTCAGCCTAAACCTCTGACTGAAGAGGACTTGATGCTTCTACAGAGCATATGCAATCAAAAAAATTGAAGAGAGAGTGCGAATTTTCTCAAACAATTGTAAATTCATACAGAAAGACTTGATAGAACAGCTAAATAGTTTTCGAACTGAAGCTTTTCTAACAATAAAGCTTTTAGTGAATGATGTTACATCGGACATTCAGAGGTTACATTATCTATTACAACAACGACGACATCAACTAGAGCAGGTAAACACACCTATTTCTATCGAGCATGCTCGTAAAGAGCTTGCTCTAAAAACGAAAACTATACAGCGAGAGTCCACTCTAAGGAAAGCTAGAAGAGTAACGACTCAACAACGTAAGGCACGACGAGCTACAAAAAAATCCAATTAACAGTCAATTTTTTGTGATAAGGTAGGAATTAATAAAAAAATACTATTTAGTAGGAGTTTGTAGTTGCTTTACATTTCTGTTTAATCATTCTATACTAATACATAACTTTTTATTTTAGTTCATTACAACATTAAAAGTACATAAAATAAAGGTCTTCCTCCCTAAGATGTATCATCAGCACATCAAAGAAGATGATGTTGTAAAGGAGAAGATAATGTATTGGTTGACATTACAAGTTGTAGTACTTTGTACTACTTATTCCTATGTAATATAGAGCAGACACCACTCATTGAGATATTGACAATTGTAGATATATACAAATACATCTATTTTTTTATATGTAGACTCGATCTCGAATGCTGATGATATGTAGTCTCAGGTGAATAAATGAAGTTATAGTACTTTGTATTACACAAAATTTACAGTAAATTTTAACCATCTAGAGGGCTAATTTGATGATTTTTTCAAAATTTAAGAATGTCAAAAACTATATATAATATTTTTTATTGCAATTATTTCCCAAATACTGTATTTTTTAACCATATAGAAGACTAATTTGATGATTTTCCAAGATACATTGTAAAGGAAAAGACTATGCATTGATTGTCATTACAAGTTGTAGTGCTTTGTATTACTTAGTCTTTACTGACTCTAGCTATATTATATGGGGAGATTTCCCCCTACTTATTATGTAATAAATGTATGTAATCATATATTGATTCATTTTTAATCAATGTATTTATTCAATGTAGATAAATCTCCTCTCTCCCCCTCTTTTCCTCTTTCCTCTCTGTCTCTCTCAAGATACCATATGAGTTTGAGTTATGTAAAAAAAAAAAAAAAATTAAATGCCATACATTCAAAATATAGATGCCATATAAGTTAGAATTATGTAAAAAAATTATCGAAACTTAAATGCCATACATTCAAAATCTAGATGCCATATAAGTTCAAATTAAGTAAAAAATTATCAAAATTTAAATGCCATACAATATTAACTCGGCGACTCTATTCAACGCCGTAACCCATTGCATCAACTCCGTAGTCAAATCCACAAAGAAACACTTGGTAGGGAGATCTGCTCATATATTACTACTGATATTGCCTGTTTTATATTTTATATGTTGTGGCCACTGCAGAAAATCAACAGAAGTTAGTTGGCGACGGACATTTTACAGTATTAGTTGTCATGTTTGAGGTGTGGAGTGACAGCGATGTCATTTAATTAATTGTGCTGAAACTTTCATTGAAGTTGGGTGAAGGTCAAAACCCTCTACAACATTACCAACAATGTTTTCTGTTGAATTAAAGACTTTGTGTAAAATAATAAAACTGTTTTTATTGTTGTGTAATATCTACTACTTATTAGACTCACCCCTCAGGTAGGGTTGTCAGCTGACATCTACCCAGGTGGAGTACATTCAAACTGAAGATCTCAGCAATGACTGTGGGCAGCCCACCACTGAAGTTATTACCATCTAGATACAGTACCTTGAGCTGAGTGAGTTGAGACAGACTATAACAAATAAAACACATACATTGATACATAGTGAACACAAGGAGTACTACTGTGTACACTACAATACAACAATTACCAACCAATATAGTACATGTAACTCAATGGTATACAGATAGATACAAAAACGTAACCATTTTATGTCTAGTCTTTCTCGGTGGAGTGACAATAATGACATTTAATTAATTCTGCTGAAACGTTCATCTCTCAACATACTAGTTATATATCCAAACCTGCAGAAAACAAAGCTGTAACAAGCAGCTAAAGTATATGACTTTATTTCATACTACAGAGCTATGGTTTTGGCAACTAGCCAGGGGCTCACTAACTAATAGACTAGTACAATGTTTCTACATAAAAGTTTGGTTATTAGTTGTTTGGGTTTATCCATTCATCTATCATGTCTCTATTACATCTGAGATAATATTGTGTGAACAGTTTTTGCCAAAAACTAGTTACCAACAAATTTTCATATTTACCAGAACAAAACAACTGGTGCTTTGATGCTACTTTGTGTGAAACTTCCCTTCAGGGAGGGCAACGACTATTACACCATTACTGGGCTGATGAGGAGCTAAAATGTGATTTGACAGTGCCACAGAAAGGGGTCAAGGTTTGGTTAATGGTATGATATGGGTGAGAGTCTCTAATTACCACAGATTTGTCTGCTGACAACTGACAACTGACAAAACACAGACTACTTCCACACAATTAAGTACTATCCAATGGATATGTCTCTCTCAAACAGTAAATTATCATTGCCATGTTTTGTAAATCAAAGCCAACTGATGGTAAACAGTTTTTGTCAGATCAAACTATTGGTTGCAGCCAGGGTCTATGGTGAAAGAACTGATTACAAAAGAAGATGCTATTAGTAGTAATATATGAGCAGATCTCCCTACCAAGTGTTTTTTTGTGGATTAGATCTCGGGTGAGGCAATGGGTTACAGCGTTGAATGAATTCGCCGAGTTTATATTGTATTTTATTTGAGAGGCATTTGAGTGGCATTTGAGTTTTGATTATTTTTTACTTAATTTGAATTTATATGACATATAGATTTTGAATGTATGGCATTTAAGTTTTGATAATTTCTTACATAACTTGAACTCATATGGTATCTTGAGAGAGAGGAGAGAAGAAAAGAGGAGAGATGGGAGAGAGGAGATATATCTACATTGAATAAATACATTGATTAAAATGAATCAATATATGATTATATACATTTATTGCATAATAAGTAGGGATACATGAAGAGTAAATATTAAATATTATGAACTTGAAACAGTTCCAATATCATTTCGAATGAAAAAATGGATGATGAGAGATGTTCATCCGTTTGTATGTATCTACATATATCTGATTGAAAATTATGTAATAATTTATTAGTCCATTGTATTGAAATTAATTTTTGAATGAGCTCTTTATTCCACGCCTTTCTTTGAATTTTCTTCAAGTAATCATTAATACTGACAGTTTTTGACATTTTTACAACTGTTTGAAAATTGTTTTTAGTCATGAGCTTAAATACTTCTACTGGATTGTCAACGTCTTTATGTGTAGTGTATGGTCGGTATTGTACCGGTGAAAGTTCTCCATATAAAGAAGCTACAGTTAGCAAATGTTCTGTCATACATAATAATATAGCTTGTAATGTCAAGCGATATCCAGCCTTTTCCTGTACTTCGACATTTTCTTTAATATAGCTATGATATATCTTTGGGAGGTAGTCTTTGATTGTATATCTTTTTAAACTCATAATGAACTAAAATAGAATTTTATGTATTAGTATAGGATGATTAAACAGTGTTGTAAAATAATTACATTTTAACTTCTATTAAATAGTTTTTCTATTAATTCTTACCTTATCACCAAGAAATCAGTTGTAGTAGTTGATGCTCCTGAGGTTATTATCAGTTGTAGTAGTTGATGCTCCTGAGAATATTGCTGGAGAGAATGATTTCTATGCAGAGAGAGCTGTTCTTATATACTATAAGCCACTCCTACTCATTTAGCTTATAACCATTAAAAACACTCACGTGAAAACTTTATCATAATAGTGTTATTCGCGTGAAATATTCCTGTTTTATTCGCGTGAAAATAATTTTTTTATTCCCGCGAAAGCAACGGTTTCTATTCGCGTAAAAATAAATTATTTATTCCCGCGAAAGCATAGGTTTGTGTTCGCGTGAAAATAAAATTTTTATTCCCGTGAAAGCAACGGTTTCTATTCGCGTGAAAATAAATTATTTATTCCCGCCAAAGCATTGGTTTGTATTCGCGTGAAAATAAAATTTCTATTCCCGCGAAAGCAACAGTTTCCATTCGCGTGAAAATAAATTATTTATTCCCGCGAAAACATTGTTTGTATTCGCGTAAAAACAAAATTTTTATTCCCGCGAAAGCAACGGTTTCCATTCGTGTGAAAATAAATTATCTATTCCCGCGAAAGCATTGGTTTGTATTCGCGTGAAAATAAAATTTGTATTCCCGCGAAAGCAACGGTTTCCATTCGCAGGAAAATAAATTATTTATTCCCGCGAAAGCATTGGTTTGTATTCGCGTGAAAATAAAATTGTTATTCCCGCGAAAGCAACGGTTTCCATTCGCGTGAAAATAAATTATTTATTCCCGCGAAAGCATTGGTTTGTATTCGCGTGAAAATAAAATTGTTATTCCCGCGAAAGCAACGGTTTCCATTCGCGTGAAAATAAATTATTTATTCCCGCGAAAGCATTGGTTTGTATTCGCGTGAAAATAAAATGTTTATTCCCGCGAAAGCAACGGTTTCCATTCGCGTGAAAATAAATTATTTATTCCCGCGAAAGCATTGGGTTGTATTCGCGTGAAAAAATGTGAAAAAAT